>JAOUQW010000028.1:4481160-4510357 GCA_028565825.1 Olivaichthys viedmensis | reverse complement strand
AAGTAGAGAATTTTCTTTTGAAATGTAGTGAGTTAAAGTCAAAAGTATTAAGTGAAAGAAAAACTCAAGTAAAGTACAGATACTGGAAAACTTGTATAGTAACGAAGTAATTGTACTTTGTTACTTCCCACCTCTGGCTTTAACTAACATTATGCTACTTGATCAATTTATGATGAATATGTTGTAAAGGTATTTCTACATGAAGCTTGAGATACTGTGATTTATGTAATCTTGTTATCGGTGGTTCCTGTTTCTATCAATTTAAAAAATAACTCTTGAGTTATTGATTTATTATTATTAGGCTATAATTATAGTTATTTTCAATAAGTGTGTAGTAGATTTCAAAGTATCAATAGCAGTAAAACACTTGCTTAAGATGGTCAGGTCTTGGTTTATGATAATTTCTGTCTAAATGAACATTTACATTAACCTACACCCCACTGCTTTGCTCGTTTCCAGCAATTAGACTCAATCAAATAATCGACAGTGCAGGTATATTTACATTTACATCACCTGCGATTTGCAGAAATGTATGACATTTACATTTAGTCATTTAGCAGACGCTCCTTTCCAGAGCGACTGACAAAACGTGCAAACAGTTTTTGTAAGACTTTAACAAAGCAAATTGTGTGAAAATTAGTTGAACATAAAGTGAGTTACAGCTGATTTTATTAAGACGAAGAAGCCTTTTATTGTCACATATAAAAGTACAGTACAGTGAAATTCTTTTCTTGGCATATCCCAGCAAGCTGGGGTCAGAGATGATACAGCGCCCCTGGAGCAGGGAGGGTAAGCTTAACAGTGGTGCTGAGGCTTGAACCCATGACCTTCTGATCAGTAGCACAGTGCCCTAACCACTGGGCCACCACTGATGATTTGATTAATACATTATCGTGTCCCTCCCACAATTCTACCGTGATGTAATCAATACATCAGAGGCCGTTTAGAGGCGGGGGGAAAAGTCGGTGCACTTCAGTGAAAGATTACGGACAAAGAAGAACGTTGTCTTTTAAGCGATTAGTACAGATGAATAGTGCACAATCTGCTCAAGGACACGAGCTAACAAGGTAAAAAAAAAAAAAAGGGTCAGTTTTGATTTCACCTTGTCTTTAAAATAAACCTTGGAAGGCTTCACCACAGCTTTTTCTTTATTACATAACAACACTTTAAAAAAAAAAAAAAAAAAAAAAAAAAATCTGTTTATTGTTAGGCTTAAATTATCCATATGTGAAGTCCCTGTGAATTAGTTGTTACTATATGATTTACTATATTATTACTATATATAGATTTGCCTTGCAGCCGGCACTACGTCATCGCCGCGCGGTTATCGAAAAAAAAAAAAATGAATCAACACCTTCTGACCAATCAGAATCGAGAATTCAACAGCGCTGTGGTGTAATATAATTATTATAATACCACACTTAATATTACAACATACTTTAACTTCAAAGGTTTAGTCGGTGTTTTTTTAATATTATTATTATTTCACTCTTATTGTAGAAGTCTATAAATATCTATAAATAGTATAAATACGTGCCTCTTGTCTGCGGCTTCACAGATGAGTCCCGGCGTCAGCCTGACGTCCCACAATTCTTTGCGCGCGCAGGTTCACACTGATGACCAAAATGGCGGACTCTGCGGTGAGTGTTCGACGAATTCCTGTTTTTCTTATTGCCCAGTTCATCGTTTAAACGAGACAAATACCACGTTTCGACAAGGCCGGTTTACACTTGAGCGTGTTATGTCTTCACAGCCGGAGCTTGTGGAGGGCTGTCGTCTTCCCGTGCTCAGGAAAAATCAAGAAAACGAAGACGAATGGCGTAAGTAGTGGCCGCTAGCCGACATGCTAACGCGCTAGCTGCATAATAAAGCAGCTGTCATGGCGGCGCACAGTGAAGCGGACGCGGCCGTCTACGAATGTAAACAAAAGACCGCTCTCCTGGCTAGTGAACGTTAAGGTTATAATCTTGCGCACGGTTGCCGTTTTGTGAGTCAGTGTACAATCTGTATGAAGTGCGAACCGTCCTCGAATCGCTGTCATGCGAATTAAAAGTTTGTTTTTTTCCCCTTTTTGAAACTGTCAACCCTTTTATTTATTTATTAATGAGCTGTTCACATACAGATATAAACTGATCACAGTTAATATTTCACTTATCTTATCAGTATTGCGTGCACTTGACCTTTCCCTGCTAATAAAACAGTAAAATAGTTAAAGAGGGGGGGTGAAAACTTTTTTTTAGTTTTTGTTGTTGTTGCCTTAATTGATTAAGCATTCACGTCAGCATACAAGTTTACTTCTCCCATAACTTCAGATGTGATAAAATGTATTAAATAGTTCTTTTTTTTTTACACACCATGTTATGTTTGATATCAAAGAAATATAGAAATGTAATTTCACTTAATGCTGTCGCTGTTGCACGTAGAGGTGCACTGTGCGGAAATACTGACGCCACGTACTGATGAGACGGGGGACGCTTTTTCCATTTTCTTTTAAACTAAAGTGCATTTGGTTTACTAGGTAGATTTCACATAGCCCAGACAATCATTACAGCCTGTGTGAATGTTCCATAATGTCCATTGAAAGGTCGAAAAATGCTGAAATGGTGTACGGGAATACCGCTCTCTTACGATAATTACCGTTCACTTTGAACTCTATTTGACTGTAGGCATTCTGCATACACCTAGGAATGGAGTTGTTCAATGGCTTTGAATTTGTCAATCATTTATGGTATTTCTAATCCTTTGTAGCGTTGGCGGAAATCCTCAGTGTCAAAGAGGTCCCTGGGAAAAAGCTCTATTATGTTCACTACATTGACTGTAAGTATTCTTTTTTTTTTAAACACAGCTGTATATTACCGTTAACTAGCCATTACTAGGTTGGAGGTGTTTTACAGTGCAGTAACATAACTGTGACAAACTGTTAAGACATGCAGAGCTGTCGTGCACCTTTTTTTCTTTTCTTTTTTTCTTCAGGATGCACACATACCTGCTCATTTTTGTGCTAACTCATAATAACCAACAAATTGACTGTGTTAATTTTAATACCTTATCAGCATTGATCCATAAAATAGCCGATTGCAGATTTTGATACATTCATTCACGGACAGTAATGCTAGTTCATGAGTTGAAGCCTGTTTACTGAAGAGGGCATTCTGCATAATTCATATCAAATAAATGGTCTATTTTACGATTGCAGCTGAATGATCAGATAAAGTAAATTGCAGTCATATCCCTGAACTCGGCAGATTTTTCATCAGTTTGAATGAGCAAGACACCCCAGCTGACACGTATCATTTTGTTTTAAGTCAACAAGCGGTTGGATGAGTGGGTCACTCCAGACCGGCTGGACATGAAAAAAATCCAGTTCCCTAAGAAGGAGGCAAAGACACCCACGAAGAACGGCCTGCCCGGCTCGCGGCCCAGCTCGCCAGAACGAGAAGTGGTAAGAGAGGCTGTATTAGATCACTGCTAACCCACTGCCTAGATTTAGCACTTACCCCTTCATTAGCCACTTCTTGAGCGCAAATAACTGTGGGTAAAATTCTAGATTCTGACAAGATGTTACATTGTTGTAATCACAAAACACTGTGAAACTGTTAAATTTCCATTTGCTATGGCCTCTGTTGAGGCAAATCCATTTTAACAACATGAGATAAAGTCAGGGGCTAAAATAATGATCTGTATCCTTTAACTGTGCTCTCTTCCTTTCTGTTCAAATTCAGCGGAAGACTCTAGATCTCAACGTTCAGCCTGCTTCAGCTCCTTCCAGAGGCAAAACCCTTCCCACACCGGTACAGCCACACACTAAAACACCCTTTCAATTACTAGTCATAGGAATGGGCTTGATACAACATGGTGGTTTGTTTGGATTTTGCCTTGTTTTTATTTTCTCGGGGTTTATTTATTATTTTTTATATAGGTTCATCCATGCAGTCTCGGACCATGTTAATCTAATAAAAGGTATTGAGTCTGGGCTCACAAGTGGCGCGACTGTCAAGTTTTGCTCAGTTTTCCCAATCCTGGGTAAAAAGAAGGAAAAAAGCATTTAATGTGGCATATAAGAGAGAGAATTAATGAACCAGGTTGATTTTATGTTGATTTTATATTAATATTGTATAGTATTATCTGCAAGCCAATGGTTTACATCCCCCTTTTTCTCTTTCTATGATGAGACTATTGCACAAGTCTCATCATAGACTTGATGAGGGGCGGGGAGGACGACGACGACCCTATGCTTGACAATTAGTTGACAGTGATTGAAGGCAATGAGGATAAAGAAGGACAAGAAAACGAAGAAAGATTCTGCATTCTCAGGCTATGTGTAATTGTTTGCCTGTTTTATGCCCATTATAGTTTGTGTGCTGTCTTTATTAACTGGAAATCTTTTTATCAACAAAATGGTCCTGTGTTTCGGGCGCAGTTTTTTTTATAAAAAAAAAAATCAGACATTGTCAGGGTAACGGTAGCTTTGAAACTATTATTGTCCGTCGGGGAACAAAAGTAGTTTTGATCTTCTTTCTGATTGACTTGCAGAAGAGGAAAGCAGAGTCGGTCTCCTTGGCATCGCAAGTTATCGCCACGCCGTCTGTGCCTTCACTCCCAAGTTCTGCAGAGGCCTCGCAGGCGTCTGTGTTTCCCACCGTCCGTGAATCCTTCACTACCAAATCCCGAGATGAGCACGAGCCTCTCGCCTCCCTCACCACGGTAACACCCTGCTCAAACTCTCTCTCTGTCTGTGTGTGTGTGTGTGTGTGTGTGTGTACTTTAGTACAGGATGTCACTAATGAACAAAATTGACTGTGTGCATCAGTGATTGTGTGTATTTTAGCAAAGATACATAAAAATACATGCTCAGTGTTTTTTAAAGCGACACATTGCCTTCCTTTTCAATCACCTTCAAATGAAGACGCTTGCTGTGCTATTATTAAGGAATGAAAGCCTTTTTAAAGTAAGTCAGGATTGATGAGAATAGTTTGTGGCCAAAGATCTTTCTTGAATCTTTCATTCCCTTATAGACCAAAGGACTCACTAGAATATAGCTTTTACCACTGAGCCACAGCGAATCCGTATTGTGGATGTCATGTGTGCGTATGCCTGTGCTTTCTATCCTTCAGCAAAATGGTACATCGCGTCGCCTTATTCCGTCTCAGCCTGGCAGGAAGAGGAAAAATTGTGGCACGGATGAGGTAAGTACCGCAGTCCAGAGCCCCAATCGTCAGCCTTCTTTCCTCCACTTTTCCCTGCTGAACCTCACTATTAAATACATAGCATACCATGTTCACTTTATCAGAAACCCATTTTATATTTGGACTGTAGTCACATTGTATGCTTTTTAATATGTTAAGCATTAGCCATCATATCATTACAAGTCAGCCATCTGACCACATCCAGATAACCATCATCAGGGAAACCATGTACAAATGAAATTTAGGTTTGGTTTAGACACAGTGCACCTTGAGCACACAACACACAACTGTTAAAGCTACATATACTCCGTAATACCTGCCTAGGACTTGCAACGTGCACAAAATGCACATGTTAAGGAATTAAATGAATAAAAACGAATAAAGACCAGCCCCATTCTGACCTTACTACTGACCTTAAATCTGTTATGCTGTGACTTTTTTCCTCCCGTGTCAAATGCAAGTGTCCCAAAGCCTTTTGCAACCCCTTGTGTTTTTTTTTTTAATAGATAATAAAGGTATTCCAGTATAACAGCCCTCGCAGCGCCAGTGGCTTTCTGCCGCCTGGAGAGGTCCGTCTCATTTATTTACCATTGTCTGTTTTCCTGTGTGACTGTCAGAGGGTAGTGAGTGAGCAGGGCTCTGTAATAACGTGATTTTCAAAACGACGTGTAGGGGCATACCACCGTTTTAAGGGTTAGGGGGCAATGATCAAGAGCTAGCAGGAAATGAACAGTTAAAAGTTTGGATTAATTTCAGAGCATGATCAGTTATTTTTATTCAGCTCAAATCGTATCTTGAGTTTAGCAGTTAAGATGTTAAATCTGGATTTAGAGGCGTTTTATTCGAGTCAGCCATTTCTTAATGTGCGGGTGAAGTTAATGAGTGGCTCTTTGTGACTGGTCACACTGTTTTTTCCCCCCCCGTGCGGTGACAGGACTCGCAAGACAGCTCGGACGGCATCCCCTCAGCGCCACGCATGACCGGCAGTCTGGTGTCAGACCGCAGCCATGACGATATCATCACGCGCATGAAGAACATCGACTGCATTGAGCTGGGCCGGCACCGGCTCAAGCCCTGGTATTTCTCTCCATACCCGCAGGAGCTGACCACGCTACCCATCCTCTATCTCTGCGAGTTCTGCCTCAAATACCTCAAGAGCCTCAAGTGTCTGCAGAGGCATTTGGTAAGAGTTTGTACACCACAAAAGCTCAGCTGACTTTGGGTTTAGCAGATATATGCAGTTTAGTTAAGTCAAGATGAAGATATTTTGCCGCTCATCTGAGGGGTAATGACACAAGTCCAGTCTTGACTTACTAATAATTCAAAACTATCTGAATGACAGAAAAACCTTTTATTGGAAACCTGAAAACCTGAAGTGTACGGTGTCATTTGCCCAATCTGCCCTGTAGGGGTGGACGGCGTAGCCAAATTTTTAATGATCTTTTTCTTATTGAGACAATAGCAGTTATACAGTGTATATTTTTATGGAAATTTTATGGATGGCGATCTGACAACTTTTGACGAGTTTAAACACGTTATTGGAGTCTATTACAAACTTAATGAGAATTTTTTAATTTGAAAAGTCAGTGAAACAAACCAGAGAACAGATGTACACGATGGTACAAAAGTCCCTAAAGTGAACAACCAAGAGGTGCTGCACCACACACCACCTTGTGCGCATGATTATTATTATTATTTTTTAAATTATTTTTTAAGAGCGACATAATCAATATGTGCCTTGGATATATAGACGTTTATCATGGGCGCTGATTTAAAACACACAAAAGCAGCGTGGAAGCGGTGTGCGTTCTGCACCTGGTCTGAAACGGGTTAAAGCAGTAGTGATGCCAGGTCTCCGCAACCCCTCGGCCATACGTGCCCAAGTTTTGTGACAAATAACATTTTGGAGCATATGCATCAATTGCCTTTGTTTTTATAGTTTTGCTATAACTCTAGGAACGGGATTTGAAAGTCTGTACCAGTTTTCCAAATGTCAAATTTCGAGTAATGTGTTGGATAATATAATGCATGTACATATAAATATATGATCAATAGGTAATGTTCTTTTATTGTGACCAGACAAAATGCAACCTCCGACATCCGCCAGGAAATGAAATCTACCGCAAAGGGACCATCTCCTTCTTTGAAATTGACGGCAGGAAAAACAAGGTAATCAAATTTCTTCACTGCCTTGTAATATGTTGCTAGATGACCCTAGTACCAATCTTTGACATCCAAAAAAAAAAAAAAAACTGACCCAAGGTCAGCATAAATTGTTATTTACGTCGGTGATGGGCCCGACCAATATTTTTGGTTTGGCTGATATAATCGGCCGATTCATGAATGTGCACCCCTGTGGGAGGGGTGTATGTGTATATGATGGCCCATCTAGCAATATGGTTATGGTTATGGCCCATCAGTCGGGCCGTAGTCGACAACCAACTTAAAAACAATTATTTGTGGCAGTGTATTATAAGCTATTGTACCCACTTGTCTCTCGTTTTGTAGACATACTCGCAGAACTTGTGTTTATTGGCAAAGTGCTTCCTGGATCATAAGACCCTGTACTACGACACTGACCCCTTCCTCTTCTATGTAATGACTGAGTACGACTCCAAGGGCTTCCATATAGTTGGCTACTTCTCCAAGGTACGTCACAGCATTCTTCTTGGAATCACTGCACGAAATGGTTTCACGTAGTTGGCAATGCGTTTGCTGATTACAAAGTTATTCTCCTCAAAACAATGTATACTTCATATCACTTCAAATCAAATCGGCTCCAATTAAGCACGTGATTGGAGCTCTATGTGCCAACTTTGAAGATTTTAACACGTGCTATAGGCTTTGGCAAATCTAGCTGTCTGAGTCTTAACCGTGTTGGGTTTTTTGTTGTTTTACTTTTTAAAGGAAAAAGAGTCAACAGAGGATTATAACGTGGCCTGTATTCTGACCTTACCACCATATCAGAGGAGAGGCTACGGCAAACTGCTCATTGAGTTCAGTAAGTTCCGCAACTCAAGCAGTTCACTCAAAAATGAAAGATTTATTTATTTATAATTAAAAAATGCCTAAATGTTTGCTAATATATGACTTCTGATTGTATTTAATGCCTTCTATTGCTTCTTGCAATAAGAGAATAATTTCTTGTCATATACTTGTCATGTGACTATTACTCAAAATGTAGAGCACAAACACCTGAGAAATTCTATTAATTTGTTATGAAATGAGCAAAAATATACAATCTTGGTATCAAAGCCCATCATCTGAGGTTATTCATGGTTATTGCCTTTAGTGTCCTCTTCTATAGGAGCGCTGTGTCAGTTATTTTTCCTTAGTTGGTAAGGACAAATACAAAATATGGAATTGTTATGCCACCTAGCTCACATGTCCTCCCTGTCTGTCTTACAGGTTATGAGTTATCTAAGGTTGAAGGCAAGACAGGAACCCCGGAGAAGCCCCTGTCTGATCTGGGCCTTCTGTCTTACCGCTCTTATTGGTCTCAAACCATTCTCGAGATCCTCATGGACCTTAAATCAGATAATGGAGAAAGACCGCAAATCACCATTAAGTAAGCATTCGCAGCTCCCATATATTATACACTTTGAGAACTAGATAGTTTTGACTACATCATGTTCTAATGGGCTTCCAAAAAAGGGAATAATGGGATTATATAAAGAGTAATGCGTTTTTCTTTGTTTTGTTCGTAGTGAAATTAGCGAGATAACAAGTGTAAAGAAAGAGGATGTAATATCAACTCTACAGTACCTCAACCTCATCAATTACTACAAGGTAATTTATTAATGCTCATTTAAAAAAATGTCTATGCAATCACATGACACGTTTTATATCTGGGTAAATAAACTTTACTTCCATGGAATGTTATTCGCCAACTGGAAACCTGTTTGCCTGGTTATCGAAGATGGAACCATCACAAGCTTAAAGCTTTGGAGATTTGCATTGATGCTATGTTAAGAATTATAAGAAAATATTATGACATATTGTGCTAGGCAATATCAATTTATCAAAATCGGCAATAGGCCTTTTTTCCCCATGTATTTCAATATTATCATATTCAAGTTTATCTGCGTCAAGAGGAACTTCACTAAAACAAATTGCCACGTGGTGACGCTAAATAGTTTCATGTAACTATTCCTGTCACCTGCAAACGATGACCCCATCACCCAAGAAAAATGAACAATCCAAAAATTAAAGTTTTATTTTTTTTAAAGAAATCCTGTTGGAGGCAGTTTGACCATAGTCACTATTCAGGGTCTGTGAAATGAGTTGGGATGGACAACTGTGGTTAACTGTGGAGAGAGCTCCCTTCCTAATAAGCTGCTTTCACCTTCACACGAGCTTTATTGTAGTAACTCTGCAAGACGGTTTGCGCAAAGTACTTGTGGCTCAGGATTTTATACTGCCTGTCAAACGTGTTGCATATCCTTTTTAAAAGAACTGTGTGCAAATAAATCTTGATTGCATTCGTTCAGTTCTTCAAGCTTAAAGTCTCATGATTGTACTCCGTTTCTCGTAAACACGCCGATAGTGGTCAATTGTATCTGAGGCTGACGCGTGTAGAGGTCACCTTAAATAACCAAACATCCTTGAAACACATTTAGTGCTGTTTGTCTTTTCTCGATATGACCGTCCACTGTAATGATTTATAATCCCACTATCGGCTGTCGCCCAGAAGAGGATGCGTTCCCTCTTGAGTCTGGTTCCTCTCAAGGTTTCCTCATGTCGTCTCGGCGTTTTTCCTTGCCACTGTCGCCTCTGGCTTGCTCATTAGAGATCTAGAGCTACAACCGGATTTCTGTAAAGCTGCTTTGGGACGATGTCCATTGTTAAAAGCCCTATACAGATAAAATTGAAATATCTAGTGCTGAACTTCATGGTAATTTATTCATGATTACCGTTACGAATTCGACAGCATGTTGAACTCCTCAGGTGAGAGTAACGGCTTGTGGTTTGGCGTCTTTGGTTTTTGCATCTTCTTGGCAAATACGGCAAGTGATTGGTTTAAGTTTGCTGGCCTGTTTCCTGTCGTCTGACTTGAGACGCAGTCTTTCTGTGGAAATAGGCTAGTTGCTGCAGTAATTAGTGGACTGAATGTGTTCAAATTGGCAGTTTTTTGGTTTTAGAAGTGCACAATCAGACTTGCGTTAATGCGCTCACTCTTCCCTCATCTCTTCTTCAGGGGCAGTATATTCTCACTCTCTCAGAGGACATCGTAGACGGTCATGAACGTGCCATGCAAAAGCGCCACCTTCGTATTGACCCTAAATGCCTGCATTTCACCCCGAAAGACTGGAGCAAAAGGGGCAAGTGGTAGAGACGGGCCACTTTGTGGACCCCTGGGACCGAAGCTTGGAGAACTGCAAAAAAAAAAAAAAAAAGGACTACAAAGCAATTGAAAAATGTATAGACCCTTAATCACTTTTTGTCCTAATCAGACATGACTAAAAGACTTAAAAATGACACACAAATTTGTTGCTGCCCATTATTCTAGTGATCGTGCTTATGTGACCATCAGTCATCAGGTTTGTCTGTGTGTGCCCTTTTTTGACTTTTATTCGAATTGGTGTTTAAATGGTGAAAGTGGAATTGAGCTTCTGATGTGCTTCAGATTTGTCCACCTTCTCCTCTGACGTCTCCTTCCTCGTGGGTTCTTTGTCACCCTCCTTCTGATCGGCCCTTTTATTCGTCCTTGCTTAATGAATTTATTCACCAGAATCTTCATTTACTCTTTCACAAGGGAGTGTAAAATCAAATGACTCATTTGCAGCCATTTTTACCAGCACAGCCACCTGTGGATTCTACGCACAAGCCCCATTCACCACCTTCAAGCTCAAGCTAACCTGATGTTTGATCTTTAGTACTTGTACATAATATACATTGTTCTCTTCTTTTGTAAATGATGTTTTTAAAATTGGTAGTTCATCTTTGTGTGGTAATGAAAAACTGCATGGAGATGTCCATATAATAAGCCATGTAGAACTGTTACAAGAATGTAAATTTGGATGCGTGTACAGCTGTCAATCTTTTTTAAAATGGGAAAAGAAAAAAAAAACTGAATGTAAACCGTGAAACACTCGTGGCATAGTATTTTAATTTAAGGTAAAGACTATTTTCTGTAAAATCTTGTCCATGGTTAGAGATCTGTAACATGAAAGACTTCTATTAGTGTTTTTTCCCCCCCAATAATATTAACTATATTAATAACAAGGAGTTATTCTTGTACAGTCTTTATGTAGAGGCATTGGTGAACAGAGAAATATTCTGTTCTTACTCATTTTGTACACTTCAGTCCCATTTAGTGTTGTTAACCTCATGTAATTTCTCTTTACACTCTTCATTAAATGCCACAAGGTGGAATCACTCCTGATTAATTCAATAGTCTTTTCTTGTTCTACCGACTGTTTCATATATCGGAAAATTTATCATGCATGAAATACCTCTGAAAGGTGGTTTTATTAATTCATTAGAATTTTTTTTTTTTTTTAGCAGTTGGGCACACATCTTCATTTTTACTATTTATTAAGATTACTACTATGAAATAACACGTATGGAATTATGCAGTGACAAAGACAAAGGTTTAAACAAATCAAAACTATTTTCTATTTTAAATTCTTAACAGTGTTCCCGATGAAGCTTTGCACTCTTGGCATCTTCTCAACCAGCTTAATGAGGGAGCTTCACCCAGGAGGCTTTTCTTAAAGTTTCCAAAAAGTCCGAGCCACTTGTTAACTCTTACGCTCTAAATAAAAACTACTTGTTTGGGGAAACAATTTAATTTTAAGTAAAAACTACTTATTAAAAAAATACATTTTGATTCAGAAATAAATGTATACATGGGCATTAACGTCACTATTTACACTTGTCTTGCAATAACGTATTTCTTTGAGGTCTTCAAATCCATAAATCCCAAAAAGTTACATACTACAGCTTTAAATAAATAAAGGCTACTTAGGCTACTCTGTCTTTTCTCCTTACTCATGACTGTGTGTGAGAAATCCACTAAAATGAATGACACACAATACACACACATATAGACACAAAAAGTAAAACACTGGTCCCATATACACTTAATTCAGTTACATTCTTAATATATAATGCTGTCTGTAACCATGCTGTGATTCGTTGCTCACTCGTGAATTGTGTCCTGTTATGATTCAGTGTAATGCTTATGGTGGTTAAAATTCTTCACTGTATGGAAGAGTAGTGTGTTTATATTGTTTGTGTGTTTATGTGTGTGTGTGTGTGTGTGTGTGTGTGTTAAATCGCACCCAGCATGGCCTTTCCCTCATCCTCGAGCTCAAAGCGCAGCGTCTGGAGCTCCTGATCGGATTGCTGCTGCAGGATGTCCAGCGTCTGTCTGTGGGCTTCTCTTAGCGCCTGCAGCTCCTCCCGCTGCTCCTGCTTTAAACGTTCCTCCAGCTCCTACACACACAAACACACACACACACACACACACACACACATCAGTGTTACACCATCAGTATTTACAGTATTTTCTTCACTTTGGACCAAGGAACCTAAAATGGTGATTGGTTTCTAACGAGGTTAATGTTGGTCACAATGTGCTGTACAAAGTCTGAAAAACTGGTGACTTTCCAATGTTTACATGACCTTTGCCAGAATTTCTTCCGTGTTCTCAACTTTGAGATCATACAAACACTTTTAATATATTAATATGTTCCCTGGCACTTAAAATATGTCTGCAAAAATGTGCACCTGTATGACAAGAAAAGGCCACAATGACAAGAAAGGGGTGATAAATGCAGACACACAACTTTACAGAAATGCTACCCCTATTTTTGCATTACGTAAAAGGCACCAAGTGTGTGACAAATCCATTTATCAGTCTTTACAGTGCTGAATGCCTGCTGTGTACCTGCTGTGCTATATCTTAAGCATTCACATAATTCCCACAGTCCACCCACAAAGCCCCAGTAAAAGGCCTTCCAGCGCCTGCGTCATCATATACACACAAGCTTTAACATGCTGGCACAGAGATGAAAGCTAACGTTCTGGTTTATTTATTTATTTGTTGGTAATGCAGAGCATGCCAAAAGCAGCTTATAGAAAGGACTCTCTCGGCCACCAAGCTTCTGTTTGGGAAATGAGGAAAAGCTCTTGATTTCAGCAGTTGATTTCTGCTTCTGCAAGTCTCATTTCATCATTAACTATAATGGCCCAGTTTTAATAACGTTCAACCATTTGCAGGGTTTCAGAACTCTCCAGATAACCACATGGTCCATTATAAGAAGTTTACTTCCTGAGACCTAGATTAGCCCACTACCTACATCTAAAGGACTAGGGCAGGCCTATTCAATTAGTGGGGTTTGAATTAGTGGAGATCCGGCCCTTGAGTAAGTTTTTACTGGCACTTTGATTGTGTTTACCAGCTAATAAAATAAAATTAAAATCGGATCTTGTTTTCATTAGGTAACAAATGCAGCATGTGTATGCAGATGTGGTCTAATATGTAAAATAATGAGATGTATATGTAAGGATGCACGGAAATGGCTTATGGGATTGCAACTTTGCACTCGTATGACTGTTGATACAGTGCTCTCATGCTTCATGATACAGTTTGTGCTATTTAGCTGGTTTAATTATTTTAACTTCTGAAAGGACTAGCTATATGTTTTTTAGTTTCTTGATCAAACATCTTTGGCCCCTCACCTGGTATTGTTTTTGTAATCTGCCCCCCACTCTGAACTTATTGAATAATTAATAAGTCTTTTAAGGAAAACAAAGTCCAATTTATAGACTGAGTCGACAACTGGAAAGTTTCCACTGGGGCTTCGCATCCTTTTGAGAAACCAAAGACTTCTGTAACCCTTCTGAATGAAAACTATGTTCAGAACTACGATGAGTTCATTTTCTGCATTCACGATGCACTGCAGGGGCTGTGTGCAACAGTCGCCTTATTTCAGTGCACTGAAAAAATACAGAAAATCAGCAAATATGGAGGAGTTTGAGATTGAGAAGTTGTGTTGTTATTTATTGTTTTGCCCTGTTGTGCGAATATGACGTTAACATTAATTTAGCTTTTTAAATCAGCTGCTTGCTTGAAGTGGCACAGCAGAATATATGCACGTCCAAAGCCCAATGTCATGCTTCAGGCCTATTTTTGCTGCGATTGGAGTGCTACTAGAAACATATTTAAAAAAACACACACCCACAGCGTTTTTGACTCACCACCTATATAAAAACAGAAGCATCGTAGAAATATTCTGCTGTGCTTGTTGTGCTGCCTCAGATATAAAACAAGCTTTAGTAACCGCAGGTATTTAAAAATGGTGGCTAAGAGATTTTATTATTCTTGTGAAGCTTGCATTTGATAAACAATGTTCAATATGGGCAGCTTCGCCCCTGTAGTCCCAGGTCCGCAGAATAGTACCAACTCTGTTGCAGGAATTAAAATCGGCCATGGTTCCTCTGGTGAGTTACTGATGAGTTCTTAAAATAAAGTTCCAGCTGTGGAAACACCCCTTACTGGTCTAAAGAGGACTGACGGAGGCTGTGTATAGCAAACTGGAATGATATATCCCTGAACAGTGAAGAACGATCTGATACACTACTAATCATCCAAATACAATGGCGGCCGCATACAGCATCTTTACCTCTGTGGTTTGACACCAATTCACACCTGCAGGCTGAAAGAAATACTCCAGCATTTTTCAACCTAATCTCAGTTGCTGAATTCCAGCAATAAACGTTTAAAATACTCAACTACAAATTACAAATAAAAAAATACTGTTACACTCTAACAATAAAGGTCTGAGGCAGAAATGAGAGTCTTACTAAAGTTGTTCTTATGGAGTTCTATCCAATTTTCCAACAGTGAAGCAGCACATTAAAAAGGTTTTGTGGTATTTTGAGGCGCGATTGTGTTTTGTACTATGAGGTACATTGAATATGTTAATAATGCATGACCACGAATTCTTTATATTCTTTTCTCAGTACAGGGAAGCGTGTCAAAATTCTTGTTCGTGGTTATCAAACACACATCTTATATGGGGTAGTTAGAGAAAAAAAACGCTGGTGTGTTCCTTTAATGTGACCTCAATCATTTTCATGACATCATAGGTGTGAATCTTCCCTGATGAGTGTTGAAATGTGTTCAACACCTACACTTGCCCAGATAAGCAGACACACGGCAAAGCATCCATTACTGAGCAGATCAATGGGACAATTCAGGGCAAATTGAAGCAATTTTCTCTCTCTTTCTCTTTCTCTCTCTATTGTTTGAGTAAAAATCTTTATCTCACCCTCTCATTATGCCAGAAACAAAAGCAGTAGGCAAGTCTCTTTTCTAAATAAAGGACATAGAAATGAGCAGAGCGAGGAGAGGCAGTAAGAAAAAAACAACGTGATGATCATTAAGGGATAACAGACAGATTCGCACACGGACATCTGGATAATGGCACGTTCAGTTTTAGTGAAGGATATGCGAGTGTGTGTGTGCGTGTGCGTGTGTGTGTGTGTGTGTGCAGCGATCCAGAATAGTGTAGCGGTTTAGTCATGTGTGTAGAGCAGTTTCAGTGTGTATAGAGTAGTCGATGTGTGATTGTGTGTGTGCTTACCCTAAGCTCGAGCTGGCGGGCCTCCTCCAGGTCCTGCATGGTGCAGCAGTGGGCGTCCTGCAGGTGGCGCTCTCGTTGCTGGTGCTCCAACGCCAACTCATGCAGCTCCTGTGCCAAGTGCTGTCGCTCCTGAGTGAACTGAGACTGCAGCTGCTGCAACGCACTGTTCGACTGCGAGAGCTGCAGCTCCAGACTCTGCTTCAGTACGGAGATCTAACACACACACACACACACACACACAAAATAAATAGAGAAAAAGGTTGATTAATAAAGTAAAAAGCCAAAAGGAGGAATTAAAAACAAACGTCTATTCTCTGTACCAGGCCCAGAGCGGTGACCTGGGTCAATGGGGCACAACAGTGTAAAGTAGTAAATAAAACAGCGGGGTTTCTTTTTTCCTCTAGGCGACAGGTTAATCTTTTCACTAGATGACCTTTACAGAGATGAAACTGTAAATGCCTTATATAATGCAGTTTTATAACATCACTCATAAGGCTAAACATGTTCAACTGACCACAGCATAATTTCTGTCCTTGCAAAAATTAATACATGATCCACTCTGTTCAGGTTTGACAAGCAAACTTCTACAGAAATTGTGTGCTTCTGATGGAGAATTTGCGACAATCCTCATGTTAGGGGAAATTCTAAGGCACAGAGTGAGCTGAAGTTTCACTGAAGCAGCTATGTGCACCGTTATGGTCCACCGTCCTTATGAAATATGCACTTCATCCTTTCTGAAACATTGAGATGCACTAGGATGCCTTAAAAATAGCTGTAGGCAAATATGTAATATCTGCAGGGAAACCTGAAAACAGAGAGAGTTTGCTTGATCCTCATCTGATCGGGAATGAGATAAAAACGGGATTAAAGTCTGCAAACACAGCCAAGGCAAAGCTTGTTAATAACCCAGAACTAAATTACATCCTGCAAGCACCAAGATGAAACAGCCAGATCCCGAGCGTGGGGAATAAAAACAAGGCCAAAGAAGATATTTTCTCTGCAGATCCATCTGTAGCTTGGTTTCAGGAAACAGATCACGCCTACATGCTTTGGTCTAAATCATCATCTAAATGTGGATTTGGATATTTCAATTGGACACTGGTAGCTCAATGGTTAAGGTTGTGTGTTAGTGACTGAAAGTTAAAATCTCAGAGAGCCACTGTTGGGCTTTTATAAGCGTTAACTGCTCAGCACTGTGCTTGGATTGGATTCTGCCTCACCTGCAAGTTGCTCAGCAGTCTGAGATGCTTAAGGCAAAAACAAACTAAATAAGATTCTTATGTACTTTCTTGTTGCACAATAGTGGTTTATGTAAGGAATACAGCACAACGGGGCCAGCATTTATAGGAAAATAATCAACAACAGGGTGGTGTGATGTGGCCTCGTCGCTAAAGTTTGTGGCTATGACTGCACACCCCAGAGTGTTTTATTCTGCTTATACCACGGCAACTTTCCAACAATTACACATTTTCCTATGTAAAATACAACACTTCTGTATATTGTTAAGAGCTTTCCACATGACAATCACTCGTCCCCTATTTATTTCCAGTGTTAGGCTGCGGGCAGGCAAAGCAACAGAAGTTTAACAGTTCTCAACTTTTGAGGTCACAACACAAATATTGCATTATGGCCAACATTTCCAGCTAGAGAACTAGCGTAGTAAACTTAATTGACGCAGAAGCAGAAAATGAGTGTATGATGTGGTTAATCATTCTCAGATTGTTATTAAATCACCATTAAAGATGTAGTATAACTAGCATGTGAGTTGTTCTTATGTCTGTTTACATACATTCTACTCACTCACATTTCTAAATGACTTCACCCCCGTAGATGTGTTTATATTTTGCCAAAATAACACATGAAAAGGTTCTCAAAGGTTTTTGGTTTTAATTAAGTTTATTGTTTTAATTTTAATTTAAGTCAAATATCTTCTAATTTTGATATGTAGCCTATTATGGGTTTAAAATAACAGCACAATCTGCATTAGCGTTGCTATCACTACCGTTACCATGCAGGAGATACGATTGATCTTTTTTGCCTGCCATATGAAAAGTTATGGTGAGTGGCAATTTTGACCTTTCATTTCAGGAAATGGAGAGAGGCGGGCGGAGTTGAGCAATTTGTCACCTGTCATGTGAAAATCCCATTAGGCTACATTAAATGAGGCGGCGCGTCCGCCAAATGAATTGTTACTATAGAAACGATAATGTATTAGGACAAACGCAGTAATATAGACCTGTGATTTACCCTGCAGCTGGCACTACTTGTCAATTAATCAACACTTTGTGACCAATGAGAACCAAGAATTCAGCAGTGCCGTGGTAAAATACGATTTAGGAAACAGTTTCTGTTGCATAAATTAGTGGTAGACCATATTCTCAACAACAGAGTAAATAAAAGAAAATTTCAGCTCTAAACAAAGTAGTACATCAAAGCTTTCAGTGTTGCACAGATGCAGGTTTGTGGAATTAAAACAGCTGGTGGTCTAAAGAAAGAAAGAGCTGAATTACTGAGCTATTAGAGCCAGCAGCTTTATCAGATAATAACAACAGAAATAACCAATCAGCAATCAGCTTAAACTGTTCAAAAGCATCAAAGGATAGACTATATGGCAGAAAGGATTAAAGGAATTTTTGATCTCTTAGTAACAGATAAATCTAGCATATGATTAACACTAAATAAGAGTGTTTTCTGCAGGAACCTTGTTTTTCATTAAGGTTTGAGAAACACTGTTTCTGTTAAGTCTGAGCAGATAAAAGACTTATAGCTCTAAACAAAGAACTATTGTAAAAAGAAAAAAGAAAAAACCTCAAAGCATTCAGTGTTGCAGAAATGTGTGAAAGGAAAAGTTCTGGTGGTCTAAAGAACAAAATATCTTGAAGAAGCTACTGACAGGTATTGGAGCCAGTGGCATTTTTCAGATAGCAAAGCAGAGAGTGCTGTCTTCGACACTGTCGAACACAAAATACTTGTAGACCGACTAGAAAACTGGGTAGGACTGTCCGGAACGGTCCTCAGTTGTTTCATGTTCTATCTAGAAGGAAGGGAATATTTTGTCACAATTGGCAGCTATGAATTGGAGCAAACCGTGTTAACATGTGGGGTCCCTCAAGGCTTGATCCTTGCGCCCCTCCTGTTCAACCTTTACATGCTTCCACTAGGCCAAATCCTGCAGGACAACAAAATTGCTTATCATAGCTATGCAGACGACACCCAAATCTACATATCGCCCTCACCCAACGATGACAGCCCGGCAGATGCACTATGGAAATGCATTGAGCACATTGGTAATTGGATATGTCAAAACTTCCTTCAACTCAACAAGGACAAAACAGAGGTGATCATATTCGGCTCCTAATGTATCTATCTAGCTATCTATCAAAGATGAAAGACTTAGGGTTAATGTCTACCTCAAATCTAAGAATGCCACAAAACAAGTAAAAAAATCTCAGTTTCAGCAGTCATATTAAACAAAGTTAACCTTCTACCACCTCAAAAATATAGCAAAATTCAGAGGGTTTATATCCGCACAAGACCTGGAAAATCTTATCCATGCGTTTATCTCTAACAGACTCGATTACTGTAATGGCCTCTTTACTGGTCTCCAAAAAGTCCATCAGACAGCTGCAGTTCAATCAGAATGCTGCTGCCAGAATACTAACCAGGACAAAAAGCTGTGAACACATTACTCCAGTTCTCAGATCCTTATCCTGGCTCCAAGTCAGCTACAGCATTGATTTCAAAGTGTTACTTCTTGTTTATAAATCACTAATTGGCCTTGGACCTAAATACATCTCTGATATGTTGGAAATTTACAATCATCTCAGATCAGTAGGGTCTATTTAGCCAAAAGTGCCCAGAATTAAGACAAAGCAACTGAGGCAGCTTTCAGCTACAATGCTGCACAGACTTTCACCATTCACATATGCAGACTGAAATCATTTCTGTGCCTTTCAAAGTCCCAAGCAATTGCACTGCTCCTTTAGCACTTTTATTATTCACGTTCTATTTCTTTTACTTTTATTCCTAATTCATTTATCTTAATTTGAATCATTATTTTTTAAGCTTGATCTTATCCTCATTCTTTGTAAAGCACTCTGAATTGCCTTGTGTATGAAGTTGTGCTCTATAAATAAACTTGCCTTGCCTTTAGAGTGCAAGTTTTTGCCAGTTATTTTGCTCTTACGCACCCAGTCAGGACGGATATCGTCTGTTTTTGAGTTTGAGAAACACAGTTTTTTGTTGCATAATGTAATTAGTGGTAAAGCCTTAAGCACTGAGCAGATAAAATGGACTTGTAATAATGAAAGACATCAAGGAATTCCGTATTGTACAAATGTAAGAGAGGAAAACTCCTGGTGGTTTTAAATAATGAAAGAAAGAAGGAAAGCAATCTCGAAGAGGACAGCTGGGCCATTGACATAATTGAGAAAGCAGCTTCTCTCATCTTATAAGTGACAGGCAGAGAGAGTGCAGTGGACAACCTGTCATTTTCCTTCATGTAACTTCCAGAGACGAACACACCAAAAACGAAAAAACACACACCGCGGGATGCTTTCAGCAAGATTTGTGCAGCCCTAAGAAATATTTTACATGTACTGTATATATTTCACATATGTTTCCTCCCCCCACACTCGCTTGTTGCCTTATCCTCACAAAATATCACCTAATCCATGACAATATCCGAGCCCCAAATAGAACCTCATTTCGGATTAATGCCTAAGTGACAGCTGAATTACAGCATGTTGTCTGCCAGCAGGCACTTAATGCAGGCGTCTGCTTGAACTGTGGGACGGAGAAATTAAAAGGCAGAATTCAGACTAGAGACTGAACCAGTTTCACACATACAATCAGGAATGTCATACACCTTTTTTTATTTTAACACACACACACACACACACCTTTTTCTCTTGAAAACAGCTGAATATGCTATTCTGCATTTAACCATATAGTATCGGGATCTGTAATACCACAATAAACTTAACGAGAATAAAATGTAGGCGAACTAACGAGTAACCTGCCCTCTCAGACCCGCAAACGATCTTTTTTAGCGAACAGCAGCCTATAGCCGAGTAACAAGAATGCTGGTTATTTAGCTTGCTAGATGACAAGCAAATTTTCATGCTAACCTAAAAACCACAGCAGCTCACAAATTAACCACACACTACAAAAACAATGATAAGTACATTAGCCTAATTTTACATTTGTTGCCTTTAATCACTTTGAATCATGTTTATAGTTTACTTTCTATAATGCTAGCTCACGGGCGAGCGTGTTTACTGGCCATAACTAGCAAACTGAATATAGTCTGGGAGAGGAAATGAAAGAAAAGAAATGACTTGTCTATTATGCTATTGTAACTCAAGAGACAAACTGACCTAAAATGAACTGCAATGAAATATCACAGAGCCCAAAAATGGAGGGGACTGGCAGGCGGTTTGGATGGACTTGACGCC
This sequence comes from Olivaichthys viedmensis, assembly GCA_028565825.1. Lineage (NCBI taxonomy): Eukaryota > Metazoa > Chordata > Actinopteri > Siluriformes > Diplomystidae > Olivaichthys > Olivaichthys viedmensis. The sequence continues at coordinate 4,489,120 of JAOUQW010000028.1, read as the reverse complement.
CCAGACGCTAGTCAACAATAAAACAACAACAGGGAAGAAGTGATAGCGCAACAGTTAAACGTCTGTGCTAGTGACCATAATGTCATACCAGGACCGTCAAAGAGCCACTGTTGGGCCCAAGAGCAAGGCCCTTAACCCTCAACTACTCAGCTCTACATTTGGGTAAAACCATGTGCCAAATGAATAAAGGAAATATTTTTGAAAATCAATTAATAGTAATTAATGACAGTCTCGTACATTTTTGTCCATTGGTGCTTTCACACTTGCAAACTTTTTCATAAAAATGTTCTTTTTTTAAATAATATATTCATCTTCTCTTCCAAATGAAGCTGTGGGTAGGCCTGTGCCTTTATATTACATTTTCATGATCATTTTCAAACTTAGTGTCACGTGCACGCCGCCTTGCGCTGCGGTGCGCATGAACGCACGTGTGGTCGCTAGGCAACAAGCGTCACACGCTTTGTGCAATGTGTGTATGTTTTGGTTTAGTCTTTGCTTCATGTCCCCGCCCTGTTTACTTTTGTTAAGTGAGCCCACCTGTGTGCCATTTGTGAGTGTAATCAGTGTATGTATTTAAGCCCTCGTGTTTCCCGTTTGTGGTTGATTGTTCTATGTTATGTTGTGTGTAGAGTATGTTCTGTGTAATAAATGTTTAAAATGTTCTAAGGTTTGCGCTTGTGTCCACCACGCCCGACGACAACCGTGACAGAATCAACCACCAAAAAAATAATAGATATGCCCACAGATATGCTTTTCGTTTCGCTCCGCAGAGAAGCTGAGCCAGATGAGCAAGGAGGAGTTGCTGGGCGGCGCCTTGCCACCTGGGAGGTGGAGGGCTTGGTCGCGATCCGCCAGGAGGGTGAGGAGTGGTGGGTCCAACTCAACGCTCTGCACGCCGCTATGGCGCCACTTGGCGCGCGGTGACAGCTCACCCCCCAGGTCACGGCTCTACGGCGATCGCCACGGTGCCCCATCATGCGGCCCCGGTCGCAGCTCCGGGCCGATATCTGCGGCGTCCAGTTGAACCACTGGAGAGAGGCAAATGCAGCCCCGCAGCGCCAGCCACAGAAGCTGCTCGGCTTCGACCCAGCCCGGCTTACCAGCCTCCCAGGAGTGGAGGAGAAAAAAAACCAGCTGGAATTTTTTTTTGGGGGGGGGGGCTGATGACGGCCGCCGAGGCCATCCCTAATGCCGCAGGAGGCTTGGTCGAATTCCCTGACCCTGCAGGAGGTGTGTCCCAGTTCCCAGACGCCATAGTTGGCGTACCCCATGTCCCTACCACCGTAGCCGGCGTGCCCCAGTTCCTTGACGCCACAGCAGGCGTGTTCCCAGACCCTGCAGAGGACATCATCGCTCCGCCCCCAGGCTTTGAGGACAGCAACGTCCCTCCGCCTCCCAATCCTGGGGAGGACGTCATCGCTCCACCCCCGGGCTTCGGAGACGACGACGCGCTGCGTCCTGCCCTGGCGGAGCCCGTCATCGCTCCACTCCCTGGCTGCGCTAGGGGTGGTCGGTCGTCAGCGCGAGGCCGGCCTTCATGCCACCGCCCGGACATGGACATTGTCCCCACGGGCCCGGGCTCCCTCGCCCCCCCTTTGGGACCCTGTGTGAGTGCCTTATGGTGGGGGAGGTTTGTCACACGCACGCCGCCTTGCGCTACGGTGCGTGTGAACGCGCGCGCGGTTGCTAGGCGACAAGCGACACACGCTTTGTGTAGCCCTCGTGTTTCTCGTCCAGTTTGTGGTTGATTGTTCTATGTCATGTTGTGTGTTGAGTATGTTCTGTGTAATAAATGTTTAAATGTTCCAAGGCTTGCCCTGGTGTCCACCACCCCCGACGACAACCGTGACACATAATATTATAAACTATCACAATATTGTTTAAAAACATTGTTTAAACAAACAGACTTTATTGCTTTGAATATATTGATTTTGTTTAATACCACATTATACTTTCTGATATTAAATAAAATGCATGAAGATATTAAGATTTAAAAACAACCTTAAATGAACAAACAAAATCAATGCCAATATTGGCCAAAACATCTCTATGGCCCAATTTGCAGTGATTATATTTGGTATATAAAAACACTTCAAAATAACTCATAGATAATACAATTTGTTTTTTTATTTGTATTATACAGCATCAGCTTCCGTAGAAGTCACACAGTTGAAGGGTGTTAAAAAAATAGTTTTATGGCATAGCATTCAGTGAGCATTTAGAGTCCTTGATGGACAGGTTTTAACCAGTGAAAGTATTTGCAGATCTCCAGGCACTTTTGGTTAAATTTCCCCAAATCGATGTCTCTGTGTATGCAGCTCAACAGCAAGTAGTTAACATTAGCCTCAGTTTAACACACGTTCCTGCCTTGTGCCAATGAGCCGGTATTATCCAGTGTGTGTGTGTGTGTGTGATGTCAAATGCTTGCAAAACCGATGTAATCATATATATATTAAAAATAGCAATGAATTACACCAGATTAAGAATGTTTGTATCCTAAAATGTAAGACCATGTAAATTATTACTTAAGACAATCGATCAAAAATGCAATTTTAGACAAATTAAGACTTTTAAGGAAACCACGAACACTCTGTAAACATATATATATATATATGTCAATCCGTTCAAAAATTTAATCACAGACCTAAATTAATGCTCCTGATATTCTGTAACCTGGACAAAAAGCATAAACACCGTTTAGGCTACGCTTCACTATTGGCTTCACTATCACTGCTAAACGAAAAACGAAAAAATGAAAAGAGATGGATTTATGTAGAAAGGATCAATTTATAGGCTACATTGCATGGGAATGTTTTCATTAAAAGCTTAAAAGCGACCATAACAGGTCGATATAACACCCTCCGAGACATAAAGTGTCCCGATATCAGAAAATAATAGATTCTGTTTTGCGTCTTGGTATTTTTCGGCTCCGCATCATCTATTATTTTCTGATAACACTTTGTTGGGGTGTTTTCTGTTACATACATAACTGCTTACTGGCACATGTGTGGTGTAAAGCCCATGTTTCACCTCCCAGCATGCAGAGACAAACATATAAGTCATGGTGATTGTACTTGTTTTTCAGAAACCACGGACTATAAATCTCACTTATTTATAGCAAGCAGTGACTCAACTCAGATCAGTTTTAATGCTGCTCCTTCACGTAGATGTCAAACTACACAGCGGCAAATTGAGACAAATGACACAGCTTCTCAGGGTGAGAATGGTGAGCGTGTGCTACCTGCTCCAGGAGATCCTCCACCCTCCTCTGCCAGCTTTCTCTGGCCGCCATTATCTCGACATCTCTCTGCTGAGACAGCTGGCTGAGCGCCGCCTGTTTGTCAGCCTCGTATTCAGCCGTCAGCTCCTCTTTAAGAGTCTTCAGCTCAGCTCTGCACACATACATTCATGTATTACTATCTTGGTGGGGTATTTCTATTGACTTCTGTATTACTGCAGCTAAATAAAGCTAACCCTACACCAAACCATAAATCTAACCCTAGCCTTAACCATAAGCCTAACCTCAGTATCCAGAAGGAAATTGTTTGTTGCCTCTGTGTGTTTTATTTTTCATAATAACTCTTTATGTAAAGCAGCCAAATGCCCCCACAAGGTCCAAACTGCCACATATTCCTATTATTATGGGGACATGCGGTATAATTAAATCATTTTCAAGGAAAATATTTCTATATTACATATATTATGTTTAGGTCATAGGGTAACTAAGTGTTGAGAATAACCAGTATAGAAAAAAAAGCCTTTCTTTTATTGCCAGCGAAATGGAGGATGTCAATGTACGTAGTATTAATTAAGCATAACTACTTTTTCCTACACCACCCTTAGGGGAAAATAGGAGATTTACATAAGCATTTAATTTGACGTTCTGGAGGAAAATAAGAAAAAGCATAAATCTCACTGTAGACTGACAAATTGCTAAAAGATTTATGAGATGTTTCCCCTTAATGGCCCATAGGGCTGCACAATTAATAATATTTAAATCGTAATCACAATTTCTGGCTTTCTGAATTAATTAAAAACCTGCTCTCTCATGCCTGCCTTGGGAGAGACGCTGGTATTGTTGAATGACTAGTTCCTTGTGCACGGGAATAAAAATTCAACTCTTTGTCAACCTGTGTCTCGTGCCTGACTCTCTGCACTCAATAAATAATTTACAACAACAACAATAATTAACAACAATAATTTACAACAAATTACCAATTGGTAATAGGCAAATGTTAGACAGCATTTTTTCATTAACTCTGTTGCATTAAATTACAAACTCCTTATTTATATGTTTTAACTGTCTAACCAATCACAGCGCAAGCTGTCTGCTTACCAAACACGGTCAGACTGCGACACATTTATTATCCTACACAGGCAAAACTAAAGATCACTACAGGTAGGCTAGACCTACAATAGCCACAACTGTACAAAATGGTACTAAATCATTGTGACTAAGAAGCAGTCTTATTTTGATTCAGAGATGAATACACATGAAAGTATATAGGTTTATGTTGTACGATTAGCAAAAAAGCTTTTTTTTGATCATTTAAAATGATAAAAGACCATTTCAATTTCCTAAATTGGCTGAATAATTATGACAAATAGTCATGATTTCAATATTAAGCAAAAATAATCGTGATAATCATTTTAGCTATCATCATGCAGCCCTAATAGCCCGTAGGAAACTTCAAGGACAATTAGTTCATATTCAGACAATGGAGGAAAGCATAATGTACCAGTGAAATCTTGATATATGCTGGCAAGAGCCTTTGTGAGCCGACATGAAGATGAATTATAACCGCTTAGAACAGATTAATCAAAGAAAATTATGTGATCTTCCAACTTTTTGTTGAAATTTTCTTGTTGCAATATTATTAAGCCAAGACTTGTGGGAAATGAGTCTCATGAGTTAAAAAAGAAAATTAGAAGTGTGAAGAAAGTGATAAAATCTCACCCTGATTTTAAACAGGACTTGAGAAATAAAAATAAATGAGAGTAAGAGGAGATCTCATTTAGAATATTTATTTCCTTTTGGTTTGGAAATCTGAACCACAAAGACGATTTTAGTGACTCAGTTGTAGGCTTCGTCATGCTGTTTACATCTGTGAAACTGCTTCTATTTTACGCCGATAAGTAACTTTACCCTGCATTTACACTACCTCAGAGCATCCGTCCACTTGAGATCGAGCTCTGTGGTAATTTTATCCATTTTCTGTTTCTCCTCAGCTTTGATGGCGATGATCCTGGCCTCGAGTCTCTGCTTCTGGCTTTCTATCTCTTCCTGTGAAAAAAAAAACAAGCAGAGAGAGTACACACTATGTGTATAATACATCAATATGGTTAAAAACAGAGTGATTACAGTTGATTACACACAGAGATCATTCGAAACATTTGCTGAGCCTGGACATATGGAACAAAATTAGCATCCTGGGCCTCATTCACAACTGAATGGGGCTTAATTTTGCTTTTATCATAACAGTGGTGTGATGGCAAGCTGTGTTATGAACTCGATATGAATACATATTGCCTCACTTGTAAAACAGGATGTCATCTTTTTTCACAATTGAGGCGATATGTATTCATATCATGTTGCTCTTCTAACAACATTGTAAGACTGTATTATTCCTAGTTTGACTGACTGCTTTGTGATTATTGTCTAGCACTGCTGAGTGGCTCTCTTTGTTCTTCTAACAAATATCTCGCTCTTCTTTCTGGTCTGTTGGTGGAAACTTATTCTTGTAGCAATTCTATGACTGTCAGCTCCTTTAACAGTTTTGTGCTTGGATTGGATTCTGCCTCACTTATAAGATGCTTTGGATAAAAGTGTCTGACAAATAAATAAATGTACACTACCAGTCAAAAGTTTGTACACACTAGATTGAACAGATATTATTCATTGTTTTAAAAAACATTTTAATAAAGGTTTATGGTTGAAATTTGTTTCTAAGACAGATGTAAATAGTGAAGTTAATTCCCATGTATACATTTATTTTTTAATCAAAATGTATTTTTTTAATAAGTAGGTTTTACTTAAAGTTAAGTTTTTTCCCGAAACAAGTCGTTTTCATTTAGAACGTTAGGAGAAGCAGAACAACAAGTCGTTCTGCCTATTTGGGAAGTTTAAGAAAGGCCTCCTGGGTGAAGCTCCCTCATGAAGCTGGTTGAGAAGATGGCGAGAGTGTGCAAAGCTTTATCAGGAACACTGTTATGAATTTCAAATAGAAAATAGTTTTGATTTGTTGAACACTTTTCTTGGTTACTGCATAATTCCATATGTGTCATTTCATAGTGTTAATGTCTTCATTATTATTCTAAAATAGTAGAAAATATTAAAAATGAAGAAAACCCTTCTATGAGTAGGTGTGTCCAAACTTTTGACTGGTAGTGTATATATAAATGTAAATACGTCAATGTGTAAATTAAAATATGTAGTTTATTCTCTTAACTTGTAATCTACAGGTGCAGGAGAGAGGTGCATGAGGCAAGTAAATACTCAAACATGTTTATTAGGGGTGATCCGAGAATTATGGTCAACATTTACAGTATAGCAGGGGTCAAAAGCAAGCAGATGGGGTGGGTACAAGCAGGTAAAGATCAAAACCAGAAAACAACTATTCTACTAGGAACTAAAGCAAGAAAACTAGAACAACTAGAAATGATCAGTGTTGCATAAAGAACCCATGGAATGTGCGTGTTTACATGACTTAGTTAATTTCTGCTGATCACGACAGACTTAAGTTAGAGACTAAATGGTTATATTGCCTTATAGCACACCTCAGTCACTTTACTGCAATCTTCAGTGGTGTCACACACCCACCGACCTCCCGGGAACACATGTCCCAGAATGCCCCGCAAATCCCTGTATCACGCGGCGAGTCGGCTGGCTCACTTCCGCGTTCAAGATCGCCCAGCTTCTGATCACACACACCTGTCCCCAATCCCATCAGCGTGGGAACACACACACCTGAGTGCACTTACTCCACCACTATATCTGCCCCACGCCAACACACACATGTTGCTCAGTATTGATCCGATGTATATTGACATCCTAAGCGTTTCCCAGACTACCTTCCCGTTGCCAACCTTGGACCCGAACCTTGGCTTCCCGAACCTGCCCTTGCCCCTGAAAGCCTGTTTGCACATCGCCCGACCTAACGCCTGTCCCCCAACTACGAGCTCTCCAAACCCCGACTCTGTCCGACTCCTGCCTCCTCGCCCCGAGCCCGCACTTGCATCTGCTAAGTGGTAGCTAGACAGCTAGCTGACGTGAACTAACTTGACAGAATTTCTGAGGGGAATTTTAAAACATAAAATATTTGTGTAAACATAAAGTGTACACAATCAATTCGAGCACAGTGAAAAATAATGATTCAATAATCGTTTTTAAGCCAGCACCAGTGATGCTGATGTCCAGCTTCCAGCACCGCATGGCCTTGCTAAATTTCAGGTAGCAGTTAGCTAGTTAATGTAATTTGTCACAACGTTTGTAACAACGTTCATCCAGCTATTTCATTGGAAAACTATCTTAAGGTTATCTGTTAAAATATAGCCAAATAGTTTCCCTGTCTAGATATAATTCATTAAATGTTACAGTTATTTTAGAAATGGGGAGAGAGACTGACATACTAAAAATAATACAAAAAAATTGCCCCCACAAACCAAATATATTGAATTGTTAAACTTATTTTGTCATCAGTGCAGTTTTTTTTTTAGAAATAAATAACGGTCAAAATAATGGGCGAAATAACGGTCGAGTCATCTTAATTTATTTTTCAAAATTAAGTAACGTAGGTGTCTGGGGAAATTTATCAGAGTAAAGGTAACCATTTGTTTTTGAAACTGTCGTGAAATAAAGTAAAAGGACAGAGACATGTATACCCCTTACCAACATGCTGGGATATGCGAAGAATCAATTTCACTCTACTGTACTTGTATATGTGACAATAAAGGAGCATTC
>JAOUQW010000028.1:4466221-4481060 GCA_028565825.1 Olivaichthys viedmensis | reverse complement strand
CACACTCTCACCATCTTCTCAACCAGCTTCATGAGGGAGCTTCACCCAGGAGGATTTTCTTAAACTTCCCCAAATAGCCTGAGCGACTCGTTGGCTGCTTCTTTTAAATTCTAAATGAAAACTACTCGTTTGGGGAAACAGTTTAATTTAAAAGTAAAAACTACTTATTAAAAAAATACATTTTGATTCAGAAATAAATGTATACATGGGCATTAACTTCACTATTTACGTTTGTAATTCCAACCATTGTGGTGCATAGGTGGGTGTTTTTACCTGCCAGGCATCTCTGACCGACGCGCCTCCACCAGCGCCCTTTTGGCCAGCTGCAGGGTCATCGGCTGGGGGCCACTGATCCTTGACGTTTTGCTCCTTTTCTCAGTACGTCTCCTGGTGGTGGAACAGTGGCAGGGACGTCTCTCTGCCCCACCCCCTGCGGCTGGCCTTCAAATCAGTTGTTTCTTTCTCAGCTCCTATCCATTCTCCTGAGCCACAGCCAAAGGCTGCCCTTCTCTGCCTCCTCTGCCAGTTCTTTTCCTGCTTTCCGCATCTTGGCACCTGTAACCCCCATGACCCTGAAGATGCGTGATGTTGATGTGCTAATGAAGCCTCAGCATCCCACCTCCACAGGATAGGTGACGGACCTCCTGGCTTTTGATTTGGGCCTTCAGCTCTCCCACCTTCCCTGACAAACTGTGTGGGGCTTCCTGATGGTGGGGAAACACTTCTAATTGCCTCCTGCCTGCTGATTGCCAATACTTTGGCCAGTTTCCTCAGGACCTGGTCGTGTCGCCATCTATATCACCCCTGAGATATTGTGGTCTTGCAGCCTGTGAGGATATGTTTGAGAGATGTGTTGGGAGCATTGCAGAGTGTGCAACTCTCCTTGGTGCCGAACCACTGGTGGGAGAGTATTGTAGGCGGATCTAATAAGGAAACTGAGCCGGGCTTGTGGGATTCTCCACAGGTCAGAACAACTAATCAGCCTATTATCAATGGTCTCCCAGGGAGTTTGATTTGATCGATACTCGCCAGGCCATCTAAAAGTTGCTTCAATATCGCTTTTCCCATCGGCTTGTCGGAAAGGTCTGCGGTGTACTGCCTCTTCAAGCTTCGGAAGGGCTGCTTTGCCAGCAGTGGGATTCTACCACCGCCTGCGAAAAAGATTGTCTTGTAACTTCTGACGCCTTTCCTTATAGACAGGCTCCACGACTTTAGGGGCTTGATTTTCATTCTTGTCCAGGACACCAGCTCATCCAACATCTTCAGCAGCCTAGATGTGCACACTGCTGTTCGCAAGATGGTTGTGACATTGTCCATGTAGATTCGCAGTGGCGGTAGTCAAGTTATATGAGAGTAAACGAAACAGGCATTTCCTCCAATTACGCTATATAACATGTAAAAACCTCTTGTGTTACATTTTTATACCCTATGTAGGCCTGTGTGTGATAGCACTTCCTGATTAAGTCTCAGCATGACAGTGGATCTGTAAATCTGTAACCGGGTGTTTCTCAGCAAACGGAAAGCACAGATTGCACGGGCTCATTTGAAAATTTTCAGCACACAGAAGACAGTGGAGGCCTGGCTAAGGCCAAAGCTTCCAGACGACTGCTCTAGTGGCAATGTAGCCAATCATGGGCATCTGTGAGCTCCTGTACACAGGAATGGGGCAGTTGGCGCTTTCCTTCAAGTGCATTCAGCTGCCCTGTGAGGTTACTTGAGCAGCAGTTTGAAAAAGATGCGCCAGCTGGCTTCACATGTCTCAGAGAATGCATGTGTTGGCCCTCAACCTCGTTGATTGGTAGCTGATGTGCAATTGGGGAAAAGGACTCAATAAAAAAACAAAAACAATGTGTTTTAGCTTATCAAGATTGTACTTGTTTTAGTGTGTACTTTGTAAATACAGAAAACTTTCAATCTGTTCGCTCTTGCAAAACAGTTTACCAATTTACCTAAAAAGAGTCATTCGAAAAAATTGTTCACAAATTACCAATCACTAGAACCGTAGACAAACCTACATTGTTATTCATTTTAATAAAGTCTTTAGACGCTTGAAAAATTATCAAACTGTCATAGTAACTAATAATATTACCAAAGTTGCAAATTAAACAATGTGTAATGCTTCGTTGCTCAGGCAAGTAAGATCAATACCTTACATGTTGTCCCCAAGGCCTATATTGTCGTAAATATAAATGCAGGCCTGAGTTTAAGCCTAAATATTGTCTAAATCAAGCTGGGCATGCCGACACACACACACAAGGAGGCGCAGTGTTATTTTTTTGCACCTGGATGTGTTGCTGCGCATTTGTGGTTTCCTGAGCAAAAGCTAACGTCACCACAACATATTCCTGTTCACACTATTCGCTCAAAGCACATAAAACACTGTTGAACTATAACTCACTAAAACATTTACAGCACAGATATTTCTGATCACTTATTTAGACCCTTTTATTTATTAAGATGGTCAGATGAAACTTCTGGTGCCTTAGACAGTTTTCAGTGGAGTGACCTTGGGCGCAACCTGCTCAATATTGTTCATTTAGATCTTGCGAAGGGACGAGAGCTTGCTGAACAATATGGTCGTTCTTACAACCTGGACGAAGCTTTTGTTGCAGATTGTTGCGACACAGAGACATGACACTGGTACTTTATGGTTTTATTCGTGTATGAATGATGACAACACTTCCATGATCGATGACATAACTCCAAAAAAGGACCGATAGTGTTGTCGGATTATTAGGGTCACACACACAAAGAAACCCTTGCAATGCAGCAAGTGTAACATTTTCCTTGATCAGTTTTTGCTTGCATACTCTTATTGGTTCTCTTTAAAACTATGGACATTTTCTTAAATGTAGATTCAGGGTCATGACGAGGTTACAAACATTTTCAGGGTAGAACACCTGCTTCCTGCAGTCTGCTTATTTCACTGTGTGTATTCTCTCAAAGAGCTTCGTGGCCTCCTGTCAGTTTGTGGAAGAGCTCCTCATTCAGTGTGTCGTTTTGCTCGCGGTTTCGTGTGGACATGAAGATGTAGCCGCCAATGTACTCGTGCACAATCTTGCAGTCTGCCGTCACGCAGCTGAAGGCCACGTTCACATTACCGTTGAACTCGATGGCGACCTGGAAACCAAAGCAGAATCTTACAAAAGGTCCGAAATAAATAAACAAGATACATAAAGATTTAATTCAAAGTGTTTTGAATGGAGACACAGAGAGACAAATTTTCCGTTTCTATATTAATGATGACGAAAAGCTCCAATTATACATAAAAAAAGACTGACGCATAACCAGATGTGCAGATGTTACAGGCGGAGCAGCACACCTGTTTAATGTCCCAGTTGACGTTCCACTGTCTCATCGTGTTGTACCTCCATGTCTTCACCACTTCTTCTACGTTCATGTCGATGCGGATCAGGCGGTTATTGGCGATGCCCAGCACCTCGTCTTTACGGCATCCTTTAAACCTGTGGAGAAAGAGGGAGGAGAGTGGGGTTGGTACATTCCTGCCCCCATATACAGTAGAGAGTGCAGAGACTGAAATGCCTGGCCTCATGTTTTGTTGGTCTCAAATTGTAGCTAGCACTTGGTAAGCCGTATGGAAAAAAACACGACTTCAGTTCTGTAGTTAGCTTACCTGACCACGAAATAGGAGAGCCCAAAGTCAGGCAGAGCTTGCCAGATCTGCAGGAACTTTTGGATGGCGTCCGTTAGTGAGAGCTGTGCCACGTTCTGATGGGCCTCCAGAATACGAGGGGTCAGCTAAGAGAGAGGGGAAGGAGTAACAATGCTTCTGTAACAATGATCATACCAACAAATTCAATAACAAACCAATGCCCTAAAAAAATTTCTAAGACTTGTTTTCAAAATCCATGGCAGACAGTCTTCACAGGCAAATCCATACTCATTATCCAAAACAGGCAAGCAGAGGTCAAAACCAGAAGATACTACAACATGAACAGGGACTAAAAGAAGGAACAAAGCAACAAGGAAAGAAGAAAACAAAGAAGCATGGAAAGAAGGTAATAAGGAAACAAGGAAACATGGTAACACAAAGCAAGGAAACACCTAAACAGTGGAACAAGGTAACAAGTAATCAAGGTAGCAAGAAAACAAAAAAAAGTAAAGCACGAGAACAAAGAAACAAGGAAACACCTAAACAGAAACAAGGTAATAAGTAAATGAGAGAAAAACCAAGGGTGCTTCCCAACACTAACTAAAATTACTTGCATCCTTAAACCTGTGACCCAGAAATCGTTAAGGACTTATACATTCTTTAAATGCGTTTAGCGCAATCGACGTAAGCGAAGGCTTAAAGGCTAAAACGTTAACATTTAGCACGATTTGTAGAAATGTACATGTGCAGTAAGGTTCTGATTGATTAATTTAGTGTGTAATCACACTGTGTGGTGCATATGCAGATCCGTTATGCTCAGTGACAGGTGATTACAACTGGGCAACACGTCATCAATAAGTGATGTCGCTTTAAAATGACGCTTCTGTGAGCAAGGATGTCTCATTTGGCGTCGATTTCTCTGTCCTCGCATCCCATCCTTGCATCTTTTCCTCATGTCCTTAGAGGGAGGAGCTAAGATGCAAGAAAGGGAAGCAGGGAAAAGAAACAAGGATAAGCAATTAAATAAAATGGGAAGCACCCAATGGAACATGAGACAACACAAACCAGTGAGTACATACTGTAGACATACAGACGGGTGACAAATTGAAAGAAAAACCTGAATAAATGAGTGCATCCACAGGGCACGAGGGGTCACTGAACAGTTTAATAAGGATGAAAATGATGTAAATCATATGCTATGGCCTTCACAGTCACCAGATCTCAACCCAATTGAACACCTATGGGAGGTTTTGGAGCGACGTGTTAGACAGCACTCTCCATAACCATCATAAAAACACCATTTGAGGGAATATCTTTTGGAAGAACGGTGCTCCATCGGTTCCTCCAGTACAGTTCCAGAGACTTGTAGAATCAATGCCAAGGCGCATTGAAGCTGTTCTGGCGGCTAAGACACTTTATGTTGGTTTTTTTCTTTAATTTGTCACCCGTCTGTAGGTTGGGATTACAAAACAACAAGGACAAATCTTGAACCCTCCCATTTTGGCCTATTTTGCGCTACCTGCTTAGGCTTATACTTCTTCTGGTAGCGGGGAGAGACGAGGCTGTGTGTGTTAATGCTCTCATCATTCGGGGCTGTCTTATTGCCTGGCGTGGTCCTCTGCATGGCCAGGAAGGACTGAATGCTCTGGACCTCACTGGAGAAAGAGCTGTCAGCCAGGGTCTTTCCCTTAGATGCCAAACGGCATGCGGCCATCCATTTACTGTACTGCTGCTCCTGCACACAGATACAGAAAGATGGAAAATGCCTTCACACAACAATAACGGTAAAAAGGTGACAATCACAGAGCTGTACAGTGCGACAATATTTTCGCCACGTAGGTATTATAAGAACTAGAGAGAGTCGTTAGCACTATCACCTAGTCATTTCAGTGGGGTTTGCTTACTGGTGCATTGTCCAAAAGGAAGTACGAGTCTTGGATGTTGCCATCTCTGGTTCATTTGGGTCATGTTTCCCCATAAACTTTATTAACATTCAGAATTAGCACATTTTCTGCTGAGATATTTTTTCCCAAACGGCATTATGGCCTCTATGTGCAAATAAGCCACCATGAACCGAACGTGGCAACACCCAGGACTGAATAGGGGCTAATGCTAATTTTACATTTACAGTATTTAGCAGACGCCCAGAGCGACTTACAACAGAGCGCAAGGGTCATAATACAGCGCCCTTGGAGCAGAGAAGGTTAAGGCCTTGCCTTAACCTTAGTTAACCTTAGTAACCTTTGTATGTGCCTCAAGAGCCCAACAGTGGTAGCTTGGTGGTCCCAAGGCTTGAACCCATGACCTTCTGATCAGTAGCCCAGAGCCTTAACCACTGAGCCACCACAGCCAAATGACTCTTGACTAATGTTCATGACTCTTTCTAGTTTGTGTAATACACCCATGAATAATACTAGCATTAATATAAGCATCATATTTTACAGATATAATGCTTTATGATATAATATCATGATATAATGATATCATTACTGATTTACTGAATTGAATCAAATGATGAGTTCACTTTACTGATGTGCATGTTGGCACTCACATTGTCACAGCGCAGATAGACCTCATTCATGCCGTCTGGTTCAGGAATCAGTAGTTTGATACAGAACTTCTGGGTAGCCACACTGACATCAGGAGCCACCTCGCAGCCTGAGGAAGAGGCCTTATTAGTGTGCATGTGTGTGTTTTTGTGAGTCCAGGCCCACGTGGCCTGTATGTGTGTGTACATTTCCCGAATGCACGGTCACTGGGCTTGTTTTTGAGTGGGCACAGTGAGTGTGTGCATGTACACATGTGCATGTTTCCTACAAAAGTCATTTTACAAAACCATGTTAATAAGTGTATACTGTGATGTAACTATATGTAGCTTGCATGTGTCTACAGACATCATTACCTTTGAGGTTCATCTGCTGTATAGGCTCTTTGCAGCTCTCTTCCTTACTCTTATAGTACAAAATGGCCGTATCCTTAAAGGTGAACCAGAACTGCTTGTATTTCTTTAACGTCTGCTTCTTTGGTCTGCAGAAAAAATGAACACTGTATGGTATAGTATGCAAGGATTTGACCATTTGATTTGATACAAAGGAATGTCACCCACCCCAGTTGTAAAAAATAACAAAAATCATCTGGCATCCCCATTTTCGATCCACTATAAATGAACAGAACCCGTTGGTGGGTCCAGACTTACATTCCGCACTCTTGTAAGTACATACCTTTCCTATTAGTTTCACTGTAGTTACTGAATAATAATAATAATAATAATAAGACTGGTGGTTCCCCCATTTTTAGAACCCACCATCCACCTTGATGTTTTACAAACCGAGCACAGGTGATATGAGCTTTATCTTACCTAAAAATCTTCAGATAGTCATGCAACTCCGGTGCTGTCATTGTATCCTGCATTGAAACAAAGATTTGACACAATTATAAAAGCATTGACCCACTGGCACCTGCACACTCACAATGTAACCTTTTTTGTACATTTTAAATCATTCCTCAGGCTCAATTTGGAGTTATATATATTACAGAATTATATTAGTTTTCCAATACTGTTTCTGTTTATATATATATATACATTAATATCATCTGTTGTTCCGAAAGGCATCAGGCTCATTTCATTGCATGAGCATTTTTACAAATACTCTTGCATTGATTTCATAAATTCTCAGCCTAATGTATGTTCATAAAGTAAATCCATTGCAGTGCTGTAGTTTATACGCACCAGCATCTCATCCGCACTGCTCTCCGCCTCCAGCTTGACCTCCAGGCATTGCAGAGCCGAGTCCAGGTCATCCATGGCCGGACAAGAGTCAACCAACTGCTCCGTCAGGGAAACCTTCCCTATGTGGTACTAGATGGGTACAAACACACAGAAAAAGCTCATAAGACTGGTACCTTTGGAATAATTATGTATCAGGGCAAAAGCATTCATCCCTTCATTCTTAACCTCTTATAAAGCATTCTGGACAAAATGAGCAGTTTACATTTTTTTACTGAGAGTGGAAAGATACTAAAAGGATTTATTCTAACATAAACCTCTATGTGCTTGGCACGGTCTCGATAATAAACACGAAAATTAAAGAGGTTATTAGTGCGTTCAAATGGAGCCCGTGAATTTCTGATCTCGCCGTTCAAGTAGAGAAAGGTATGAGAACACTGTTGCTAGGCAACCAGGCCAAAGCCGTGGACGCTGAGCATAAGGCAGCTAATAACTGAGGCTAATGATTTAGCTCAATAGCATCTGGCCTTTAAGTTTTTTATACAGAGAATAACTCAGTATGAGTAAAATTACACTGTAATCTAACACCCGCAAACCGAACTTCCACGGGTTCTGCTATACTGAGAAACATCAGCATTGCGTCACAACTTGGCACCTCAAGCACCATCAGAAGATTTTGACTTCCAAAGTCATGAATACAATACGAGTGAGCCGTTCATGTAGAATCTTCTTCTTTGACCTTATTTGAATGTAGCATCTGATTTGTAGCATAGTCCCTCTTATTTATACTCATACCCGGGCGCACACACACCCAGGAGGATCCCCAAGCATGGGAAGGTGTTTGGTGTGTACATAGATATTGTTTACACTGCTAGTATAACTGTTGGGTATTTTAAAATAAATGTTACAATTGTATCGCTATAAAAATCAAAAGAAATGGCCTGGTCAAACAGGACATGTCATGATGATAAAGATGATTCTTCATTTATCTACCTGTAAGGCAGCAAAAAGCATCATCTCCTCCTCTGTGCAGTCGATCTCCTCCAGCAGGATGGCCCATTTGGCTTGTTCATACAGCTGAGTCAAACGCACAGCATCGATCTGCATGCAGAGATATACACACACACACACACACACACACATGCACACACACACCACGACGGGTCATTATCATGAGCTCTCAAGGCAACCTAAATAGAGAATAGATGACTACTGCTTCAACAGCCCACAGCATATCTATCACAATCGAAGTGTCATTTATTAATGCATCAGGCTTACTGCATCTATTAATATTACAGTAAAATGTGGCAGGTTTTTATTTTCAAACCACCTGCGGCACAAGGTCGTAGAAGCTGTAGTATTTGAAGCGCAAGAAGAGTTTTTCATCTTCTTTGATGCCCTGCTGCAGAAGAGAGCGAGATGAGTCAAGCCACCTGAGAAAGGAAAAACAATATGACACAATGCATGTTATACTCCATTTAAGCACAAGTGAGAAGTAACAAAGTACAATTCCTTCATTACTGTACTCAAGTACAGTTTTCCAGTATCTGTACTTTACTTGAGTAAACAAGAATAAGACCTAGTACCCATCACTAAAATCTACATGCTAGCTACATTTTGTATTTATCTAGGCAGTCTGTATCGTGACAGCTAGCTGTTAGCATGCACGCTAGTTTGTATCGCCAAAGTTCTCATGCTAGCTAATGTTTGAGAGATGTTGTTAGTCGGCTTTAGCTCATGTTTTCCCACGTTCGTTGGTTAATTTACTGTCAGTGACCAAAATCAATGTGTGATTCGAGGTGCAGAGTTTCTCTGACTCTTTCTTGTACTTTCATACTTTTATTTAAGAGTTTGTACTTTTTGCACTTTAACTCGAGTGAAGAATTTGAAGCTGTACCTCAACTTTTACCAGAGTATTTGCACTTTTACTTGAGTGAGGAGTTTGTGATATTTCTACCACCTCTGCATTTAAATGACAGACAATTTAAATGCAGATATTCCAGAAAAAAAAGCTCGGTGCTCAAAATCCATGAGAACAAAAAAACAAAACAAGCAAATCAAGATCAAATGAGAAAACGTTCACACTCAAACGCCAGTGTCCACACATGAGCACGATGTATCCATAGGATCTCCCTTAAGCAAAAGTCAACAACCTAAATGCAAACTCTTATATTGAACATTGGACACGTCATGTGTTGTTTGGAGTTTCCGATCACAGAGTTGTCACACTAGATTTTTGTCAGCAAAATATTGCAAGCAAAATTACATTTCAATTGAATTCAACTGATCAACAGTTTTGCATCGCAGACTTTCGATGCCAATACATTTTATGAGCGAAGTTTGCGTCAAGTTCAACTTTTGGTGATTCACTCTATTGGCCAAAAGCAGGACTGCTCTGTCTTGAGGGACGGTCCTTCGTATTGCAGCACTCAGGATACAAAAAGAAGGGAGCGCTAATTTTAGCAGTGTGCAGGCATGAGATTTTGTATAATATAATCCCGATACATTACGATTTGACGATAAATTCTTCCCTAAAAAAGACGCGGCATGGTACACAATCAGTTAGGAGGCTAGATTAGATGGTAAAACTGTCTTTTACTTTTGTGTTTTTTACTATTTGTGGTTGGCGAATTAGCTAGCTTGCTAGTAACCAACTTGTACAGCTTGGCAAGCAAGATACTCTCAGCTCTTAATGCACAAAACTTTGGTTATACGTAGGAATTGAGCTAGTACCCTAAATTAATTTAAGAAAGTTGAATTGCATTTACGAAGCTGGCGAAACCAGAATTAATCCTGGAATTTGAAGCTAAAATGCAGGGCTAAATTGCTAACTGCATCAAAATTAAGCTAATTTGTTCCATCGCCAATCTTTCGGTCCCACTGTGGTCACGCCTACTTTTGCAAGAAGATGCGAAATGCAAATTTCTACTGGGTGACGATACTATATGGTGCCCAAGGTTTTGGCATTCAAAACCACACCCTATTCACTACATAGTGCACTATTTTGGAAGTTTGTCACTTTGTAATCGTGCCCTAAAACGTAGAGGAGAACATTAAGCGCACCAATCAAACCCCACAATTCCCCGCAATAAGATGTCTAAACAATGTACCATAGCACAAAATTCCCATAATGCACTGTTTACTTGTCAGTAGACATGTGGCTTGTATAATGAATAGGGCGTGGTTTTTGATGATCTAAAAAAAAAAGAAAAAAAAAGCTTTTGAATACCAATATCTTAATCAAGTTTAAAGGGGTTTTGACCAGTTGATGACCAGTGATGCCTTTTTGCAACACATAAATGATTTATAAGGCTGCACATTATGTGCATTAGACACAGTTGTCATGTGTCTTAATGCATAAATTAACGATAAACATTATCAATAGAAAAAACAGCATAAAACATTGCATCACACTTTAATATTATCAAGCACCCTTCGATTCACTGAGTTTTAAAAGCTTTTTTGCCAACCTGCTGTTAACTTGCGCTTTGTCCGCCTTGCTGGTTGGTCGGTACATTTTAGCGATGGTCTCGGGGGACGGAGCTGGCTGGCTCACTGAAAGTATCTTGTATACTGCCTCTATCTGAGGAGATTCAGCGAAGAACGCGGGCATGCCATTGGCCAGCTTTACAATAGAACCTGTAGCTACAAAACCACAATCACAACAAGATGTAGAAAGAAAGTTTACAAGGCTCTAAATAGCTTTAATCAAGAATCATGGAACGTGTACGATGTTACTCTGCGATTTTGATAGAGCTCTACAATTATTACTTAAGTACACTGGTATATACACAGAATTTTAATGAGCAGAACACTAAGTTATAGATTAAGGGTCAAAGATGTGTTTTTTGCAAAGGCTATGCATTTTAGGGAAAAAAATATTAATATGCATCAATATTATATGATCTCATTCTACTCTTACTTGTCTCATTAAGGTGTTTACAGGTTTAAAAAAAGACATAATAAGAAAGAAAGTTCTTGAGTACAAAATTGCCATTCAGAATAACAGTCCGCATTACAATTCTAACATCAAATGTTTTTTTGTTTTTTTAAAGTTACACCAAGGTACAAATTAATATCTGTTGCATATTTTTAAGAATATTACAATTTAATATATACAGATATATAAAATATACAATTGAGTGCAGAAGTTTGTATACCCTTAATGGTCAAACAGTGTATGTTAAAATATTAATAGTGAAAAAATAAAAATTATATCGGTTTGCATCTCTATATAGATAGATATGCTTCTCTATATAGATAGATAGATAAGACCATTCTACCTGTAGGCAGTGGTGCCATAGTGATGTCATACACCTGTTCTTCGTCCTTCTGCTTCTTTTTCTTCTTCTCTTCTGCCGGTCTGAGAAGCGACAGCTCCTCTGGATGACGAATATCTGAGGTAGAGAGTGATCAAATGAAGAAAGAGAAGAAGAAGAAGAAAAGGCTGAGAGATGCCATGTATGCAAATAAAAAAAAATCCCCAATGGCCACAGAGTGTTCTCTTCACATTGTACAGTCGGGTCCAAGAGAGTGAGTCTATTACCAAGAACGTTTTATTTCATCAGAATACAATTCAGTCAATATCGGAACAAAGGACAATGTTAGGAGCATATTGCGCCGTGCTGTAGTCCTGTATACATTTACGTTCATTAGTATTTTCCTGTATTTAGCTATCACTTTCTCCCTCACACACAGACAGACAGACACACACACACACACACACACACACACACACACTTACTGAGCAGTTTGCAGATGCCCATCACGGTGCGGAACACGGGGCCAGAGAAGCAGGCACGGAGCCTGAGGGTGACCCCGTTGGGCATGCCCAGCCTCAGGGGCTTGCACTGGGGTGTCAGGCAGAGGCGTGCATCGGCGTGGATCCCATACTTGTCCAATGTCCACAATGGCCTCAGTAGCCACTGCTGCTTCTGCTCCCACCACAGCGCATGGTCCGACCAGTCCTTCCTAATCTCTACAGCACAGCACAGGACATCGTATAGAGTTCTTACTGTTTCTCAGCTCACATTACATTCGTTAATACCCAAAGTAACCTTGGATATAAGCGAGGAGGATACAGAATCCAGTCCAAGCATAGAGTGGAGCAGTTGAGGGTTATGGGTGTCAGTGCACACACATGCACAGCTTGAAATGCTGTGCATGGAGGAGTGGCCCAAGATCCCTCTACAAGTGTCTCCTACCTTGTTAGACATTACAGGAAGAGACTCAGTGGTATTATTCTTTTCAGGGGAAGCTTCACCAAATATTAACTGTTGGGGTGCCGATAATTTTGAAACCATTGCCATTGCACATGAAAAATTGCACTAGTTAAGAAACCCTATTGTGTTTCAAGAAAAAATAAAACTATATAGTGTCCTGCATGTTCAAGTTCAAAATATCACTTTAGGCATGTTATGCATTTTTGTTCATTTTTATTTAGGGTGCCAATAATCCTGGAGTTGACTGTAGGTCTGGCCTAGAATATTCTGGTCAGTGAAAGGCCCATTACTCTCACATTAAAAACTGTGGTGAGTCTTTCAAAGCAGGTAATAAATATAGTGTAACACTGACAGAGAAGCCAGACAAACTCATATTTCTTTATGAGGATAATTTATTCTATTTCTGTCAAATCAGCGCAATGCGACTATGAAATATTTTTACGACGGCAATAATCATACACTTGGCATGTCTGTCTCAAAAACCTTACGTGTTTTTTCCACAACACTGAGGATGACGCCTCCGATATGGAGGTCAGATGTGACACTGATTTTAAGAGGTGGCGCTTCTGGTCCCAGTTCCTCTACGTTAATGGACAGATCCCACACTGCCATTCTGAGAGACAAATACACACACACAGAAGAGGGAGAGAGAGAGAAAGATGAAGAGAGGACAGAGGACATTCAGATTTATTCTCAGGATTTTAAACATCACTGCTTTGGCGATGACCTGTGTCTCAAAAATACCACATGAGAGTGAAGTGAAAAGGAAGAAAAAGCGACATTTGCAGTGGATCATTTTGTTTCAGTGCAAGTATAATCTATGTTAGTATAATATGTTAGATACTACACTTACAATATTCATACAGTAGGCTTAGTTTGATTAAATCTATCATCGAAGCAAAGCCAAAGCATTTAGGAGCCTTCATAATGTCATGCTATGTCAGAAGCAGAGTTCTTATAACATGTAAACTTATTTTCATTTGTTATATTTTTACAGGATAGGATTCAGGACTGCAAAATCAAGACTGCTTCACAGCTTTTATATCACTATCATCAGATACCATGGTCTACCAATTCATTAAAATGAACCCACATTTGGCTTGGACTAAGAGAACGTGCTTGGCCATGAGGTGGTAGTCAAGGCCCAACTTACCCAATTTTTCCACTCCTCGTGACAATACCCAATACACACAAACACACAAAGATACCATAAGCGCTCCCTCCCTTTTGACACTCTTGTCTTTTTCTCCTGCTTACCTTGTTTGTGGTACTCAAGAATCGCGTTTAATCGAATACGCCCTTGGTCTTTGTCACTCTTTCTTCCACAGTTTTTTGACTCTTCTGTCACTTCCTCCTGTCTCTCTGTCACACGCACACACACACACACACACACACACACACACACAAGTTGAGGTTTCACACAGCACATGCTGTTCCTCTTTTAGATTATTTCTTAAGCGTTCAGTTTATATAACAGGGTTTCTTTTCCTGTTTTGTACGCAGCTTTAAAACAAAAAAGTTGCACATACTTCATTACACACAACAAGATCTAATGGCATCAAATGGATTTTCAGTAGAAAACACAACACAAGTGAGTGGTCACAACACTGCTGTCGTTTTAATGAAATAGTGCCAGGATTTATCTCTAAATAATTTATTGTAACATACAAGTACACTTCGGTCTAAGTACTACATATGATCTATGAAGAATCAAACGCAGAGATGAGAAATGAGGCAAGTGAGGTTATTGACAAAACACTGCTGCCTATTGGACAGAGTTTGAACTATCACACAAATCTATTTAACCCTAAAACAGGCAACCTGCACCAAAAGACATGTTCTCTTTTGACAGCCTGTAGAGGGCATGGATAAGAGTCACTCAGTCATGTTAGCATGTTTCAAACTGCAGGAGTCTTTAATCTTATAAGCAAAGGCCCAGCCAAATAGGAGCCACCCTTTGTGGATAAGATTGAAGACCCCTTTCTCTTTAGCAAGTGTGTCACATGACTTGGTTCTAGTTATCTGTGATCATTTAGTCAACCTTTCCAGAAAGCATCCTGGCCACCTGTGGTGTTGGAGATGGTAAGCATGTAATAAGTAATTGTGTTTTTATGATAATTTTTTAAAAAGTAAAATGAACTCATAATAGTCATTTTAAATAGTGCCTTCATATGCTCGGTCGTTCCAAAATCTCCCATAAGTGTTCAATTGGGTTGAGATCCCGTGACTGCGAAGGCCATGGCATATGATTTACATCATTTTCATACTCATCAAACC
>JAOUQW010000028.1:4448738-4466121 GCA_028565825.1 Olivaichthys viedmensis | reverse complement strand
TTCATTAGAATTAGTTTTTTTTTTTTCATTAGAATTAGTTTTTTTTTTTCATTGGAATTAGATTTTTTTATTTTATTAGAATTAGATTTTCTTTCATTAGAATTAGATTTTTTCCATTAGAATTAGATTTTTTTTTAATTATTAGAATTAGATTTTTTTTTCATTAGAATTAGATTTTTTTTTTATTAGAATTAGATTTTTTTTTCATTAGAATTAGATTTTTTTTTATTAGAATTAGATTCTTTTTCATTGGAATTAGATTTTTTCTTCATTAGAATTAGATTTTTTTTTCATTAGAATTAGATTTTTTTTATTAGAATTAGATGTTTTTTTCATTAGAATTAGATGTTTTTTTCATTAGAATTAGATTTTTTTTTCATTGGAATTATAAAAATTTTTCATTGGAATTATAATTTTTTTCCATTAGAATTATAATTTTCTCACTAACACATCACAAATTATATATATTTAGTGTTAGTTTTTGGCAGCAGTATGTCCAAAAAAATCTTTTTACTCATTATCTCGACTTGTTATGTCAAAATTAGGGGTTTTATTTGATCTGTAAATAATGACAAATTTTCTCAAATTCT
This sequence comes from Olivaichthys viedmensis, assembly GCA_028565825.1. Lineage (NCBI taxonomy): Eukaryota > Metazoa > Chordata > Actinopteri > Siluriformes > Diplomystidae > Olivaichthys > Olivaichthys viedmensis. The sequence goes on along the minus strand of JAOUQW010000028.1, from coordinate 4,465,531 downwards.
TGACTTATTATCTCAAAAATACGTACTTATCTGGAAATAATGACTAATTTTCTCTCCAAATTATCTCCAAATTACCAACAAAAAAAAAGAAAGAAAGAAAAACAAGTCATCATCTCACAAAAGTCATGCATCATGTACTTCATTTGATCAGTTAATAACAGTCTATTCAACAGTGGTAGTCTCTCATTCTTTATTCAGCATTTTTTTATTTATCTGTCATTGACGAAGAGCAATACATAAAGCTTGTACACTGAGAGAGAGAACAGCAACTTCATGACAGATAAATAAAAAAATGCTGAATAAAGAATGAGAGACTCCAATCAGCAAAAATAGTGTCAAAAGAAGGCTAACTAGTAGTGGTCTCAAAGGACGAGTAGCGTCTCTAAACCACTTCTCAGGAAGGAAAACAAGGACAAACGCTTGGCATGGGCTAAGACATACCAGAATTTCACAGTGGATCACTGGATAAAAGTCCTATTTACTGATGAATCCAAGTTTGAGATTTATGGCAGTAACAGAAGAGTTTATGTAAGGAGACCAACAGAAGAGAGATTGATACCACAGTGAATCAAAACAACAATGAAACATGGTGGTGGACTGTGGTCTCAGACTTTTGGATCAGACTATATATATACAATATATATTTAATATAAAAAAAAAATATATATATATACGTATATATATAGAGAGAGAATATCTATGATTTTGTTTTTAAAATACAGCAGGTATTCAGATACACTGCTATATTACTGTGTACTTTACCGTATACAGACAGTGCATTTCAGCATTTCTATAAATATATATTTTTTCCCAAGGGCATCTCCTCAGAACATTTTATAGGTGAAAGAGACAGGTGCTAAGGACTCACATGACATGATGGACTGGAATTTGCAGTCCACTGTTACAAATGCTGTTTTGGTTCCAATAAGCTTGAAAATGAGCTTGAAACTGAGCATTATTACTTGGGAAGGGGGGTCATTTGTTATTAGTCGGTAGACATTTTTGTAAAGCGTTTACTGAAGATGAATAAATGAATAAATAAATGAATGTCTGACTTCATTTCATAGCTGAGAAGTAGGATTAAATGGATTAATCGAGCAGTAGATCCTGGGATACAAAGCATAAAATCCAAAAATAAATTATTTTGGAACTTTGTTAATTTGGTCTAAATTAAGTACGAAACAATATTAAATGATTTTTTAATATATTTAAAGGTTTGTTTAAGGGTTAATGGAATGTTCCAGAACATTTCACCAGATTCCACGGCCAACAACAGGGACGAGATAGCATTTGACTATACCAAATGTATACTTGCTTTATTGGTATATTTTATTTAAGAAAAGAAAATTCCCAAAACTTCATCTTTAACGAGGGGACTCTCGAGGTATGAACTCATTTTTGTGTGTGCTCAGTTTATGCTGTTAAAATGCTCCTCACAGATGCTAGCAAAGTTTGATGAATGGGTCCAAAATGAAGCACACAGGGTTAAAACAAACAACATTGAAGTGCATAAAAAGGTTTGCTGAGACATATGACATTAAAGCTATAAAATGCGATGACAGACCAGACTCCCTTGATTATCTTAACATGTTACGCCGAGTAGCATTTATTTTCATTTAGCTTAAGTATAGCTTTGTTTACTGAAAGTGTATATGACCAGTGAAAGCATATTTTTAAACAGTGGGCTTTGAATATCTCATGGTAAGTAAGCTTGACCACTGTTTAGCTCAAAAAAGAATGAATAGTTAATAGCATTGTCAGTGACTCAAAATGTTGTGGACCTGAAGAGTGTCCCAGTTTTGCATATTATTTTGTAGGGAGTGAGAATTCAATGAGAGCAGAGACAAATTCTAGAGGTTATAATTTGACGTCATTTTAATCATGAATTAAGTTTATACAGATGGTGACCTTTTTACATGCCTGTGAGTAACCCTCAAAACCTGCTGCTACAGAAAAAAAAAAAAAAACTATTTTGGTCTGGCACAATTCACAAAAAGCTTGTGTGACTATTAAAAGCCTTTGAAATACCCCGGAATCCAACAGATTTCAACAGCACGAAGTGTTCATCAAACTTCGCCCCACCACTTTTAGAGGTATGGTGGCTCCTCTGCCTGCTGCTCCACTGTGGGGAAGTAAGGCGTCTAAAACAACTGGAGATGTGCTGAGATGTGCATTTTTTAAACTTGATTTTCAAACACACTGCTGTTTGGCTGGTTATATAGTTTATAACCACTCAACCAGCAGCTCAAATGACTGGCCTTTGATCCAACAGAAGAGACTTCCAACACCTCGGATCTTGCTTTTACAAGTCTCTCAAGCGCCTATCGACTTTTGGCCATATGTGGAGCTTCAAATTCAAAATATGTCCATAAGAAAAAGGCACTTCTGCTGAAGTGCTGAAAACTTGACCGAGGTACTTGTGGATAGCAACAGTTGCCAAGCAGTGATTGGCAGGGCCAAGAAGTAAAAAGGGGGCTTGGGATCCGTTAATTGCAGATATTGGAATCTTGCCATCGCCAAATCTATGAAGCCATGATAAGTCAACACCTGCTGGAAGGTTCTTTAAAAGGCTACCAGCAAACAGAACTTCCTGATATGTGCAAAACGATGAGACCAAGATAGAGCTCTTTGGCCACAAACACTATAGATGGGCTTTGCCTCATAAATAAGATATGGTCATGTAGAAAAGCACCTAATCACTATGAAGAGGTTATGGTGGTTGTTATAGAGCGAGCCCATTCCAAAAGCCTGGGGAACCTTGTCAGGATACATGGTGTCCATGATTCTTTCAAGGTCCAGGACACCAGTCAGGATCAGGGATTCTTACACGTTGAAAATGATTTTAAAAAAGAAGAAAAAAGAAACCATACAGGCACTCCCAAGTATATGGTGACATGTTTAAGGAAACGCTGCTTTAGAGCAGCCTGAATGTCACTCCTAGGTGGTTTAAACCCAGATGGGCTGATGTTTTTTTTGAGACCCACAAAAAAACAGCTTACCAAGGAATCACACTTTTACACTGACCCTTTCAAGCTCTTGAGCTAAACAGCATTGAAAACATGTAGGGCGAGTTACCATGGGTACCAAGGCCGCAAAGATCACGAGCTGTTCTACCCTCACATTTCAAACTTTATTGGAGGCTTTGCCCTGTTTTCTTGGCAAGAGTTGCACGTAATGTACAAACTTCAAGGTTGCCAGTAAATGCAACTTGCCACTTTGTGCTGAACATAAAAATTAAAGTGAATTTTAACCAGCATTTTTAGGACAAATCCAGGCAGTGCTTTATCTAGGCATGTAATGGAAAAGGCAATAAAAGAGAGGCTGTTTTAATGTAGGTCTACCATGCGCTATAAAAAAAATAATACTTCCATAAGCATTGCATTCTGTTTCCGATAATATATGTAGTTTGGGATGCAGATTTGATGCAGAATTTTTTTTAATGTGCCAGGAATTTAAAACAGACAAAAAAAAAAAAAAAAAAAAAAAACCAAAAAACCGTAGATCGATTTAGAAACACATTCGGATATATTTTTCAGAACAATCATTATGACACTTTGACATTTTAGTTTAAGCGCCATGACTTTTCCAGAACAGATAACATTATGATCGGAATCAATCTAAATAATTCATTTTGCAGTCACATCGTGTCAAAACCCCTTTTACCAGAACACTGCTTCGCTCGCATGATTAAAATACTCAAGTTTTTTCAAGTGCTTTCTATCGATGCATCCTAAAACTAGTTTATGCAGATGTATTACAGCAAGCTTTTTACAGGCCCAATTTAGGAGTTGACCAGAGGCTACAAGTCGAGTGGCTGTCGTTTTTGTCCTGCTTTCTTGACCGACTGTGATTGTGAGGAGCAACTCAACTGGATGCATTTGGGATGGCATGTGTCAGAGAGGGTTTATTGAAGTGAAAAGACATTGAGCATGAAAGCAGCCAAAGACATCCAACATGGCTAAAAACAGGTTCTGTTCTCTGCACTGAAGCAAAGATGAGACATGAGACAGAAAACAGCAAGTGGGGGGGGGGCACTTTAGAGTCACATAGACAGTAAAGCGTAGCCATGCAGATTTGCTCATCAAGGCACTGCGACCTGGATGTTGCATTTGAAAATAATGGGGTAACCGAAGATCCGTGTTACTTGAAGGCACCCTGTAACCTGATGCCAAAATTTTACATTCTTGAAGACGCTTGCTCAAATCACAAAGCCTACTATAGAGTGCTTTTTGTAAAACATTAGCAATGCTGAAACACTACCAGGGGCTAAATATGAACATTTGGGGTCGCAGAGAGAGAGAAGAGAGAGAGAGAGAGAGAGAGAGAAGAGAGGGAGAGAGAAGAGAGAGAGAGAGAGAATATATCTCACACGACTTCTCAAATTTAAAGGGCCAACCTAGGGTCAGGTTTTGCTTTCAGAACCAGGTTAAATCGCTAACATGCTGCTTCGCTAAACATTTTCAAGAAAGGAGAGCATGTTTGAGAAACAAGCGTTTTTAATTCTGATACATGAAATAACTCGGGATACTGTAAGTGGATTTGCTAGGAGTCAAACTGTCTAACAGAAAAAAACGTGTGCCATTTCACAGTGAGTTTCAACCATATCCAGACAACTTGAGCAAGAACCAGAACTCGTCACAACTCCGACTGAAGCTATTCATTTGCCCTTACATGCGAGTAAATCGCAAACAAGGAGCTGATCATAGATATGCATTCTTACCTCGACCTGTCAGATAGAAACCGTCGAAATCAGTGAAAAGTGGTGACCATCTGCTCAAACACCCATCCATAGGCAAACCTCACATATATTACTTATAAATGATAAGAATCTCAAAATGGTTGCACCATTCGCACTAAATCCATAAAGCTTATTAAAAAAGATGCCATTCTGAGACCGATGAGAATTTAGATTTGCGAAGAGTTAAAGAAAAGAAGGAAAAAAAAGGGAAAAAAAGTGCTGACTGGATGCTAGACAAACATCACTGATACCGGAGTGCTCCGAGAAGAAAATGTAGCATTGCATGTTATGTTTTTACATAACATGTTTAATGAATAACTAAGGCCTTACACTTAAACAATGTTTTGACATAAGGAGAGTGATTGTACAATCTGGTGAGCAAAACTTTTTTTTGGAATGAAGTCTTCTTCCCTCTGGGGTCTTGTGGCGGATGTGATCTGGATGGTGTTGATCTGGATGGTGGTAGCCCTGGTTCTCCCTCTGCTCCCTTGACGATCACCGGATAGCTATGAGCCCGATGTCTATGAGTTTCTGAATCTTCTGAGCAATAACTGGGTTCTTCAGGTGGCTGAAGGGAGTAGGAAATCAAAAAGCTTCAAAAGCGTGCAAAGAATGAGTGATAAGTAAACTTTGACATCCCATCCATATACACATGTACAGCGAGATGAAATATTGTTCCTCCTGGACCAAGTACAGGCCCTACATGGTACACACAGTGCACTACAGAACACCAGAACTGATCAGGTAAGTGAAACCGAGCACTATAGACTACAGAGTTTACAGATAAGTATCTATTAAGGATGGGAAAAATATATAATTTATATCTCTCATAAAATTAAAAAAATAAAATTATTCCATACATCATACATTTATCATAAACTTTGTTTCTGGTTCATTTTTATTTACCTACAGTAATGTTTTCCTGTTGCTGATATTTAGTAAAAGTCCAGTATTTCCACGCAGGATTCATTTAGTTAGGCTAAATTCCAAATAGCTTCCTATTTACTATATATGCTCAATACATAGGGCATTGCATAATGGAGTTGTAAATCCTACATTGATCTACATGCTTAATAGAGCACACTCTGGCTGTGATGCTGAGGAGCTTTAAACCCAGTTTGTTCAGTTGAACCGAAGCCAAAGGTGTGTGTGTGTCTTACTCGCTGAGGGCCTGTGGGTCTTTCTGCATCTGCTCTAGGATCATGCGCATGGCAGGGTCGGACATAATCTGCTGCACCTCCGGATCAGACATGGCCCGTCGCTTCACGTCCTCTGGGCTATCGTTCCTCGTGGCCTGACTCATCATGCAGCGCTGCAGCCCTTCTGTGGCCTCCTGCGCGCGCGCACACACACACACACACACACACACACACACACTTTAATGAGAGAAGCTAAAACACAGAACAACGACCTGTTCCCAACCCCAATAAGCAGAGGCAGAGGTCGTCTTTCCAGCATATGGGTGCAAGCTGTAATCACTCGAGGTGAAATTCTAAATATAAGCACGTGGCTCTCATTTAAGAATAAAATGCAACTGATAACTTCATTCCTTCATTTATTTATTTACAACAACGGGGGGGAAAAGGCAACAACCCTCATATGAAGCTACGTTTCCAACATTTCATTTTAGAAATTTTATCAATAGCTCCTTCTAGATTGACGTTTGCAGCTGCCTTCTTCTCGATAAAGAGAAGAGCGAGTTGCAAGAGGTTTTCCCTCATTAACTGTTCGAGCGCAGGCCAGTTTTAAGCAGGCTGAGGTGGCTTGAGAACACTCTGTGCACATCACTGGCAACAAGAAATTGATATATTGATAAACTGTTATTTAATTTGAATTGCGTTTATTCGTTGGTTGCATTCTGGCTGCAAATCGGCTCAAATTGAGCAATTGATGGTTAAGGGACTTGCTCAGGGGGCCAACAATGGCAGCGTCGGGATTTAAACGGTCAACCTTCCAATCAGTATCCCAGAGCCTTAACCGCTGAGCCCCCCACTGCCCTCGGGAGCGGGATGCATTATGTACCGAGTATAAGCAAACTGGCGATAGTTGGCAACTATTTAATTTAATATTTCAGTTAAATGATGCATTCAGTCTTACTGTTACTGTTTTGAAAGCAATATTAATGTATTTCAGGGGGCTGTCTTCTTTGTTGGTCATGCCCGTCACCCACTGAAGCTCTGCTATAGCCAAGAAGTCTCTGGCTAATCAGTGAAATCACATAAACAAGCAAGCTTTTCAAAACTGAGAATTTGAGGTGACTATAATTTGGTACCTTGGAGTTCGAGTCCAGCTCCAATGCTTTCTGGTAGGCGTCCATGGCTTTAGAGTAGTCCTTCATTGCCTCCAGGGCTGCTGCCTTGCGTGTGTATCCTTTAACTACACATGAACAAAAATAAGCGTCAATCACAAGGTATTTAAAAAATTGCATATTTATATACACGGGATATAATTAAATATTACATTCAGGCAATTTTGACCAGAGTCACGCCAACAATGGAGATGAATTTATACATATTCAGTATTGTGAAATGCATTTCCCGGTTTAAAGAACAGGAGGGTTTAACATCACTCTGAACACTGAAACACAGCTGAGGATGTAGGACTTACTGAAGGCGGGCTCCAGTCTGATGCAGTCCTCACAATCCTGTAAAAGACAAAACATGACCTTGTGATTTTTGTAGAGCTAAATGTGTGCATGTGTTCAAGTGGTGGACAGTATTAGCGTGGGCTTTAGTGTTCTGTCCTGTACCTTGAGGGCCAGTTGGAACTCCAGCAGTTTGGTGTAGCAGGCTGCTCTGTTACTGAAGAGCTTGGCGTCATGAGGGTTCCTCTTTATGGCCTCTGTGTAATGCTTCATGGCCAGGGGGTAGTCACCTACACAACACACACACCATAAACACAGCACAGACACATGGCTTTTTCATCTCCAATTTCTCATTCAAATTTGATAGCAGATTTATTTTAAAGTGAATTGAAGCCACTGAATGGGCAGATTCACACACATCTAACTGAACTTGAACAGAGATCCTAACAGACACCAGGATACTTCAAAATGAAAATTTTAAACAAGGGGGGGCTAAATCCCAGATTTTCTAGTAATTAAGCCTTTGAAGTCCTCTGAATTTTACAAAAGGTTTTAAAAAACACTTTACTACACTCATATTGGAACTACTTAAACAAAAAATTTATACCCCCATTTTTTCCTTTTTTAAGTTTCTGCACCTGTCCTGAAAAACAGACACAAACATCTAATTCAAATTGAAATAACGTACATAAAAACAGTTTTCCCCACCATGTCAATACTCCCTGGAGCCGAAGACGCATTTCTCTAGTCATCATTTTCCCAAAAGAATATTGCCAGCACTTGCTGTGTGTTTAGACGGAACCTGAACCAAATCGCGTACTACTGTACTAGCTAGTATGTCAAATCAGCATGACACCTATGGTTTAACTAGTATTAGTGCCTGTAGTGGCACACTATTTGGTATGGTACTATGTGGTTTGGAACATAGCCTTAGGGGTTTACGTATGGATGGAAAATGACAAAAACCTCACAAAAAAAAAAAAAAAATTTTTTTTAAGTTTCTCTTTCAGAAACAAGACTCCACACAACGACTACAATCGTCGCACCACAGTCAAACCATAATACAATTACTTCTCGACGACTTGGACAACACAAAATGTGGTATTGATTGAAACTTGAACTCGGGACAGATTTTCTCGGCTTGTTCTTACAAAAATAAATAAATAAATAAATTATATAAAATTACAACACGCGTCTCGTTACCGCCGGGTGTAACTGCGATTTCAGAGGGTTACATCAAACAGATAAATTCAACTGCTTCACGCACTTCAAGCTCCTTGAGCGAATCCTGACACACACACCTTTCTGGAAGGCCTCATTGCCCTTGTTCTTCTCCTCCAGTGCCAGATCTGGGTTAACGTAGGCCAGTTTTTCGTGCTCCTTTACGATCTTCTCTGCCTGTTGAGGCAAGATGCGTCAATTAAATTTACTTAATTGTCCTGTAAAATGTTCTTTTTGAATCTGACACATTCTATAGCTTATAGGGTTAATCTAGCATTACTTTATTAATGTCTCGTTCTACACCACAAACCCACCTGCTGGCACTTCTTCAGCACCTCAGGGGTGCGGTGCTCCGTCAGACTTTTGTTAAAGAACTGAACGGATTCCTTATACTTCTCCTGCTTGAAGTAGGAGTTGCCAATCCTGGCGTAGGCCCTGAGCGAGAAGACGATCAGATAATAGGGGCAAGATTGAAAACACGGTTAAAATAGTATGTGGCTTAAAAGCCCATATATAGTTTAAGTGATTCATTAAGCTTTCTCTAAATACAGGTTTAACATGAGAAGGGGAGTGTTGTTCATAAGGCATATACGTGCGGGTAGAACGTGAACGTGTGTCTATAAGACCGAATCCCGCTGAAATTGTAGAACAGTTCCACTCTCTCGAATATGGCATTAGAGTTTCTCTTAAACACACTTACTTGGAAACTTGTCTGTAGTCCTCGCGGTTTTCTCGGCCCACCTCGATGGCTTTCTCGCAAAGCTCTCTACACTTGTCAAACTCTCCCTTCTCGAAGAACACGGCTGAAATAAAAAAGAAAAAGAAAAAGGCAAGCTCTGGGTTAATGTATCTAGCGCAACTGTTACACAGAAATCCACTTAAACTTGCAATAAATATTTAGAAAAAGACAAATTTACACCTCATCAGATCGTTAAAGGCTTGTTTAGGTCTTCAAACTGACTAATATTGAGGTTAATGCCATAGTAGTGGACTACTAATATATTAATATTAATAAACACCATGTAGATTTCAAAAGTGCTAATTTCTTCAGGTAACGAATCAACTCATTTCAAACGACTCTTCCTAGAGAAGATCCCGTGTTGAGTGGCACGACACAAAAATTTCAAAGTAGGACAAAGCGTCCATGAATTTAGGTACAAATTAAAAAGGCCTTGTCCATTTTTTTTTTTTTTTTAAGTCAACGAGAAAAGGAAAATCATAACGCTTTTTTCCCTCCCCATTATAGAAGTGAAACAGGTTATTCAGGCATGAAATAACGGACTTTGGTTTTATCCATCGGGATTTGACTGGATTGTGTAAAATGATGTGATATTATTGGTTCATATTTTTGCTGCGCTCATACGTGCACGTTGATGCAGTCAAAAAAAGTCAGAAGACGTTTCGAGGCGGGTAAAAGTGATGGGAGATTATGGGGGAAAAAAACAAGAATGTTGTCTTTTAACTGATTGATACCAATAAATTATGTACACCAAGACCAGGAACAAGGTTTAAAAAAAAAATGAAACAATTAGTCTTACAATTGAGATAGGATACAATCCAAGCACAGAGCTGAGCAGTTTAATTAAGGACCTTGGCTCGCAGTCCTGGAATTTGAACGAGCAAACGTCCGATCACCAGCTCAGAACCTCTTTTCTGTGAGGTTCCATATAGCTTGATGGTTTCGTGAAGTGACTTTTCCTATCAAGAAAGTGATAGGAAAAGTCACTTCACGAAACCATCGGCTTGACCGAGCCGGGAAAAACGGCTACGTTACAGCCAATCTACTCCTGCAGCATACATCACGCACAAGCCTGTGTGTGCATGTCGTAAGGGTAAGCAAATCAACGACAGAGGGATAGATACAGCATATGTACGCAAGACGCGAGTGTGTCTGCATCTATTATGCATACCAGCCTGATTGGACAGATAGGTCATGTTGGTGGGGTCGTGCTTGCACGCCTCCTCATAGTGTTTGAGCGCAGTCTCAAAGTCCTTCTTTTTGTATGCTGCATTCCCGAGTTCCTTCTCCTTCAACGCCTGCAAGAGAGATCAAAAGCTCCATTACCTTTAAAAAAAAAAAAAAATCAAAGCTACTTCTAAAGGGAAGTCCCAGATGACAGATGAGGGGCTGCGCTCTGCCTATTGGACATTCAAAAAGTGGTTCACGTCGCTGTAGCAACCGCAGCAAAACAAAGGAACTTGAAAGGCATGGGAGATATCGTCGCTGTCCAATGAAAAACGTGCATCTCCAAAATTCAAATTTCTCAGGAACACGAAAAAACTGTTTTTCTTATCATTAATCAAACACAATAAATCTAAAATTGACGGAGTGATTTATCAGCTTTTCGTCGGTCATTTAGAGGTTAACTGCTGTGGGGTAAATGGAGGTTTTTGCCCCACGTTCCATATATGATTAAAAAAAAGTTTAAAAAACGCAGAAAGATACATGTTTTTCTTTGGACAGCGATGATACGTTATATACCAGGAGATAGATTGCATGTACCAAAACAATTTCTCATTATATTTGACAGAATATTCACAGTTTGTACCAATTTCTTGTTCTCTGGCAGATCTTCCTCTTTGGAAGGGGGCGGAGCCGTCTCTTTGGGTTTAGGCGGAGGGGGCGGGGTCGCCTCCTCATCTTCATCCATGCCAGACAGGTCGAACCCAAGCAGCACTGAGAGAGTCGTCATCACGCGTGGATCCTGCAACCTCCTGTAGAGAGAGAGAGAGAGCAAAAAATATATCATCCTGTCGCACAGAGACGGAAGTTTTAAAAAAAAAAAAAAAGGGAGAGAATGATGGGTGGGGGTGAAAGTTAAATGGAAGCGAGTGGATGAGTAAGACAGACAGTGAGAACTGAATGTGTAGAAAGAAAGGAGAGTGTGATTAAGGAGGATGGCACCAAAGTGTGGGCTTGAGGGATTGACAGCTAGGCAGACAGCAGCATGCAGAAAAATGAAAGAGGAAAAAAAAAGAAGAAAGAAAGAAAGACAGCTAGCGCGGTGCTGCAGATCAAAACTGTCAGAGTGAGATATTAACAGAGAGAACACTTACGTGCCGAGTTCAGACGGTTTCTGGCGGAGCTGTTCGAGCAGCTCTTTGTAGCTGGGGTCAGACAGCAGGGAGCGGGTTCGGGAGTCCGCCTCCAACTTCTCATACAGGTTGGGTATGGCAAAGGGGTTCATCATCTTCTTCTCTGGTGTGGGCACAAACCAAAAACAGATCATCAACAAAAGAGTGAGACATTACTGTTACGTTCAAATATGGTCATGTGTTCACAGGAACGGCTCTTGTTGTGTTCATGAAGTCAGAGTTCACGAGATGTGACGCCGTGTCGCAAAACGGTGAACACCATAGAAGTTGAGTCAGTGGTTAATTGCAACTGTGCAATTTTAGTCCTACTGACCTTCTTAAGAATTTACCAGCACGTCTGAGGAAACCGTTGATATTCCTGATGATTGCGTCACTGTGCCTTTACATTGTCCATACAAGAGAGCCATTAGCTCAGTCATTAGCTAGCTTCCATGCCCGGAATCCATATTTCCCAGTTGCCTAGCAACAGTGTTTCACAAGACTATCTGCTTAAACCACGAGTGTCGTGCGTTTGGCTCCCCATGTGGAAATCACAAATTCACGAGTTCTACTGAACGCACCATAAAATCAGAATGACGTGTTGCCGAATGATAAGTATTGAAACCTTCCAACTCTAAATATGGGCCTTAGTTGTTGATTTAGATCGTAAATAAATCAATGACAGTTTACTTAAAACTTCCAAATCTGTCATTTATTGTAATGTGGAACACAAGGCGATTAACTGAGACTTGCACTCTTCTGAAACTGGATATACCAGAAAAGCCACCCAGTTATTACAATCCTATAAAGCATCTATACCTGCTAGACGCGACTCAATGTTCTGAAGCCCCTCCTTCAGTTGCTGGTTGGACGGCTCTCGTCTGAGACCCTCCTGATAGGTCGTTTTGGCATCCTCAAACTTTCCCAGGAACTCCAAAGCCACAGCCTTTCGTGAGTAACCCTGAAACGTACATATTAATAGAAATCATGTTTGTTAAGGTTCCCCGGTCTGCTAAAAGTGTCCATTCCGTGGAAAAAGCTGGTAATTGCACGTTTTATTATCACGACCTCAAGGTTGCCGTGCTGTGGATAGAGTTTGGATCATCAGATTGAGACTGGGGGATGAAATTAAATTTCAGCCAGCAAAAATTTTCAACCGAAATCCAAATATTTGTGACTGAAAAAATAAAATTAAAAATCTCAAAAGCAGCTTCAGACGAAAAACTTGTGCGGTTCCATTTTCTTAAGTTTAAATGCACCAATGTATCAAAATCAAACTTGCTATTTTCAAGCATGCATGAAATTTTTCCTTTTTTTTCACGGCAAAATAAACCAAAAACGAGCCCAATACTCAAAATGCACCCCGTCCAAACCCAACACACTGCTTTTTTAAAGTGTAACACCATGGCTGTTATTGTAAAAACTTTAAAGCAGCGTCACGCTATACATTTTAACAAGGCGGTATTAAAATATGAAGTTTCAATGAGTGGTTCTTTTACCAAGGTCCTAAAAATAAGTTGACTAATTCACATCACACATTCATACCGAGCTAATGCTGAGAGTGGAATCACTGGGGTGTGCGTATTGCGCTCTCCCAACCCTGCGGGTAAAATATTTTAGGACGCAGTTCAAAAGTGGTCCGCAACAACACTTTAAACCTGGCAACACTGCGGCTTACAGCACCCTCAAAGCCATTCTGCCCCTGGCGGTGCAGTGTGTCCTAGAAAGACATACACAAGAGGCCTTTATACGTATATCAGACATCTGCACGTTGGGCGGTGGTTCGCGTTCGTTTTGTTCTTCCGTAGTTTGATGTACATCACCAGCATCTATCGCTCTTTTCGATATATTATTGAACAAATTCACTCAAGCAGTCTGTATATTAACAAAACCTAACATCGGGACTGTGCCAGAATTAGGATGATTTTAAATCTCAGCCCATTTTGATGAAAATATGACAAAACGAAAATAATGTTATATAAAAAAAAAATGCTATGAAAAGCTCAGTGAAGTTGTACCCCACATGATCATAAAACAAAAGTATTGCTGCGCTTGTGCTGCAAAAAAATCAGTCTGTGCTGGTACAATTTTTAAGAGCTAAAACTGAAATGTTTGAGAAATACAGCAGCACAATGTTGCTTTGGATGACACAAACAGCACCAATGAACCAGACTGTTTAAAAAATTTAAAAAAACTATTTAGCGTTTGTTTGTGCACATTTTGGAACATTTGGTACTGGACCGGCGAGCAATGGGGGAAAAGCACAGTTCCAGTTTTCTGGTGCCAAAAGACTGTCGGATTTCAAATAGTTTTCATGTCTAAAACACCGCCAAGTTTAGTAAGAGACGCTTTAAAGTCTTCAACTCCCCCAAAGCCATTTTGTTCATCTCCACAAACCATTAAGGAGCCATAGGTCTCCTCTCCACTGAGCTCGCTGACGGAACACTGAAGGTCAGCGGGCTTTCAAAACAGAAATGAAGCAACTGTGCTGGAGCGGCGGAAAAATCGGTGAAAGAAAATGTGTCTCATTGTGTTTGTCCATTAACTAGGCTGTGAGGGTAGATATGGCAGCGTGATGAGCATTCTTCAAAAGCACTAATAGCATAATTTACCTTGCCCCAGTCTGGCTTGATCTTAATGGTCTGGCAGGCATCCTTCAGGGCATTCTCATAGTCGCCTTTCTTGGCGTAGGCAGCGGATCGGTTGCTGAAGAGGACATGGTTGCTTGCGTCTAACGCCAGAGCCTCGGTGTAGCAGCGCACTGCTTCATCAATCTTCCCCGCGCTCAGCGCCTTATTACCCTGGTCTTTCAGCTGAGATACCTGAGGGTACAAAGTCACATCTATAGTTCAGCATTTCTAAAACAAGGATAAGATGGATTGGGGGTGCGCTGTGCTCTGTGGGTGATGTATAAACTATGCCTTCCAAAATATTTCAACTGCACAGGGAAATATCGGAATGCCGAAGGCAAAGCAGCACCCTTCAATCGTGCTTCAGGATAAATAGGAAAAAATAACTGACTACTACTAGTTTTTTAGGCCAGGGTTCAGTTTGTACAACAGTTTAGCTTTATAAAATAAAAAAAAGCAGAGGAATTGATGATTACATTTTATTAATATTTTAATAATTACACGTAATTATTATTACTAAATCAAAAAGGGTGTAACTTTTGAGGATTTTACAACCACTATGGGAGACTAAAACCTATAATTCAGCAACATGCCTTATGTCAGGGGTTAAAAAAAAAAACATCACACACTATGGACTGAACGGTGGACTGTAAAATGATAGATTTTGGTTTTGGGATGGATGATATGACGACATGTAGGGCAGGGATGATGAGCAATTTTGAAGAAGAAAAAATAAATTGGAAAATAAATTATTGATAAATAACAAATTTTATTATTTAGAACCACAGGTATTTTTAATAGTTCAATAGTTAGTGTGTCAGCCCTAACATTATAAGATTATCATTACAACAGGCTTCACTGAAAGTATTGCATGTATTGTCATTACTTCTACATCAACCAATCGTTATAAGCAGATGATTGGTGGTTCAAATTTCTCTCTTTTTTTTTATAAACTAACCTCAGCAAAACCAGATATCGTGATACATATTGTGTATCAAGAAAACATCTCAAAGTATCGAGATGTGATATTTTTGCCATATCACCCACCTCTTCCGACAACAAACCGCTCCAACAGCCCACCATTGTTAGCAGCACAAGTATAACCATTAGAAACAGGTGCAGTGATGCTAAATACCCCTAAATAATTAATTTTCTTCAACAGGTGAGAACGCTGTAGGCATCTCCTGTTTTTATGGATTTGAAGAACTGAATTGTACCAGAAGAATAGAAGAAAATGTAGGTAGTCATGACTGTGTAAAGTTTGTTCCAGCACTTCTACCTGACTTCATGTTAAAGGCAACATGAAATGCATGATGGCAAGTGCTGGGCACCCTCTTGTACTGCAATTTAAACAAGCCAGATACAGTGTAATCAGGCTGCAGACCTTACAGTACATGAAACAGAGTGTTGCGTATGAGCCAAGTTTGCGATCTCACTAAATAAGCAGCATAGCTTTGGACCCATCATGTCAGAGATTAGAGGGTGACGTGGTAGCTGGAGAAACGTGCTAAACTAGCGAACTAACTAGCTTAGCTAATGTTAGCGATATACAAAATCATGGCTGTTATTAGGGCTGGCCTGAATAATTTGAATATTCAAGTGTTCGTTCGTTAGGTTGGTATTCGTTTTTCTATTTGGTATTCGGAAGCTTTGTCTTTTTTAAGCTACAAACAAAAAAATGTAGCCTAAACTACAATAAATTTCATCAGCACAAGCCTTTAGATAGAACAATTATTGTTAAAATATGGAAAATATTAAAAATAAATTAATTTCATGACGCTGTTTATTTTACATCGGTGGTGGCTCGCGGAAGAAACAGGACCGAGTGGAAAAATATGATTGGTGTCTGTGTTGCACGCGTCCAGTGGAAAATGCCACCCTGATTAACACGGGAGCGTATTGGAAGCACTGCGCCGTGACGGGCGCTTACTGCATCTGGTGTAAAATGGGTTTAAGAAATCACATGTGTGGGAGAACTTTAAATGATCTGACAATAAGAAAAATGCTCAGTGCAAAATTTGCAGTAAGAGGTTGGTACACTATGGAGGCACGACAAGTTTGATGAATCATCTCAAATATGTAAGCATATGTATAGCGCTGTCGGACGCAGTATCTTGGCTTATTATTATTCATACATCATTACCGCCTACTGATTATATGTTGAACTGCAGTAACGAACATACTTAAAAATTATGTTCAGCACTAATGAAACGTAAGGATTGTTGTTTTTAAGGGTGGTTTTGAGAAGCGAGTGTTCGAAGCCTGTAAAAAATGCTGCAGCCCTAGTTGTTATGGTATATTCGGACTACTGTTAATTAAATCGCTGAGTATACAACAACGCAAATTGAGCCTCTATTAGAAATGACAGGAGGACATGGGGGGCGTTCCTAATTTGCATAACCATGCATATAGAATAGAAAGCTTCTTTATTGTCACATATACAAGTACAGTAGAGTGAAATTTAATTATTCACATATCCCAGCATGTTGGTAAGCTGGGGTCAGAGCGCAGGGTCAGCCATGATACAGCGCCCCTGGAGCAGGGA
>JAOUQW010000028.1:4419236-4436013 GCA_028565825.1 Olivaichthys viedmensis | reverse complement strand
CCCAGTAATGAAGTTTATGTGGTTAACTCATTTTCGACCAAAATGCCAGATAGAACCTTATAATACTGAGGTCACGACCTATTGTCTTGTCCTGCCCTTTATTGTATAGGATATTGTTTACTATTGTCGATTGTTGCCTATAGTCATCACTATAGGGCAGTGGTGGCTCAGTGGTTAGGGCACTGGGCTACTGCTCAGAAGGGTGTGGGTTCAAGCCTCAGCACTGCTAAGCTACCACTATTGGGCCCTCAACCTTCCCTGCTCCAGGGGTGCTGTATCATGGTGTCAACAGAGAGAGCGAGAACAAGGATGCAAAGTCTTATGAGCTTGCTATGTAATTCTTTCATTCCAGGTAGCTAATAAAGCAAATGCTGGGAGCACACACCCCTTGAACATGCGTCATGCTTCAAAAAGTAATGTTTCTGTGTAGTATTGCTAAACCCCAAGCCATTCGACGTCTCCGTTTTGAAAGGAAACTGTAGCTAGAACCTTAGTAGCAGTAACTCACTATATAGGGTTACTAGTTATCTTGCTTTAATGCTGATTTACCACACGTCACTGTGGTGTGACATCACATTCCCAAGCCCTATATGCTTTTCTACATGTGTTTGTGTGAGACATAGAGAGAGATACAGAGGGATGTAATTGTTGTGCATTGCACATGTTTGTGTGTGTGTGTGTGTTTTGACGAGGGATTAGTTTAGCTTTCCCTCTGCTCTGTCCTGGCCGAGGGCGCTGCATCGGTCGTGTCGATTTTCTAATTTTCCCTCTAAACAGCACAGCAAAATGCTACTGACCTCATCATGCAGCCCAGCACACATACACCCACCACACCCACACCCACACACACACACACACACACACACCCACCCACACACACACACACACACAGATGTACGCAAACACACACAAAGAGAGAGAGAGAGCCCTATTCGCTATGGTTAGGAACTTGCACCTTCTTTTACCGGCCCTAACTCTGGTTCTCCGCACCTAATCAGTGACTTTGAAATGCGCTAATCAAATAAAATGACGCCTCATTATTCAATCCTTTATCTTAATAAGATTTCAATGGAGATTAAGCACGAGGTTCTGCTCTCTCTGTCTCCCTCTTTTTCTGTCTTTCTCTCCCCCCCCCCCCCTTTCTTTATCGCTCACTGCATTTTGCAGGGCGTCGCTTCAGGCAAAGCAGCCATGCCTCACACCGGCTCCCGACACAAAAATGGGATTGATTGATTGATTTACGAGTGTCGACTAAAGGACACGCGGGCAGACAGGGAGAGAGTAGATGGAGAGATGGATAGAGGTGGAAAAAAAGAGGGGGAAAAAGGAGGAATGGAGACAGAGACAAATGAAAAGCCGAAGAACGAGGAGTGGAAAAAAGTCAGACGCATGACTGGTGACCTCCACTGCACTTTAGGATAATCAATTTAAAAAAAAAGAAAAAAAAAGTGCTATCCTCTTCCCTGTCTCCTTCTCTTTTCTTACATTTTTTTTTTACCTATCCTTTCATCTCCACAGAGCGCAAATCTGTACTCCAAGTACATTCCCTGCCAAAGCTTAATAACATAAAACGCATAATAAAGCATGATGGACAACGCTATAGGGAGTAAGTGTGCTTCCCAATAGTAGCCTTTATGGTAGCAGTTGGCAAACAGGCGAATTCCAGCCTGCTTAACAAAATGCATTTAAAAATAAATATACTTGGTGAATATAGTTGGTGAATTTTGACACGAGAATTTGCATTGTCGACCAAATGCACCAACTGCTTTAGTGGCGTTGACATCTGAACATCGGGAACAAGGGTCCTTTGTGTTTTTGTATTACAGCATGGAAGATCCAAAATAAAGAGAAAGTGCTCATTTTTTAGCAGTATGCAGGCTTGAAATTTCATATAATACTTCCCAACCCGCCTACAAATCATTTTAATTAAGAAAAGGCGTCAGGGTACGCATTGAGTTGGGAAGCTGGATTTGATGGTATAACTGTCTTTTACTTTTGTGTTGTTTAATGTTTATGGTTGGTGAGTTAGCTAGCTTGCTACCAACCAACTTGGACAGGTTGGCAAGCAAGGTAGATTACTAACAAACTCCCAATGTACAAAAACTTTGTCTGTGAACACCCCAACCTCCTTTCTCAAGTAAAGAATAGCATGAACCCACAAGTTTTTCTCCTTCATTGCCCTCATCCTGCTAACAGTACTCTTCTCTGATGTCTCCTCATTCCTATCACAACATTGCTAGCCACAGAACAGCTAAATTGGTATAGGCACCATTATGGAGGACTCTTTTTCGTTTCCAATCTTCCAGTATTTCGCAAGAAGTCGCAAACTAAACATTGCTAGTGTGACTGTGGCTTTACCATTTATGGTCTGATATATGCCAGGACATCTGTAGATGTCCCCCTATACAAACTCCCATTGTACAAAACTTTAAACAGGAGACTTGCTTTCCATAATATCCCTAAACTGATTTAAGGTAATTGCATTTGCAAAGATGTATTCTGCGCTGGTGTTTCCTCATTCAAGACTATGACTATCTACTGCTGAAATGCTAATCCACGTTGTAAGCACATACCACGAGGTACCGAAAACTGTGATTGTACAGGTTGTACAATTATCATACCGTGAATTTTTCATACCGCTCCACACTAATTCCAATACTTTTATGGTCTTTTATGGGGTTTTGTTACGTGGGCAGATGGCGAGTGTCTAGTTGTGTCTTTAGTCCTGATTGATCCACTTACACATACACATGAATCAACATACTCCCTCCAGACATGACACCTCACACTAAAACCTGACTATAGATCCACTGAGTGGATGAGAAAGGGACTATAAACGTTACATATGAGTGTGTGTATGGGTATAAGTGCATATGGTTTTTTTTTGCTGATGAAAAACAGGCAAGAATGATTGGCTTTTGCATGTGTATTTACACTGTAGATATGTGTTATAATCAGTCATTTTTGGAATTTACACACACACGCGTGGATGCATTTAGGAAGAAATACTGCGTCGGGCCAAAACTGGAGCCAGAGAACGTCTTCTATTAAAACATGAGCGATTGTGTGGAAACAACAATGCAAGCCTTTCCTCTGCTGAGGTGAGAAACGCATTTCTGAACAGCCAAATGTGTCGACTAAAAGAATAATTTTTCAGCAGATTATTTCCCTATGGACCGGGAGAGGCTGTTGACTCAGAATAATAATTCTCTCCCTCCCTCTCTCTGTCCTTCTGTTCAGAGAGAACCCAGGTGCACAGATAGACAGTAACATCGCTCTTTCCAGCCTAAAGTGATACTTGATGTAATTTGAAACCTGTTTTTTTGTTTTGTTCTATGTTGGTTTTTAGCCATCGTCTACAGCAACTCTCACCTTCCATCTCTCTCTCTCTCTCTCTCTCTCTCTCTCTCTCTCTCTGAATGCAGCAATCGGCGAAGGGGGCAGTAAGAGCAGTGAAGCAATGACCAAAAGTGGAATGAGAATACATGGTGAGGGCAGTGTACAATCTGGGAATGTGGCAGCTAGAGAGAGACTGAATCTGTGCGTGTGCATGTGTGTGTGAGAGAGATATATATATAAGGTGAGCTAGATGAAGATGTGAAGATGAAAAATTAATTTGAAATGTGTCTGGACATGCGGGTTATTATATATCTATTTACATATTCGTACCTCATTTTTCGATTTAATTTTTAAAATCATATTTCAAAAAGAGTGTCATTGTGTTTCATTATATGGTCACGATAAATAATTCAGAACAGGTTTAAATCTTTTATTCTCTGAATCAGTTATCAGTCTGTATTGTGCGTTTTGGTGGCGATGTGTATACTATAACTGAGAATGTATGAGTATGTGTGTGTGTCTATGTGAGTCTGGGGAAGATGGTGTTTAAATTTAAACAAAATTTAAATACTTACTACACAAATATATGCCTATGCAATCGATTGAACAAACACACACCCTCCACCTTGCGTTTTCAAAGACATCAAAAACCCAGAGCCGGTTTCAGTACATCTCTTTTTTAATCACATAGAAAAGAAACATACTTTATACAAAATAGTCTTTTTTCCTTCTCCTTGAGTCATAATCAGCCAGTCCAACAGAGGAAAAATGAGAGCCCTGTTTTCAAAAGCAGCAATCTACAAAAAGAATGGTGGAGGGGAATCTCTCTATATATATATTTTCTACTCATTCTCTCTTTCTCTCTGGCAAGGTAGACAAAGAATAAATAAACCCACCACACTTAACAGTCAGTGTTGCATTTTTACCTTTTGAAATGGGGCAAAAAAACAAAACAACTGGTACATCATATCCTGTAGGAAATGTTGTTCTGGTTTAGGACTGATAGCAGCTTCCATTTTGCTGTGTCCAGCCATTCCGCTAAGACGTATTAATGACAGTAATTCTTAAAGCCTCCAACAGGACAGGCCATGTATAGGAAACATAGGGACAGCAGGGGACCAATTCATCAAGCCAGAACATATTGGCCTTTGTGAAAACCTACGATTGAAACATTAATGTAACAAAGGGGTAGTGGTAACTGAGTGGTTAAGATTCTGCAGTAGAGGGCTCCCAAGTGGTGCAACAGTAGGGCTCTCAACAGATAGGGTGTTTGCCCTATCGTCTGGAGATCGCTAGTTTGAGCCCCGACGATGCCACAGCCATCCGTGGCCGGGAGTCCAAGAGAGCGTAATTGGCCCTGCTTTTTGAGCAGGCCACTTTGTGGCGGTATACTGCTAAAACGTGGACCAGCAGTCCATCAATAAACTTAGAAAAGAAGAAGCTTCAACTTTGCTCAGTTATCCTCCCTCCTCCTATATTTCCACCAAATTACGCCTCTTGCTCTACAATCATTACCACCTCCTGTGCTAGGATTGGCAAGAGTTCTTACCCACAAACATACTCCAATTGGAGAATTGAGAAGCCAGACTGTTGAAAATGGAGACAGATATCCAGCAAAAGAGATTTGTCAGAATACGGGTCAGGGACAAAAGTAACGCATCTCAGATGCTTCTTAAGTTTCACTGTTTTGCTATGGTTGCTACAATGAACGGCTTCTCGAATCTCCGATGGCAGACTATGATCCGGCAAAAAAGTACCCTTGCCTAGTCTTGTTTCCCAAGTAATAGGTTTTATTTAATGGCCTTTAATGATTCTGGTTTTGTTATGTTAGCAGACACTACTGCATCTTTGCTCCTATTGCCATTGTGAGGGATAACATTGGGCCAACTGCATTCTTTGCAAGTGCAAAGTGGTTGTATTTTAGGGTAGCTATTTTGACTGAACAGCTGCTCCACAGGTTTGATAGAATGCGAGCACACTTTAGTATCCCTGCTGCTGCTTGGTAATATAGTCTGGGAGCCATAGTGCGTGATCACTTTACAGCCAGATTGGCTCTAGCGGCTGTAAAATGGTTATGTACCAGTGTGAATTAAACTAGGCCTTGAAGCGTGTGATATGACGTTCTTATGAAGGCTCGTCAAGCTCAGCAAAAGTGCTGTAGCCTCCATCGGTATGATGTCATTACAGGCAGACTACATCACTTAGACAGATTGAAAGAGCTATAACTCATCATCCACAAGGCTGGGAGAGTGTAACGATTATAGCCCTGAAGGGATGATGATCAGTACGGGCCGTTGGCAGCACCTGAGGGAACATTCTGGAAAGAGAGAAAAAGATAAATAAGGAGAGAAAGATGGAGAGAGGTAAAAATATGGAATAATAAAAGGACATGGAGAGACAGGAGGAAAATAGAGATCTCAGGTAAACCTCTTTGCAATGCAATGTGACAGTGACATTATGTCGGGGAGAGTAAACAAGGAAAATAGTGTTATTTTTAGAAAGCATGGATGTGAGAGCTTTGTCTCAGGGGTGAGACAGTAGCAGTGTGAATGTGCGTGGCTATAGATGAGTTTGGCAGTGTGTGTATAAATGTGTGTGTGTGTGTGTGTGTAAGGAGACATCTGTGCAAACGGGCTGCAGGTGGAGCAACTGCTGGTCCGTGTCGGCAGGAGGTGCAGAATCTGCAGATGGTTTCAAAAAGAAGACAAAAAAAAAAAAAACTGAGCGCCCCCGTATGCTTCAAACACTTCGGCAGCACACAGGCACAACATATGTGTCCTCACATATTTACAAAACAAATATATGAACACATGCCCACACCCTTGTGACACATTCTACAAATGTCAAAAACAAGCAATGGTAATACATTAAAGGGGATTTCAGGTTTTCATGTGCAAGCCGGGTTCTCTGTGATAAGGATTTTTGTCGGAACTGGAGCTTCTGTTTTAGGTACCACTTTCACCTGTAGGATTGCTATTAAAGCCTTGAAATTTCTTTCTTTTGTGCTGCAGTTAAGGGCTAAGTAGATTTTTATTACAGTAATCATTAAAAGTCTTTTCTTAAACAAGGTCTATTTTGCAGAAGGAGGTGTGAACATGGTATTAGCAGTAACCACACATAGTATGATCTGAAAAAGAGCAGGAACAGGGACTTGAAAATAGTGAGATCATGTCTGTAAATTCCAAGGGCCATATTTAATTTCCACTTGGAAGTGGAATAAAAAAAAGACCCGCTGTTCCCCTACATTGTACTGTCAAATACTATCACAGACAAGCCAGACAAACCTGACAGGAAAGTTCAATTTGCTTCCATCTTTCAAACAGAGGAGTAGCAATAATTTCTTTGAAGAGAGTAGAGGATGAGAGGAAAGGAAAGGAAAGGAAGGGACAGGACAGGAAAGGGAAAAAAAGGACAGGGGATAGGGAAAGAGAGCAAAGGAAAGGAGTACAGGGAGACAAGGAAATGGAGGGTAAGGAAAGGAAGGGACAAGAAAAAAAGGACAAGGGGATAGGGAAAGAGAGCAAAGGAAAGGAGTACAGGGAGCCAAGGAAAGGGAAAGTAAGGAAAGGAAGGGAAGGAAAGAAAGAAAAAAAGAAGACGGGATATGGAAAGAGAGCAAAGGAAAGGAGTACAGGGAGCCAAGGAAAGGGAGGGTAAGGAAAGGAAAGAAAGGAAAGGACAAGAAAAAAAGGACAAGGGGATAGGGAAAGAGAGCAAAGGAAAGGAAAGGAGTACAGGGAGACAAGGAAAGAAAAGGAAAGGAAAAGAAAACAAAGGACAGGGAGCTAAAGAAAAAAGGAATTGAAAGGAAGACATGGAAATAAAGAAAGGAAATGAAAGAAAAAGAAAAGAAAAGGAAATGACAGGGAGATAAGGAAATGAAAGGAAAGGACAGGGAGATAAGGAAAGGAAAAGAAAAGGAAAGGACAGTCGGGAGAGTATTAATGTAGACACATAGGAGATTAAAAAAAAACAGTCATATGCATGGATGACTCCTACACCACCACAACAACAATGCTGACAAAAACTTTCAGTATCGGCCCCTGCGGCAGATTATAGAAAACTTATCTTGTGTCTAATCTTTCTACCTTTTAGAACCTTCTACCCCCGTTTCTGTCTTAATACAACCTATTGGCAATATGCAAAAACTAATACGCCCCACCTATGCATTTCCTACTTCCCTTACACTCATGAAAAACATGTAAAAAAAAAAAAAGAAGAAGAAATAATAAATAATTGTCTCTCAGATTCACGCAACATGTTCCCTGCTCTCCCACAGTGTAGGTCCACAGTGTAACGGTTTGTATTTCTGCTCTTCACTGTCTTTCTCCAACACTGCCTCTTATTCACAGCTATATCTATTTGGAGTAGATAGCAGCCTTATCTACTACAGCTGAGTTTGGGGACCCAAGTGAATTATAGTGTCTAATCGCACAGGAAAGTGTCAGCTTGATCTCCTGCCCACGTGCCCAAAGGACATTGAATTGATTCCATTTCCAAGAGAAAGGGTATTGGTTAAAGGTGCTTCCTTTGTGTTGAGCTAGATTCAGCTTCCATTCCCCGTTTTTAAATACATCAAAATTTATCTCGGGATCAGAAGACTAATTAGAGTTTGGGAGCCATCATAGTGCTTTTTTTCATTAGCAGGAATATCATCAATTCTATTTTATTTCTGGGGATAGAGTGAGGACATCCGACTAGTAGAGTTTGGGTGGATCTGACTAGAAGGCTCGTGCAGTTTGGGATATGATGGGTCAAGTGGAGCGGTCATGGTGAAATAATGACATTTCATTTAACACAAAATATACCTCTTAATCATTACATGAGTTACAAGGCTAGACAAAACCACAGTGTTTTTAATGTCACCAGCAGCAGGACTGACTGAGTTCTATCTAAACAGGTTATTTAAAACATAGAACAGATATAAACCAAAAAGACAACAATGTGGGATAAATAAACTTAAAAATACATAACAAGTCTGAAGCCCAGAATATGTTTTCACACCTTCACTTCCAAATGTCTTTGTGTTGTATCCAAATATCTACACACCTTGCCCGTATTCAACATTTATAATAATCTAGTGTTGTAATTTTCTCTGTTAAAGAATCAGTCAGTCTAATTGAACCTCACAAATAACACTCTCCAACAGCTCCATGTTAAAAGGAACCATATAGCATAACACAAAATCATTTTGAGGTGTTTAAAACTAGTCACTATTCATGACCACTGTTTGTAACTCCATATACTTTTGGACTCCTAAACCAGGTGTCCAAGTCCACAGTCACTTATGAAAACTGGATCCAAAATGTTAACCCATGTTTTCTCCAGCAAGTTTTTAGTCCCAGAAGAGCTGATTCCCTGTACAACAGTGGATTCTGGGTAATCCTTATACACCATGGTGCTCTTTTCTCTTTTCAGCCACTCTGGCCAGCATTGTACTCCTCCATAACATCATGTCAGGAGCAACATTGTGAATCAGTTAGGCAGCTACCAATTAGAGCCAAAGGAGATGCAGGTTTACATCCACATTTGTTCTTTTTTCAATAAGCGCCATTTATCAATATCACATATGATTTGAGATCTCAATAGAATTAATCTGTGTAAAGTACAGTTTGTACCGCCCTTGAATCCACCTCGCTGAGGGAGCCAGGAATAAAGCAGTGATGCCGAGGACCCACCAGGTTACACTCGGAGGAGTGAAAATAGCAGTTAGGCAGTTGGTATCACTGCCTAAAATGGTGCAGCCACTTCCTGGTGCCAAACACAGAAAACTGTTTCTTAATAGACATCTGAGCCAATTTAGAGCTTCTTCGGTGCCATGGACAGCAGGCTAGGTTGGAATGGAGACCAGAAGGCACAAAGGGGTTCTATAGACCCCATGCAGATAAAAAAAAGACTGTGCATCTATTCAGTACATGATTTCTAACAGTGTTCGCTAAATCAGACCTATCACGTGTAGGAGTAGTCTATATCTGGGATACCTCCTTCTCTATAGCCGCGGTTTGTGCCATAGCCCGAGTTGGTTGTGTGATGGGGCGGTTTGTATAGACCTGTGCCATTGGAAGGGAAGATAGTGTGTATTATGTAGTCCTCTTGTATTGGCTTGGGCTGCAGTGGCTCTCTGGCAGCCATTGGTGTCATCTGGAATCCAGGTCCTCGGATCTCCAGGATGGTGGTGTCCTTTTTAGTGCCCGATTCAATGTAGTCATCGTAATTCTTGCTTTTGCGTGCGCTATTGCGGCTGTAGTGGTCTCTCGAGGAGGAGAAGCGTCTAGAGCGATGCCCATACCAGCAGAATATGCCAAGGATAAGTGCGAGAGAGACTATCGCAGTGGCTCCACCAATGATCCCAGCAAGAGGGAGTGAGGTGACGTGCTCAGAGCCCTGATCCGCCCCTTGGTCAACATCAGACAGGTTGGGATCAGATGTCTCAGTCTTGGCACACACTGGAGCCTCATCTGTGTCTGTATTCCCTCCAGACATGCTGCCTTTGTTCCCATTGCTAGAGACAAGCGGCACCATGCAGATGATGTAGCTGGATGCCGGCTGGAGGGCAGTAAGGAGATACTCTCTGCGGTCCCCCCTTACCAGAGTCTCAGTGATGGAGCCCATTGCAGCACTAGTACCCAGGCGGAGCCAACTGAGCCTGAAGGAAGAAGATGTTTGAGCCACACTCCACGTAACCCTGATGCTGTCATGAGATAGTGGCTTCACATTCAGAGCCAGATTCTTGCCCACACCACTACTGCTGAGTGTGTAGTCCAAACCTGTGTCCGGAAGCCCCAGACCTGGTCGCTTGGACCGGAGGGTAAACAGGGAGCCTTGTGGAGGGGAGAGAGTTGTAGAGCTGGCTATGACTCCTGCTCCACCCATTCTATTGCCAGTAGCACCTCCTCCACCTGTTGAACCTATTCCACCTACCCCTCCACCTCCAGCAGCTGCCAATTCACAGTCATCCATTTGACTGGTAAGGTCCCTTAGTGGAATATCACGCACACGCTCTGGAGATTGACAAGTCAGTCCTCGGACTGTAATAGTATTCCCTTTGGCTTCCAGCCAGTCGTATAGCCAGCGCAGGTTGCATCCACAGTGCCAAGGGTTGCCACGCACAAGCAACTGCCCCAGGCTCTCCAAGTCCCGGAACAAACCCCTGGGAAGTGTGGTCAGGTTGTTCCCAGAAAGGTCCAGCCTCTGAAGACTGCGCATTCCATCTAGGGAGCCTCGTGGCATGTGGATCAGGGCGTTGTCCTGGAGAGAGAGTCTTTGCAGGTGCGCACTAGGTAAATTAAGAGGTGGAGTCTGAAGGGAGTTTCGTACTAAAGAGAGTTCTGTGAGGTTTGAAAGGCGTGAGAAGGTGTCATCCGCAATGCGCTGATTGGCCAAAAGGTTACCATCCAAGACGAGACGGCGCAGAGAAGATAAACCTCGGAAGGCATGTGTGGGAATTGTCGAGATTCGGTTGTCATCTAAGCGGAGCTCCTCTAATGAGGCTGGAAGCCCTGAGGGAATGCTGGAGAGGTGGTTTCTGGAAAGGAAGAGCAGACGAAGACGAGGGTTGTCGGCAAAGGCCTGGTCTTCTATACTAACCGTGGACACTGAGTTGTCATCCAAATGCAACTTTTCCAGCAGAGGCAGCCTGGCTAATGCGGCCCGTGGCAGCACCCTGATGTTGTTGTCTTGGAGATGCAGCTCCCGTAATGATGGTGGTAGGTACATAGGAAAGTCATCCAGCTCATTATCATAGAGATATATAACTTCCACAGTAGCGAGGTGCTCCAGAGAGGTGGGAAGTCCTGCATTATCTATGTGATTGTTTTGAAGATAAAGAATGCAGGCAGATGGGGGCAGTGGTGGGATAGCACTCAGACCACGGTCATTGCAGTAAATAAAGTCCTCGTCACAACGGCACACGGAGGGGCACACTACATCCTCCTCGGCATCCATTCCCTGTGAGGCAGTTGCAGAACACTGCAGCACCTCAGCCAACAGCGTGAGGCACAGCAGGAGAAGAAAGAGCCAATCACGCAGCTCTGCCATGCCTTCAGGAGCCATGATACCCGTGTCTAACCCTTCCTCCTCTTGTCCTCTTTATTAGTAAGGTGTGCCCTTCTCCTCTGCGTGGCTACTTCACAGATACCCAGAACAGATAGTCTCCTGTTTAGCTGCAGAGGAGTTTAGTGCTTAGCCACAGTAGGCCTAAGACTGTCACCCTGGGGAAAGAGAGAGAAATAAGCTTGAATTAATACCTAGTACTCAAGATCCCACTGATGCTCCAATAAAATTCATAAAATGCCACATGCAGCATAGGCTTATCAAATTACACGTCCAAACCAATTATGCAGTCACAACTCTACTGAACAGTTAGACTAATCTGTCAACATTTTGTGTAGGATCCAGTCATTGTATAGCATAAGGGCACTTTGAGGGAGATCAAGAGAAATGGGCCAAAGCGATCTTCCATCTTTCCATCTGAGTGAAATCGTGCTCATCAAGATGCTCATCAACTCAAGATGCAGAGTTTAATGTAACAGAACACAAGTGGATGCCATTAAAAGGCACTGACGTGAATTCTGTCAGTGACAAATGACTGTGGACGTACTACACATTTTAAATAACCGTGTGGAGCATTTGTATCCCTTTCACGATGAAGTGTGTGCACACAATGATTTCTGTGCAAACATCACAAATATTTTCAAACATTCTTTGCTTCCTCCCCGATCCAGCATCAGTTTGTTGACATGACTTTAGTGTCAGCACTGTGTGCATGTGTGGCTTTGCACCTGTGTGTTGTTATTGTATTTGAGAACCAGTTTGCTTCTGTCAGGGAAAGTGGACTTAGGGTAAGGGATAAGGGCATGTTTGAGACTGAACAGCTGGTCAAATGAATCTGTCAACAAGCATGGGGTATTTGGGTCACTTCTCTCATATACAACTGAAAAGATGCGAGAGAGAGAGAGAGAGAGAGAGTGAAAGAGACGGTGATTGACAGAGAAAAGTGTGTAGGATTACAGAGCATATGGAGTTGTGATTGTGTGGATTAAGCAGGTGCTGGATAGAAGGGAACAAAACCAAACATGTTTTCATGCTTACGCACGTTGCTCATGGCAATTAACTATTAAGAAATATAACACAGCTGAAATAGATATGTTTTATTTTTTTTGCTATGTTAACATTTTATTGTGTTTAAAGGAATACTCCAGCATTCTTCAACCTAATCTCTATCTATTGCCCGTGTCGCGTATGTGTGATTATTACGAACAATACTTTTTCAATATTTCCCTGTAATGAGAGAATAACAGAAAACCTGTTTACTCAAGACTCACTTATAACGGATGTTTAAGAGCAGTTGTTGAACTCTGTCAATAAGCATTTAAAATATGTGTCTATGTAAAACGAACTGAAAACTATAACTGTTACACGCTAATAATATAAAGATCTGAAAGACAGGGTAAGGTATGAAAGAATGTCTTACCAAAGCTGTTCTTGTGGAGTTTTGGCCAACCTTCTAACACTACATTAAAAAGTCATTTTTGTTACTTACGGTTTCTCGAAAGTTTTGTATCCATGCACAACCACAATTTTTTTCCTTTGAAAAAGTATTCCCATCTCTGCAAGGACGAATTATATAGATGTAGAGCTCAATTTACAAATACATTTGACTGAAAAATTAATGAAAGTGTTCTACAAAAACATAAGAAACGTTTATTAACGGAGTTCAACAACTGCCCTTAGACTCCCATTATAAGTAAGTTTCGAATAAACAGGTTTTCCGTTGTTTCTTCAGTACAGGGAAACATGTCGAAATTCTTGTCTGTGGTAATCGCACATATGCTACAGTATATGTAGAGGTTATACATTTACATTTATACAGTAGATGGAGATTAGGTTGAAAAATGCTGGAGTATTCCTTTAAGCTTATTGTATGTTTTTGTGGTATGCCTATGACATCTGCAGGTAAGAAACTTTGAGGAGTTAAGTTTGAAACGCGAGTCATTTCAAGCCTTTTTTTTTAAACCGTATGTGTGTAGAGGTTTCTAGCATCATCACTGAGATAAGTTGTGTGTGTTTTATCACTGTTGGCAGAAAATACATTTGCATACAGTGCTACATGACACTGCTGTGTAGATCTCGAGGGACCTCACATATGCATTTATGTGTGTGGACGTATGCGTGCTTGAGCATTTAAGTGTATGTGTTTGTGGTCCTATGCGTGCCTTGACATTTGTGTGTGTGTGTGTGTGTGTGTGTGTGTGTGCGAGGAGCGCACTTGAATCACTGGGGAACAGGCTGAAATGGGGCTGTCCAGACAGCCTGTCGCCTGAGCACCCCCACCCTGCCACGCTTCTCCAATATTCCAGTCAGTGCGAGGGCGGCGTGGGACTATATCAATTTACATGCAGGGACGCTGGGACAGGCCTGAGCAAGAGAGACAGAGCATGTCCACAGCTCTGTTATCGCTCCCTCATAAAATTCACAGCATTACAATAAAACCATATGTGGTGCTCCCGGGTGCCACGCGTGAGTGTGCGAAATAAAAATTATGGTTTATTCAGGGTTAGGACAGTAGTACATGGGAAGATATGGTCATATTTGATGGCGGGCAGATGATAAAGCCAAAGAAGATGCTATCTGTATGCTGACGCATGTCCATAAATACCAACTTTTTATATATGGGAATTAGAATAGAGGATGGAGGGATGTAGGCTAGAGATGGAGCTGATGAAGGCACAAGAGTAGTGACTTATGAAACACATGGATAGTAGATCAAAGAAATAGAAAAGCCATACAAAGAGAGAGAGATTGAGGGAGGGAGGAAGAGAGAAAGGTAATGGTAATTTTCGGATGGATCATCCATTCAGCTATCCACCTATCCATCCATCCATTAGCCCATCTGTCGGTCCATCCATTCATCCAGCTATTCGTTTCTATTCCATCAACTAAGGTTATCTGGTCGTCATCCAAGCCTGATTCAAGTCCCTGAGGCTTTATCGGCATGACTGTGAGAATCTTTGTTTTTGCCAGAGCACACAGAATGTGCTAACACTATAATGCTGAACAGTGGAGTTTTAAAGGTGCCTAAAGTACCCCAAAACATGTCATTTTAAACTATTTAAAACAATCAGTGTGGAATATTTAATTGTTTTATATGTTTTTAAGGCGCACAAAACTACTAAATGGCCTAGTAACATCTTCACACCTTTACCCTCATTAAAAATGTCAGGATCTATGAATATGCATGAATATGCAATTTGGAAACATCCCCATGTCATCCTGATATCCCAAATAGCTAGCTGGTTAAGTAACTGCGAGTAAACAAACTTGCATTTGTCACAGGTAGACACAAGTGGGATTTCAGTATCTGAGTCTCAATTTGCATTGTCATATTCTCCGCAATTTATTTAACAGTAGCCAAACCTGTCAAAATAAAACATAACAACGAGTTTGTTCATCACTAACATTAGCTAAATTAGCTAGCTTAGCATGCAGGTTATGCGACTAAAAGTTTCCAGGTAGCCATGAAGCTTATTTCACGACACTAACTGAGCTCACACGTAACGCTCCCCGAATCAGTTTTATATCAAAGTCTCTGTTTGAAATCGAAAAAAATGTTGCCACTGTGTTAACAAATTTAACCCAAACGCCAATCTATTTAATCGGGACCTTTACAGGGCTTAGTTGTGTTTTGCCTAAGCCATTGCTGCAAAACTCAAAACACAGGTTACTGGAGTTTCACTCTCATTACACACTCCTTACACACTTTTTGCTCCTTGACACCTTAAAGTCTCAGCTTATTATTCAGTTATTAATCTTAAAGCATATTATTCAGTAACTACAGAAAAACTAATAACAAACGTTATGTAGTTATGAGAGTGAGGAGTGTCCTGACGACGGGTCCTGGGACTTTAAGGGGTTAAACACCTCACACAGGGCTGCTCTGAGCACAAATTCTATGATAACTCTCATTCCATATTTTAGAAATACTAAAACATAAAATGCATACATTTGGAAAATCAGTGAAAGAACACTGACCTCGCCAGCTTTTCTCAACACTTCTGTATCATTTTCTTTTTACAAGAAGTCAAAATGTGATTTTCTATACACAATATAATGCAAATAGACAGATATAAATCTAATTGTCTAAGAAAGTATAATAGATTTATGTAAGTATTATTTTTATGCAGAAAAGCCATATGATTTATTATTGTATGAAATGGCAGCCAAAGGGTTTCCAAACAAGACTACTGAACATCAATACACACATAAATAAAAGCAGTAATAAAAGTTATTAACTGCTGTACCATGGAGAATGCTGGAGGAAATAGAGGGGGAGGAAGAACAGAGTGTAGAGATTGAGACCGAGATGGAAGTATAGGCAGAGGATGAGGAACAGTAGGAGAAAGCCCTTACCCAACGAGACAAACAGTCTCAAATGAAATTCAGGCCACACCAACTGACCACATTATCAACCAGGACTTTCGCATTAGAGAGGCCGAACATTTTGGCCTCCAAACCAAAATTGTTTGGCTGCAGAAAATATTACATGCGGTGGAGAAATAATTCTCTGGCCAAACAAAAATAAGAGGGATCCAGTACACTCTTAGAAAAAAAGCTTTCATCAAGCACCCCACTGGGGGAACCCTTAAATGTTCTATGTTTTACATAAAGAGGGTTTTACATAAAGTAGAGCCTTTATAAGGTATAATTGTTAATCATCCAAAGAAACCCTTGAGGAACCCTTTTTTCTAAGAGTGTGTAGTCTTTTCCATTATAAATTGATCAGTTAAAAATGTAGCTTTTTGTCTGGCGTTCTGAGGGTTTATTTATTTATTTAAATGATTTATTAATTTATTACAGTGTTTCTCAATTGCTTACATACATTTCAGGAAGCTGTCTCTGCTCTCAAATTCTCGAACACATTTCTCAAAATTATACACACATTCTGTAAATCCGGTGAGCAAAATGAAACGCTGGCTCCAAAACCATTATATTATATACTCTTTTCCCAAATTAGTATATTTCATGAATTGTATGAAAATACCGACACCTGCCAGCTGAGGCTCAGGTAAAGAGCTACCAAACAGGATAGAGGACGAGTAGGAGTAGGCGTACGAGGAAGGCTCTCTCTCTCTCCCTAGCAGTGGTAATTAATATAAGAGCAGGTGTATTTAAGTTTTGTAAATCAGGTGGGGAAAGTTATAGGTGTGGTATTTCACCCAACTGTCAATTATCACCCAAATAATTCATAATATGAATTTACAGTAGAAACCTATACATTATCAATGATTGAACAAATACATTAAACTAATCTGACTGCAAAACGTGCCCATATTCCAACTGTATTCGCAGTCATCTTAGACTCTAGGGGCAGTGGTGGCTCAGTGGTTAGGGCACTGGGCTACTGATCAGAAGGTCATGGGTTCAAGCCTCAGCTCCACCA
>JAOUQW010000028.1:4373198-4399853 GCA_028565825.1 Olivaichthys viedmensis | reverse complement strand
CGGAGGACTTCCGCTTTGCCGAGCGACATCCGTTTTTATTATTTATTTATGGTTGCGCCACTTTAACGCTGAAAAGCATCAACGGGAAAAAGGGACCAATAAAATACATTTTCCTGAGATCTGTTTGCCTGCCGTCTGATTTCTCTCCACGCCTCCCGCCCCAAACGTTACACACCCATATTCTACAGATTGGGAGGATAAAGATTCGGTTGAAAAACGCTGAACTATTCCTTGAACATTAGACGGGTTGCCAAACCCTGTAAAATTTGTGTGTTGTGACGTTAATTTTATTTACGTGGAAAAATTGTACACCGCTAGATATATAGTTGTACAGTCCAAGGGACCAATTACTGTTTAAGTGAATATTTATTTACAGTATGAAACCAGTCAAATCTGATGCAACATCAATATACTGATTGTATAATCTACTTGTAACTGGTTATAATTTGACCATCGTAGGGCCTAGAATAATATTTTGGTACTTAATAGTTTCTGAATTTCCGTCCACGTACTTGCACACAAGCAATAAACGGTGGGAAATAAGTAGTGCTCTTGTGCAGGAAGTTGTTCATGTTGTCCAGCAGATTCTTCAGTGTCTCCTCCCTCTCTTTGGAAGGCCTGGATCTCTCCATTTCTACCAGCACACCAGAAAACAGGGAGCTGAACAGCTGCTTGGCCAGCATGGCATCCCTCTGGGGAGGCACAATTCATCAAAGAAAGAAATCAAATAAAAAATCAATACAACGCACACTCAGAAGGTATGAAATACAAGCTTTATTTGGGTTAAAGGTAAGTGCTTACCTGTGCCAAGGCCTGTAAGGGC
Source organism: Olivaichthys viedmensis (assembly GCA_028565825.1). Classification (NCBI taxonomy): domain Eukaryota; kingdom Metazoa; phylum Chordata; class Actinopteri; order Siluriformes; family Diplomystidae; genus Olivaichthys; species Olivaichthys viedmensis. Next base: position 4,399,030 of record JAOUQW010000028.1, on the reverse strand, counting down.
GCGATAAGACTGCTGTATTGGATCTGAATGTCAGGCAGGTCTCCCACCCTGTAGCTACGGTACAGGGTCACCTGGGCTTCTCGCTGTATTTTCTGGCTGGCCCTTTTTTCCTGCCCAACACAAAATTAGAGCTGTGTACAAAAGTGTACAGTTACAAAAACACACACAGATCATTTCATTTGATTTCTACCCTTTCAGTTCTTTGGGACTGGATTTCCCTCTTGGCAAACTTTATGTTCTCTTTCTCTTTGTCCTTCAGGAAGCGTCGCCTCAGCCTTAGGATATCAGCACGCCTTTCCCGTTCAGCTGTATGGAAATGAAAAAAAAGGGGACATTTTACTGTAATCTGTGGAACGTCAGTAGCCCTTGATTACTGCCCTCTTGGCATAATGACCCCTCTCTCGATGAGTGCCAACTGACCGTCGCTTCGACTGTCCGTCTCATCGGTAGGGGCTGTGAGACGTTTGGAGCCAAAATTGGCACCCACGGCTCGATAGGCTGCGGGACGCTCTGCTCTCTTCTTGTCAAACACCAGCAGGGAGGATGCAGAGTCAGAGGACAGGGAGTAATCTGCTAGAGTGTCCACGCTGCTTCCAGTCAACCAGTTATATGCTGAACGCCGACCTGAAAGCACACACAACCAACCACGACATTTAGTGACAAAAGTAGGCCGTCACTGTCTATAGCAAGAACCACTGGCACAAATTAGAGCAATGAGACCGTGATCTTAGCAGAACAATCTACAGTAGCAGTAGGATGGTTTCTACTGCCAAGTTAGTTGCGTCTAGAGATTGTATTGCATTGTGATCCAGGATATCCTTAAATTCAGAAATAATCATTAATAAAAGGGTGCTCTCTGACTTTTGCACAGTACTGTATATGTATTCAGTTTTTAATCAAATGGCCATTCAGTACTTATTGTTAATGATTTGGTGGTAAACAATAATGATGAGGAAAACAGCCGTGCAGTAACATTATTACTTTTTTGGTGTCAGACAATAATCCTGTAAATGTAAATTTAATCTACAATTAACACAGAAGCCTCCAACACCAAGTCTAACAGTTTTATCACTTATTTATTTAAATGAACTCCACTAGCATGAAACGGCTGTAACGTACTGGTTTGATGAAATTGGATGAATGGAATTAGCGGCAGTTCAATATTACACAAAATTTAAATATTACAAATGACATATTTACAGATTTCATACTGTGCTTAGTGTTGAAGATTTTTTTTGTGTGAATTTGTGTTAAATACATTTTCCCATCATTATTGTTTATCACCAGATAATTAACAATAAGTATTGAATGGCCATTTGATTGAAAACTGAATAAACAAAAGGGTGCTCTCTGACTTTTGCACAGTACTGTATATATTTTATTTGGAAAAAAAAGTATGAAATTTACTTCTGTACAGCTGGATGATGCCTTTAGCATTTTCTGAAATTTCTGAATTAAGCACTGGAAAAATTGCATTGATCAGCATTGGCTCCCTTAATCTAAAATATAGTAGTAATAATAATAACTAACAACAAGTAAACTATCTGAATTCTACAGATGGATGAAACTGAAGTGTAAGTGCAGATATAGAGAAAAGCACCTGCACCAGGAGCCTGAGTCTGAGAAAACTCCAGAGAGGCCTGGGTGGCTCGGATTTGGCCCTTCATGCTGGCCGTCCCTGCACTGTCGGGCCCTTGCGTGCTCGCTGCCTGGGTCACCTGGGTCTCCGTGAACATGGGGGTGAGCACTGTGCTCCGTAGACGCCAGTTAGAGTAAATTGTGTAATCCTGCAGGCATATCGAAAACCACAAACCAGTAAACATAGAGAGACAGATGTGATGGATGAAGTGGTAGCAATTTGGAATTCCCACTATAAACCTAAAAATAATAAAAGCCCATTTGAAGTTTCATTTTGGAATGCATACAGAGCCATAGTGAAACGATTCAGGTGTTAGGCTACATGATCATGGCTAAAATGATAATTACTATTATTTTGCTCAATATTCGAAATCAAGATTTCACAATTAAATCAGCCAAATTTAGAAACCAAATTATTTTAGCATTTTAAAATCAGCAGAAAACAGACGTTTTTGTACATTATATTCTTTTAAATGTATACATCTTTTAATTAAAATAACACTTAAAAGAATTAACCATATGCGACCAAACAGTTAAAACACATGAAAGGGGAGCTGCAAAGTAAACAAAACCAAAATATGTAATGTTAGCCCATTAGCTATCAGCTCCCCAATGTCATGCTCAATTATGCTTGATTAATTGAAAAAGCCAAGAAATCGCGATTGCGATTAAAATATGATTATTTGTGCAGCTTCACTGGGGTGCTGAATAAACAGAAAATATTTAAAGGTACGATTGCTATTCCTGCCGCTGTGCTGCTTCCTCAGACAACGTAAAAAAATAAAAAATAAAAAATAAATCTTTGTAGATCGAGCCTTTTACTTTAGGACTTCCCGAATAGAGCACACTTTCTCTGAATTTCTATTGAAGTGTAGGTAAGATGAACTCTGCTAAAAGCGTACCTGAAATTTGCACTCTGAAAGTGGGAACTCAAACATGTTGCGCGTGTAGTCGGGACTCTGACTGGTCATTTCCAGCAGTAAGTCTGTAGCCAGGCTGAGGAAGCGTTCCTCGATGCGGGCTGAGTAGAGAGAGCTCAGCACCATCAGCATTCGCTCCAGTGTGGCAGGAGGTAAACGCTCCTCATGACTCCAGAAGTTTCGTACACACAGCCTTAAAAGAAAATACCGCAGGCATGACTGATCAGCAGAATCAAGACCTAATCCCTCCTTTTCACTGCTTCACAAAAAACCAGATGATAAACCGGAAAATCATTCATTTCACTTATTCATGGTTATCTATTTTTCAATACAGCAGAACATGTAGCTTGGGTTCTCCCACAAGTAGCCAGCTTGCTAACTACATTTACACACATGTACAGGAAGTGAATTATCAACATTTTTGTATTTTCAATCCCACATTTTATGTAGGCTACAGATTTTAACACATTTGTGCCCATTGTCACTAATACTAACTGTCCTCTCCAAGCATAACTTTTTTTAAATGTGTGTCTCTATATGCCTCAAGGGACACATCATAAAGGACAGGATGCTCTGACAACGGTAACATCAGCCTCTCCCATGCTCGTCTGCGAACAGTGACAGTATAAAGTTGCAAACAAAATATAAATGCGATACGATGCCATAATGCTTTTAGCAACACCGTTTTTTAAATGGTATGATGGAGTACTTTGTATTGATCTTAAGGTCTCTATTGTGCAAAAAAAAAAGAGGTTTTGTCTACGGGACTCACCGTAAGCCCTGGTTTTCGTCTGTGAGCCCTTGAAGGAGTGTTTCCCTGGCCGCATCTAACACTTCCACACATGTGCTGTCATCTCTGCTCTCAGCATCACTATAAAAACATCATTAAAAGAATGAGGCCCAAAGAGCAACAGAGATAAAAACTAAAATGTACAGTCATATATAAAAGGTTAAGGTTACAATTGGTGGGTTGTTGAGGTCAATAAAGAGGAGTTGGAGGAAGCAGAATGCACCTGTAATTGTCCTGGATCCACATGAGGATGTCATACATTCTCTCCCTGCATGCAGGGGAGGGGTGAGAAACAAAGGCACTGACTGCCCCCAAAATCTCCTTCAGCTCCTCTGGCTTCAGAATGGCCAGGATCTTATGCACCATGTCCAGACACACCCGTTGCCTCGCCTCATCTCTGAGAATGCCAGCGTATAATATTAATAATTACAGTAACAGAGCAAAGAGCCGGCTATACTTTATGTAATCAGTAACATATTGTAACAACTTAAATTCAGAGAATCATTCAAATTTATAGTACGAAATCTGGAACTCCCTGGAACTTGTGGAAGATATGTTAATTCATTACATCATCATCTTTAGTAACCGCTATATCCTGGTCAGGGTCGCGGTGGATCTGGGGTCTATCCCGAAGGTGAGAATACACCCTGGACAGTCCATCGCAGGGCATCACACTCACATACATGCACACACATACACACAACTAGGGGCAATTTAGAGTAGTCAATCCACCAAAGTCCCCGGAGAAAACCCACGCAGACATGGGACGTGTGAAAATCAGCGCAGACAGTAACCTGGACTCAGGATCAAATCCCAAACCCTGGAGCCGTGAGGCACCAAAACTACCTGCTGCGCCACCCTGACATCCGCTAATTCATTACACTGACCTAGACAGGTGCACAAACCTGTGAGCCATAATCTGGGTGAAGCTCTTGGTCTTGAGGTGCAGGAAAATATCAGGGATGACATCAGCACGGCTGAGCACACACTCCAGGCAGTAAGTCTTCAGCATGCCATGTAGTTTTGGCAGCAGGTAAAAAACAGCATTCACAAATCTGGCGAAGACGCACACAGTTTCCCAATTAGGAAATTTACACAGTCAGCTGCTGACAAAAACACCAAACGTCCAACTTAACTTACCGATCTACCAAAGGTGGGAAGTGTTTAGACACTTTGCTCAAACAAATGACAAATTTGTCATCCAGATCCTTCTTCTTTAAATCCGTCAGTTTGGTAACGGTTGCATTAAACAACGGCGCCTCATTTTGCTACATGAAAACAACAGGAGGATCATTTCGATGTCATATAACTGCTGAGTGGCCCAAAATGAAACACATGAATACACTGTACACATACACTTTCCCTGTCTGCCATGTAGTTTAAGATTAACCCGATGATCTCCGCTGCAGCAGAGTAGACATCTTTATATCTGATGAAGGATAGGTTGTTGGCCAGTGACTGGAAGTACCTACAAAAGAATCGATAATTAAATATTAATTAAAAATAATTAAAGTGCATGCTTTCAAAAATGAGTGCAGTTTCATTTTTCATACGTTGTAGCAGTAGCAATACAAAAAAAGGTATATTGATAAATTACAAGGTCCAACCCAGGAAGATGAAGACTTGAGAAGAGTGTGTACCTGTCGTGTTCAATGCCACAGGCAGGGTCATAAGGGGGAAGATGGTTAGCCAGCACTATGCCTAAGAGCTGCAACCCAACAGAGTTGTCTTTGCTGTTGGAGTCTGTTCCAGAAAAGTACCCAAATATCAAACTGCAAGAAAGAAAAAAAAAAAAAAAAAAGAATTTATGCAATCCTGACAATTAAGAAGTCATGCATAGAAACCAATGATGTCAGAATACATTGTGGGAAGAGATAGCAACAAATACAATGGTGAGGACAGTATTAACTTTATTACTCCAGAATACTTGTGTACTGCTCAATACGTGTTCAGTTTTACTAATTACATCGGTCACAGCGCTTGCCAGAGCGCTTGCCAGAGACGACATTTACAAAACATTCTACTAGTCGGTATTCCGTACTTGTATGGGATGTGCAGACAGTCTTTCCAGCACTCCACTATGGTGCGGATGATCTCCAGATTGTGCCTGAATACTGCCCTTTTGGCGTGGAAGCAGTTTTTCATTAAAAACTCCATCAGACGATTGGCCAGAACCTCATCTCTAGTGTTACCCTGAAGAACAACATAAGAAGGGACATGAAACAGACATCACATTAACCCATTCTGTATACTCCCCTTGTCCTAAGGGTCAAAAATGACCCGAGGACAATCTTTATACCCTGGTGGTGTACAGCTTTCATGGCAATATAAACAATAAGGCAATGTTTCACTTTTTCTAATGTAAGGGTCACTCTAGGAAGAGTCACCAAATTTCAAGTTGAAAAAATATCATTTAGGGTATTTTCTCTGTTGTTAAACATAGTGGCGGGTCAACACAAGGGTTAATATGACAGCTGAACAAAACTCTTTCCTGCGACGGTGAAACCTACTGAAAAGTACTGGTTCATGTAGATTTAAAGCCTCTTTCCCATCTTTAAGGAATTCTCTGCTCATCTGGTATCCATCAGCAGTGAAGAAAGGACTATATTTATCACTTTTAATTCATTTGTAGAAATATGGAAGTTTACCACATACCACAGAATGGGTTTGTACTTTCTCAACACTTAGCATTAACATTAAATAATGACATACCTCATTTTAATACTTGAGTATCATTGTCTTACATGAATGTTCTCCAGGTTTCCTGCGTCAGTGCCTAGAGAACCTTCTTTTGGACCAAAAGTTCTGGCTGAATGCTTTAGACCAAAAGGACTTAGGAATTGAAGTCTCAATTAAAGAGGAGACCCTTAATCTGATGTATAAAGGCTTTCTAATGCAAGAAGGTAACAGTATACACTTGTTGCTTTCAGTAAGTTTGAGTCAGCCAGAGGGGAAGACTAATCAATATTTCAGATAATGAAGAATTCAATGTAATCTTCCTTGAAATGCCTAGAGGCCAGATTAGACTGATACCATAAGAATGCATTGTGGATTGTGTTTCAGGATCATTTTTTGGGAGCTGCACAGTGAATCAGATGTTTGATAGCTCCACATCAGGCAGTGATCTTTATCTGGAGAAGGGGGATATTGCCCTGTTTGAGCCTCCATTCCTGGGCTCAGGTTGGACTGTGCTGTGCTTGACAAATGGATCAAGAGGAACTAAATCAAGGCCAGCGGTGGAACCAGTCATTCCATTTCATGAGTGAGTGGGATAAAGTGGTGCTTAGTAAATATTAACACATTGTGCGCTGATACGTTAATTTCTTTCCTCCCATTTGCTTTAGGTGGTTTCTGAAGTCCTGTCCTGAGTGGGTTTTGGTAGGCAGTGGAAAGGCATGCTGTGATCTCCCATTTCAAATTGGTAAGGAAAGATCATGTTTAGGAAGTTAATTGACTAGCGTGTTGTAATACAATGCGACACCATCAGATTACCTAAAAAGATTGATGAACACATCTCAGCTGTAGGTATGTGTGAGGCTACAGAAGTATTCGATGGTAATGGGCCTGACGAGCTCAGTTTCGAGGCTGGCGATCGCATAATCATCCTGGGCCTACTGGTGACCTGTTTCGAGTGGTTCATGGGCAAGCTTGAGAGGACCGGTGATATGGGACTTGTCAAAACCAGCCTTGTCAAAGCAACCGATTCTCTTTGTGAGTAAGTGCCTGCGTTTTTTTATTCTCTGGTAAACCTCACACGTGTCAGTGCTGTGCCGAGAATGGTCCACCAACCAAATAAAATCTCAGTCAGCAGTGGTCTTATGGGGTCCCTTTCCAATGATGGAGATGGTAGAGAGGCTGACAAACTGTGCGTAGTAACAGATGAGCTACCATCAGTAATTATATACCTACAAAGTGACCTATATGGTAGGTGAACCTGCTAAAATGGCCAATGAGTGAAGCTACATGGCAGGTGAACCTAATAAACTGGTACCTTAAAAAAATACATATCGTTGCTGTCCAATGAAAAACATGCATCTACACTTTTTGCGTTTTCTAAAACTTTTTTCCATATATGGAATATGGGCAAAAACCTCCATCTACCCCACAGCAGTTCACATCTAAATGACCAATGAAAAGCTGACAAATCACACCATCAATTTCAGATTTATTGTGCATGATTAATGATATGAAAAAGTGTTTCTTCATGTTCCTGAAAAATTGGAATTTTGGAGATGCATGTTTTTCATTGGACAGCGACAATATATCAGTCTGTTTCATGGGTGCCAATACACAGTGCGTACAAAAACAATGATTATACAAAGTTCACAAATATGGATGTGTTTATGAAAATCACATTAGATAAAAATGATAAAGATGAGGGAGGGGAAATGAGGCCGACCTTATCTGTGTAAATCAGGAATACTGAAATAAACTAGTCTGAAGTCGAAAAAGCTGTTGATGTGTTGCATGGCAACACTTTTCTGAGCTAATGGAATAACAAGCAAGCTATTTTTGTTGGAGGAGCTAAAAGATCATCACAGCCGTGCTGATATCCAGCGTGTGCATTATTGCTTAATTTATGTTTCGCCGATGTTTGATCCGGTCAGAATCAATTGGTGATTATAAGGTTATACAAAACCTATCGGAATTACACAGATACATTACTTTCGAATTCAAACCAATAATTCAGTGAAATTACTCAAATGAAAATGAAGTAGTCCTCTAAGGATCATGTTTCAGACTTTTTAGTGCCATTTAACACCATAATATCCCCAACATTTATTTAATGCCTTTTCATTCTTTTTAATGACCTTGAAAAATACCTTTTAATACCCTAAAAAATAAGGTGGTCTATAACAAAAAAAAACGGGCTTGAGTCATTGGTAATTTCCCACCAATAAAGCTCCCGTTTCATAATTCAGTTCTATGTGCATCAAACTCGCGTATAATAATAATATCATCATAATGAAATGAAAAATGAGATGGAAAACGATTACAATGCAAATCCACAATAAGACATTTTCCCAAGCTATTTCAGCTAACAAGCTATATTTTCTATCATTCCAAAATGTGCCCGAATTGCTGTTTCACTTGTACTACGACATCAGTTGGCCTAGGGTACAGCACACTGTGTTCTTTTTACTGTGTGTGTTTGTGTGTGTTTGTTTGTGTGTGTGTGTGTGTGTGTGTACTCACACATTAGTACTGTATGTGAACTCTCCTGAGTAAAACCCTGACTCATTGATCATTTCATATCCAGCAAACCCCCCCCCACTCCCTCATGACGGTGTGTGCGTATCTCTCACCTGCGCTTGATCCAGTCTCCACGGCTATGGGTGCTGGCTTCGCTTTAATTTCCTTTGCCACCTCTCTTTTGCTTCCTCTCTCTCTCCCTTTCTCTGTGTCTTTCTAAGTTTGTCTCCGGCCTCTGTTGTTGTGAATGCGATCTGCTAATGTAATCCCATTATGTCCGGCCCTTGAACCTTATCGCATTATGTTGAGCCTCCGTGGCCGTGTGTGCGCCTCTTAATGCGGATCATTCGATAAAAACAGATTGATTGGTGCGTATGATTGATCGACTCATTGATTACTTTCAGCCTGCCAAACAGGACAGATAGTTTTTTAGATTGCCCCAGTAAGACGCTAACAAGCAAACAAAAACAAAACCCATTCTGCTGCATTAATCAACCAAGGTACTATTGTATATTCTCCACTCATGTGTACTATATACATTAGGCTTGTTATGGTGTCATGGTCGCTCAGTTAGCCACGGTGTCGGATCTAATGGTTATTCCACATTGTGTTTTTCAAAGTACAGATTAAAATGCATTTCTGCAAGTTAAGCAACACAGTGGCCTACAAATATCTCTGAGAAAAAAAGAAAAATTATTGAGACTACTATTTTTCTAATAAGTAGTTTAGTAGCTGTCTCTTTTTCTTTTTCATCATCCCTTTAGAGGTGAAGCTTTTAAGATCAAAGGCAAATGTCCACGTGGTTTATTGTATGTGGGGAAGACGATGAGTGCTTTGAAAAGCAGAATGTCTTTTATTAGAAAGTGCTATTAGAAATCATGATCATAGGAATCCAGTAGGTGTACATTGTACTACAGTAATGTAGCATATTTGCTCTATTTTGGGATTTCTAATAGAAGAGGGAGGGATACTGAGAGAAAACTATTACAAAGAAAACTATTTTGGATTTGCAAATTTAGCCTTTCATATGATGTAGATTGTCTGTTGAGGGTCTGTGACTATATAACAATGAGCTAAACCATCGGGTACAACGAGTGACGTTCGGAGACGTTCGTCATTCTCAATGATGGCACGTGCCATCATTGAGAATGACGAACGTCTCCGCCTAGGATAACGTCACTCGTTGTACCCGATGGTTTAGTTTATTGTTATAGGTTATATAGTTGCTCGTGCACCGTTTTGTTAGACCTGACGAAGAGTCATAGCTGGATTAAAAATGTTGTCTTTGTGTTCCAGCATGAATTAGGTTTTAATTTTTTGACACTTTAAACTACAGCCATATTTGGTGCCTTCACCAAAACCTACTAAACCGGTCCATCAGCAGTTGTTTTGTTAACACTGATGTTATATTAGTAGCAAAATGGCAGAGGCTGGCGACCACAATGAAACTTTATATCATTTATATATCGTATATCAGTGTGGGATTATTTTGGATACCTTAAAGATGCAAGTGCTAAAATTGAAGTTGACGGCAATCCTTTTCTCCCTATCTGTCTTGCCATCTCTGTACCACAGAACAAAAAAAATCTCAACATGCTCCATTTGTGCACCACAGCCTTGCTTAAGCACAAAAAAAAAAAGTCCACATGATGGCAGGGGATTTTATCTTTTTGTTTCCTTTTTGCTTTTTGTTCATTTCACACACAGGGATGTACAATGAGACTCTGAAATGTAGACTACTGCATGTAAAATTTACTAAATGTGAAACGTTATGTTCACAGAATAAAGACATTTGTTTAAAACGATTGTTCAAGGATACGGAATGCGTAACGTTAAATTAAATGCAGATGTCAGTAGCGGTGTTCATATTTCATAATACATTTTTTTCCTTTTTAACCACCTGCTTGGTCGCTTAAGCCCATGAAACCGTGTGTTTTTTTTGACTAGGTTATCGTACCGTGAAAGTGTCAAAGCGTAACACCCTGAATTTCCATATGCATGAAATGGAATGCATCCTGACAGTACTATACACATCACCAATTATAGCACATGAACTGGATAATACAGTAATTTATTCCAGTACGAGTGCTGCATCACAAGCTCATGGCATCAGAGATATCAGAGATACTCCTGATTTTCTTGATTGTTAATTAATTTAGGAGGAAAATGCGCTTTCATTCATAACCTAACCCTGTGGCTCTCTCGGCAGTCGGGTGATTAAGTGAAACTGTATGCTGCATGTGTATGTGTGTGTGTGCATTCTGTTAATGTGAAGCCTGTCACTGCCTCAAGTAGAGCCCTGAAACCCCGTCATATGCTAATCCAATCAAGATTGTTTATCATTAATTAGTGGTGATGACTAAAAATAGCAGAGGCAATGATAGTGGTCTGATAGAGCTGATAGAGCAGGCTCAGAGGGATACATGGCATCTCACGACTTCAACACTCCGCAGCCTGCAGCAAAAAACATGCTCAGTGCTCAGCTCTTCGTTTTTATTGCCTTCTTTTGTCCTCGGTTGTCCTCGTATGTTCCTTATGCACAGTTGGCTTTTAAAACTTTCTAAGGCCAAACCTTAGAATTAACTGCAATAAAACTGCTCTCAGATCAGAATAAAGCATCTCCCAACATCCTCAATATTCATCAGCTTTGTCAGTTCTGGCAGCTTCATCTTCTTTTCCCACGTTCTCTCGCTTTAATCTGAGTGTGTGTGCGAGTTTAATCGCATGTTCCATTGTGTGCTGTAATGCGGACTGTAGGACAACTGCCGCTTCTGCACTGTAATCAAGGATTACACACACAGCCATACAGATGTTAGATTTATGCAATGTACTGTATGTCAGTATTTTTTTAAAGGTAGAAGGTTTTTTTAAAGGTAGTGTTTAAAGTCACCCAAAACTTGTTCTTAAGACCATAATTTTTTTCCATATTGAAAATGTATTTGCTTGATGTGGTGGTTCTAGACCATCTTAACTGGGGGGAACGAGGTTGGTGCCAGATGGTGCGTTACAGGGACCAATTAATTTTGATTTTTTTTTGCTTCCTTAAGCAAGAACAAGATAACGTGCAAGAGAAGGACCGACTAGCTAACTAGCAAGATAATGTTACCCACTTACACACATTTCAGTTGAGAAATTGTTAGAAATTGTTAGAAATTGTTAGCTTGCCTTGCTGGTAATTTGATAGGTTTCGCAAAACTTGACTGTCTTACCAAAAAGCAAATGCAGCAGTGAGCTGGGATTAAATTATACCTTTATATTCTTTCGACGTTGCACAGACTGTTGTAGTGTTTGCGTTTCTGTAGCCTACTTTTTATTTTATACTTTCAATAAAAGTTTCTAACTAATCCAACAATTGCAATTGCCAGTGATTAGCCTATAGCCTATATTACATTCAGATTTCAGATTTTAGAAGGGTAGTAGGTCTGACCTTGTTATTAAAGGGACACTGGCCTCCCTTGCACCCCGTAGAAATGTCTTTATACACCAGGCACAGAAACATGCATTTACTTTTACCCTCATCAGGAAATCCAGATCCTTTGGAAACACCCCAAACCCTACACGCCCCCATGCCCTGGTAAACTGGTGTAATAACAGCATACAAGCAACAGCCCTGTATCTTTCAGCCTCAGGCTAACGAGGAGTCGGATGGGTACCAATGGTTTAACAAAGGATACCTGCATATGTGTCAAAGTGCTAAGTTTAGTTATCGACTTCCATTTTTCATACATCAATCGCTAATAGTAAGGTCAAATGCCCAGCAGCTAGTCAGTGAGCTACATAGCTACCTAACATCAGCTTCATTGTTAGCTAGCTAGCATCGGTCTGACGGAGATTTCTATGTAAGACAAGCCACATCTGCGATTGTGAAAATAATGCAGCAGCTCCCTTCACAACAGACTAACTGAAACCATACAAGCCATAGGTTGAATCCATTGTTTCATACCCTATGTAGTGCACTTATATATGTAGCAGAAAGCCATTTGGAATTCAGCCATAGAATAATAGTAAATTTTGCATCGATTAACCTGCACAGGCTTTTTACATAATCTCACCAATTCTCACCAAAAGTAGCGTATGACTACACCAGACAAGCATACATGAATAAAATGACCAAAAATCCACAAGTAACATTAGGCTACAACTATTTAACAGCTTCAAGGCTGTTTATGAAGCTATACAGGCTAAGAAGATTAGCTTGCTACCTAACTGACGGTGTAAGCACTTTGTTGCAAGCATGTCTGGAGATCTCACAAATACTGTATTGTTATGAAGTGCTGCTAATCAGCTCCCACTGTATTTATTTAGCTATATAAGTACCTTAGCTAATGTTACACACAGAGAAGTAAGTGAATATTGACATTTCTAGGCATTGCTGCCAGAACAGGGGGGCAGAGGATTTTGCCCCCACCCCAATAGACATTTGATCCTCAAACACATTTACATTTACCAGACGCCCTTCTCCAGAGCGACTTAGAGAAGTGCTTTGTAGTCTCCATCGAAAAACTCTCCATTGAAAAACATATTCTCACGCTAGTACAAATAGGCCATGAGATACCGTAAAGCTAAAACCTAAAGAAGTTAGTACAGCAAAGAAAAAGAGTATGTGTTTTTTGGTTTGTTTGTTTTTGTGTGATTTAGTGCTTGCTTAAGTGTTTAGTGAAGAGATGGGTCTTCAGTCTTTGTTTGAAGACAGCCAGTGACTCAGCTGTTCGGATAGTCAGGGGATGTTCATTCTACCACCTGGGTGCCAGAACAGAGAAGAGTTTTGATGTGTGTCTTCCTTGTGTCTTGAGGGATGGTAGGTTCGAGTTGAGCCATGCTTGTGGCGCGAAGGGAACGTGGCATAGAGCGGGGTTTGATAAGAGACTTCAGGTAGGTGGGGGTCCGTTTTTGGCTTTTTAGGCCAGTATCAGTGTTTTAAATCTGATGCGGGCCGCTCCAGGTAGCCAGTGGAACGCAACATTGGGGTGATGTGGGAGAACTTGGGGAAAACAAGGCAGCTAGCTGCATTCTGGATCAGTTGCAAGGGCCTAATGGCATGCTGGGGAAGACCTGCCAGGAGAGAGTTGCAGTAGTCTAATCTCGAGATGACAAGACATTGAACAAGCACCTGAGCGGCCTCCATGGAAAGAAAAGGCTGAATCCTCCTGATGCTGTAAAGTAGAAACCTGCATGACTGAGTTAGGTTAGCAATATGAGCCGAGAAGGATAGCTGGTTGTCCAGAACCACGCCAAGGTTTCTTGCGTTGTCTGATGGTGTGATCATAGAGTCCTCCAGGGAGATGGCAAGATCTTGACGTGGAGATGCATCTCCAGGGATATATAGCAGCTCAGTCTTGCTGGGATTCAATTTCAGGGGATGAGCTGCCATCCATGATGAGCCAGACATGCAGAGATCAGCGCAGAAACATGAGTGTCTGAGGGAGGAAAGGAGAAGATGAGTTGGGTGTCGTCAGCATAGCAGTGGTATGAAAAGCCGTGTGAGGATATGACCTCACTGAGAGAGCTGCTATAGAGGGAAAATAGAAGAGGACCAAGCACTGAGCCTTGTTGGACTCCAGTAGAGAGTCTGCATAGAGCAGATGATGATCCTCTCCAAGGTACCTGATATGACCGTCCTTCCAGGTAGGAAGCAAGCCCCTGCCATGCAGGGCCACTAATTCCAAGGCTCGTGAGGATGGACAGGAGGGTCTTTGTGATTGACTATGTCAGAGGCTGCTGAGAGATCAAGAAGGCTCAGGACCGGTGATAGTTTGCTTGATCTAGGGGAGTGAAGCTTCTCAGTAACAGCCACAAGGACATTTCCTCTGGAGTGCGCTGCTTTGAAGCCAGACTGCTTAGGTTCCTGAAGGTTATTCTGGCTGAGGAAGTGAGGCAGCTGACAGTAAACAGCACATTCAAGAATTTTAGAGAGAAAGGAGAGAAACACATACACACATTCTGGATTAGAACGTTACTTTTGGATCTTGATATTCACTTGTATTCATGTCATTACGGTAACTTACTTAACCTGCCTATGGTAGCGAGATGCCCGCTCCTACATGCTGTATTAAGTTATTAAGCTTTTGCGCTTTATCCAAAGAATGTTTAAATAGCATCCTTCTGGCAATCACAAAATAATGTATACTTTCAGTCTCTCAGAAATGTAGATGTCATGGGTCGCATCACTCCAATAAATACTGTCTTCACTGGGAGCCCGTTAGAGGGAAAATTAATAAAGTCAATCAAAAGAGCGCGATCTCGCAGGATGATTAAATTGGCTATTACAACTACAGGTAGCCTATAAAGTCTCACTTTATATTCGCATATGACACAATCTAATGTTTTTTTAAATGAATAAATTCATGAGCCAATAATGTGATCATATCGCCATGTGTGACACAAATATCCGGGTGAAAGCTGCTGGAACGCGTCCTGACGTATCTGTCTGAATGCCGTAGTTTTATAACGGAGGAGACACGTAAATATTTTATTACAGATGCCCTGAGAAAATAACAGCTCACTCATCCACAAAAACCTCCCAGATGATCAAATCTGAAGAAACTTGTCTATAGTTTTTGCTTTGGCAATGACAAACATTCACGATTATGAGCTGCATCACCTAAACACACTGCTCAGGCATGAAGTCTGATATTACATGAGAAATGTTTCAGAAAGCAGCCACTGTATATAAGCCTTAGGGCTGGGCGGTATACTTTATTTACCGGTATTGATTCTCGTAAAGTTATGCGTTTTTGCAATACCTTCATCAACGGTATTTTTCCATTACACATTAAAAGTCGCTGTGACGCAGCTGTACAGGTGTCGGATGCAAGAGCGGGCTTTAACGATTTAACCGAGGCGTCAAACAAAAGGGCGAGGCGGAAACTCGAAGTGAGAGACAGACAGGTCGGGCGATCAGCAAAAAACAAAAGGGCGAGGCGGAAACTCGAAGTGAGAGACAGACAGGTCAGGCGATCAGCAAAAAACAAAAGGGCGAGGCGGAAACTCGATGTGAGAGACAGACAGTTCGGGCGATCAGCAAAAAACAAAAGGCCGAGGCTGAAACTTGAAGTGAGAGACAGACAGGTCAATAACATCAAAACAAGGCTGGACTCGTCACTACAAAATGCAGGCACGAGACTTCGCAATGCGTGCGTGCGTGGTGTGTGTGTCATGGGATCATGACATGGGAACTGGAGTCCGTGTTCTGTATTGAAACATGTGGGGACGTGAGACGCTGAGGATTCTGGGAATCAGAGTTCATGTGCTCTGGGAAATGTGACAGTTGCTCATTGCAAAAATATGAAATAATTTTCTACCTAACACTTAATACGAACAATTTCATCGAATTTTTTTTTTCATCAAAAATTTTACTGAAGCGTTTCATCTTCTGCCAAGAATTGCTAAAACCTTCTTCAGTGAAAGGAGCGCTTTATATCCTTACCCGATCTACATTTTCAGGCACCAAGCAATTTTTAGAATTAAACAATAGAGTAGGCAAAGTTTTAGGATCGTACTCGAAAGAGGTTTTCTGAAATATACTGCCAAGCTAACGTATGTTAGCATTAGCAGTGAAGATTCTAAACATCTATAAACATAACAGAAATCCTGTCAGGTCCTGTAAGCTAGCTGTCTCACAAAATCTGTGAAAATATATATACAAATACAAACGTTAATGACTTTCTTCTTCCTACTTCCTTAAACTTCCATATATGAACTCAAAGACACACCTACTGTGGTCGGAGAGACCCCCAAACAGACCTTAATGAGCTATCGTGAAAAGGTTTCATACACTCTCGTGTAATATGCATGTCCTGCATTTGCATATTGAAACCGATTGACTATTAAATTTTATGATGCAATAACACTTGTGCTCAATACTAACTCAGATTTATTAATGAGATTTTCAGCTCCCACGGTTTCTTTAAAGAATGCGGCAAAACAGCTGCAGTGACAGTTTCTTGCACTTTGACCCGTAGGCTAACTCAAAAGGATGTAACCACACAAAAAGCATTTTATAACGTTTAGGGTGACGTTACGTTTATGTGTGGGGGCCCAGATCTGTATTCTTGAGTGGTGTTCAAATGTGTGTGTGTGTGTGTGTGTGTGTGTCCATCATATTTTGCACACCTGCATCTGCAGAGCCAGAATCTAGCCTGAAGGTTTTCTCTCTTTCTCACACACTTATACACACACTATTAAACCAAATCCATCAAACAAAACAAGAACAACAAAAACAAGACAGAGACAGTGAAGCATATCTGAAGTGATGCCTCAGGACTGTACAGAAGTGACATGATCTAATAATTTCATTTTCACACTAATATTAGAGACCTAACATTTTGTGCAACTGTTACAAATGATTAAGATTCAGAAACGAATGATTAGGAGTCAGAGAAAGAGTTATGGTTCAAAACATTTTTGCATCTTTCCCTGTTGATGTGATTTTGGGATGTTAAATTTAATATAATAGGTTCTCCCTTGCCGATTTGTAACCATTCGCACTGCTCAATTTGTTTTCAAAAGTTACGATAGTTAGGGTTAGAGGTGGGGTTACCTTTTGTTACGACTTCATTTGATTGATTTTGAAAAATCTATATGCAAAATTGCCTTGGAAATCGAAATCGCATTTATATATCTAATTATGTATATTTTATAAAAAGGAGCAATAAATATTTGGCAGTACTAACTGATCATTGCCCCATTTCTCCACATGACCCAAATAAACTCTCCCTTTAATTGCTTTCAATTGCATTAGTTTAAAGGACATTGTAGGACAGTTTAAATTAGATTACCACTTTTTCTTTTCCGATACTCACTACCGACACTGAAACCTTGAGTATCGGCCATGAGCTTTAAAACGAGCAATTTTAATTGAAGCGCTTCACTTAAACACTTAAAGCGCTTAAACCCTCGAATAGCCTACAGGAAGAAATACATAGCCATCAACATGACTTACACAAAAGAGTAGCTTTAAAAAAATAATATAT
The DNA here is from genome assembly GCA_028565825.1 of Olivaichthys viedmensis. Classification (NCBI taxonomy): domain Eukaryota; kingdom Metazoa; phylum Chordata; class Actinopteri; order Siluriformes; family Diplomystidae; genus Olivaichthys; species Olivaichthys viedmensis. The sequence continues at coordinate 4,381,517 of JAOUQW010000028.1, read as the reverse complement.
ATATATTATTATATATATATAACTCTTTAAAAAAAAAACCACCAAAAACATCACAGTGCAAATGCATGCAAATACTGATACTTTATATCGAATCGGTGCAATCGCTAGTTTTAATTAAATGTTATTCGTTTCATCTTAAGGATGTTTTTTTATAAAGGAATTTTCTTTGTGTCATTTAAACATGCTGAAGTCCCATTGAGAGTTACTTCAAATTATTTTTACAGATTTGACATGCAGATCACTGTTTCTTCTCATTTACATTTTCCTCCACCTGAGACCAGATTGACGGATACAGTCAGCATGTACAACAACTCTGGACCACTGCAGATTTAATAGATGTTTCTGTAAGGACCACATGGGCTTCAGCATTAGGTTTTTAGTGCTACTCGTGAAAGATTCCTAGCATAAAGACCATAAAAACCATAAAAAAGAACATTATCTGTGTACCTAAGGGAACTGTTGCCGTTTTAACTGTCATGGCTATTTGTATTTCTCCTTATTTCAGAATTCGTTTTTCTGTGACGTTTTATATTTCTGTGAAAAAATGAATTCAACAGATTACGTCTCTCAGCAGTTGCACGGCAATTACAAGAAATTAGGAATTACAGCCTTGTGCCCGAGCTAGTCGACTTGATAAAAGAGTCGACTTCAATCGCATGTCCTCTGTCACTCAAAAACAGCGAGGCCTGTTGCACTCGAACATCACAGACTCATGACATGCCGCGTTATTTCCGCCTGCCTAAGGGAATACTAAAATATATTTTACATAATTTTTTCGCATCAAACTGCATAACAGGTTCTACGTATGATTTTATACAAATACTGAAATGTAAAATCTAAAAGATTCATCAAGTGTGTGGACAGGAAAATATCGGTTTACAAAAAACGTGCCTGAGGAAAGAAACACCGCAAACAAATGAAAAGCAAAGCTTGAGCCGTAGCCTTACGAACATCTGAACTGCCTGTAGAGTCTGGGTATATTTTTAACGGTCCCAGAAAGCGGTGCAGACAAATCGCATGCCTGTTTTTCAATGCATTTAGAGAAAAAAACCCAACAATTTATACAGAAAGGCCTTAAGACCTCGAGACTATCCCTGTGGTGAGCATGTTTCAAGCATATTTACTTGATCTAACAACATCGTCTCTCGATTTCCAATACACAGGAATTCACACAAGCCAGCTCGTATGAAAACTTATGAATGGTTCAAGGGAAGGGGGTTGGTGGTTATAACTTTTCATACTGTATGTAATCCAACAAAATTACTTTTGCTCGTTACAATACCGACTCATTTTAATGAGATTGGTTTGGATATGAGCTTGTACTGTGTCTCCCATGGTGGAAGTTGTTGAATTAATTAGTGCAACTGCCGCATGGTGAGATGAAACCAGAAGGTCCGAGTTTGCAGTTTAGTATATTTTACCATTTAAGAGGGTTATAAAGTTGTTGGGGTTTTTTTGTTTGTTTTTTGGATAGAAAGCAAGTTGCGATTATTAGATTTTCAAAGTTAAAATAAATTATTGGTCAGCAAATCTTTCAAAGAAGTTCGAAAACTGAAAAAGCTGCTTAAGTATTCAACCCATACACATTAGTATTTGGTTGAGCCGCCTTTTGCTGCAATAACAGCTTTAGGTCTTTTGGGGCAAGTATCTATCAGCTTTTTACATTGTTCAGGAGTAATTTTTGCCTATTTTCCTTGGCAGATTTGCTCCAGGTTCTTCAGGTTGGTTGGATGTTGTTTGTTCTCGGTGGGATTCAGATCTGGACTTGGTCACAGTAGAACATTCACCTTTTTGTTTATTAACCACCCCTGTGTTGCTTTGGCCTTGTGCTTGGGATCATTGTCCTGCTGAAAGTTCAAGTTTCTCCCAAGCTTTAGTTTTTTGCCACCCTCCCATACAGTCCAGAATTATACAGAGCTCTTGAAATGGTTGACTGGTGCACCTCCACTCCACGCTCAGCCACCGAACGCTGTAACTCTTTCAGAGTGACAGTTGGCCTCCCTGTGGCTTCCCTCACCAGTCTCTGTCTTGTTTGGACACTGAGTTTTGAGAGACAGCCTTGTCTAGGCAGTGCTTGGGTGGTGCGATGCAGCTTCCACTTCCTCACTATTGATCCAATAGTGCTTACTGAAATGTTCAACCGCTTGAATATTATTTTGTACCCTATTTCTAATTCATGAATTTCTATTACCTTATCTTTAACTTCCTTAGAATTCTCTTTAGTCATCATTTTCACTCCTTTCCTTCAGACTGATAGTTTCTCCTATGACAGTTCAACTGAGGGTGTTTTTATCAAGAAAATGTAAGCTGTTTTAATGTTTCATAGGCGGAGGCCAATTGTAAGACAATTGTGTCCTCGTTAAGGCAACATTTTTCTTCTGTTTATTTTTCATCTGGAGCTTCCAGAGCACAGGGGTTGATGACTTACACAAGCAGCATTTTAAGTCTAAGTTTCACACTTTCTTTTAAATATTTTTGTACAGTCCTTGATAGAGAGCAGGTGCTGTGAATTGAGTTCCCAAAACGGTATCCGCCGTCTCGGTGGTGAGCACTTCATTGTGTGGAAAATCAAGCTTTCTGTATTCGGTTTGTTTCTTCGTTATCATAGGATCTACTTGTATACTACTGTGGTGTAAATTACTATTTTATAGCCTGGCAGCCAATTAATGTGGGTGAAACCCAGATTGCTGAATTGAGACAAATTTGCAAAGATGATAAATTAATATTATTAGCACAACTAGGACTATTTATGACAACCACCCTCAGTGTATACACAATATATTTGGCTACTGTGCTAGATGTTTATTTGAGTATTTGCCTTATTATTTTTATTTGTATATTATCCTATTTGTCTAAACATTTTAATTATTATTTACTCTTGCTTTTATGCATTGTATTGCGATTAACAGCAAAAAAAATGTGAACAGCTTTATCAGTCCACATTTTCTATCACCCATAGTGCACTATGTGGGGGTCTACAACACTATTATGTTATAATGTATGTAGTGAGCATATATAGTGAATAGGAAGCGATTTGGGATTTGGCCTGTGTTGGAAAGGGCTTGAATATTATACTATTATTGGGTTTATACTATAATAGTGGCATAAAACAGACAAAACAAGACAAATAGTTAATTATTCGTATGCCAATTAATCGCCGCGGCCGTGACGGCCTAATAGCAGGTCGTCCTAATCCACTTGGTGTGGTATAGGATGTCTGTGTGTGTGTTCATGCGTGCTTATAAGTTCTCTGAGTGCTTATGAGCTCCAACATCTGTACCGTTTCACAGTTTTACATCCAAATCCAATGTTACGATCCGGCTCCTCAATATGTCAAAGCTTTGCCCACTGCTGCTATGATCCGCTATGCTCCATTTGCCAAGGAAAAAGTGTGATGTGTGTGTGTGTGTGTGTGTGTGTGTGAGCGTGAGAATGGGTCTGCAAGCCTCTGCATGGTCTTGGCAGGTCTTCACGGAGTAATGTAATTTTGTAATATCTATATTATACAAATGTAATGCCTATGTAATAAACCCTGACGCATAATAAATGCATAATAATATTGTGTTAATTACACAATCTGAGCTGTTGATTGAAAATGACGACAAATCCCATTTTTATTTTTATCATTCTATCGTTAATGGGTAAGTTCAAAGACATGCACAATATGTTTTACATGATCAGTGTGTCAGTGTGAGTCAAGTGTGTGTCAGGTCAGCGTGCACACACCTTGGGTGTGTATTTATGTGCTGGCGAAGGTCTTTCCTGCGCTGGCATGGCCACTGTGCCATACTGACTGCCAGCTGTCACAGAGAGTGAGTGAGAGAGAGGAAAGAGGGAGGGATGGGAGGATGGGAACAGAAGAGAAAAAAGGAGGGGTGTGAATGTGAAGACACACACCCTTTAGGGCCGGTTTATACTTGCTGCATGGCTACGTGTAGGCGTGCGGACGCCGCAGCTACGCGAGCGTCATTGATCACTACTCGCTTCCATGATGTCCGTACATCTGGATTATTAAAAACTCTGTCCACTAGGGAGCAGGTCAGAGTCGAAACATCGCCAGCACCGTAATATCTTCTTGATTTTGCACAAGGAAGTAAACAGTGCAGATGGCGGGAGTTGAGGAGGCTATTATAATGTGTATGTTGAGAAAACGGGAGAAACAGCGGCAGCGGCGCCAAAGTGGATGGTGTATTAAACCAATTAAACCAATCTCCTCGAGAGTTTATTTCTCTCGTCCTACCGATCGGCGCGTTGCTTCGCTATACTGCCCCTAGCCATTTACGCAGGTATTGCACCACACATATACGTTGCGTAAATTTTTTGGCATGTACACAAACGTCGTAACAAAACAGCAAGTATAAACCAGCCCTCAGGCCTCTCTGCTCTTTCCTCTCTGTCGTCTTTGCGTAATGATAGAAGCAACATGGCCGCCCAGGAGAAACTGGCAACGAAAAAAGGAGAGAAGTGAGCATCTGCATTTGTACAAACTTGAAAAAATAAAAAATGAGAGCGAGAGCTGGTGGAGTCTCAGCATCTACAAGATTGAGAGGGAGATTTTCCTGCTCCACTGTCCTCAATATAAACCCACCAGAGAGACCAAAACTGAAAAAGTTCCAGAATTTTCTCAGCAACTCCTTAATAAAATGTGACAGAAAGGAAATAAAGCCACTGCCTTGGTTAATTTATTATCTGTACAATTACTTAAGATTGCTTGTCACTATTTCTTCTCTTTATTGTTTCATTCTCTATTTGTCATTTTGTTTATTTTAATCCCTCATGATGCTTTCATTACGCTGTGTATTCCAATAAAGCTTCACTGTCATTAACTTGACCAAGAACGACAGATAGAGAAACAGAAAGAGAAATGAACTGATAAAATGATAGGGACAGAGATAAAGAATAACAGATGAATGGAGGAAGAGAAACGGATTTAAATGCAGGGAATTAGCACATGTCCTATATGGTCACAGCTGTGTTTAACATTCACAGACGCACTATGATTGGAACTAATTAAGCACAAATCTTTAGCTATTCCTTTAGCTACAATTAGGGAAGGCCATTTAAGGACTATTTAAACATCCTTTATTTGCCTTTAATATTGACGACAAAAGATAAGTGCGGTAATCGGTTAGCTCAGATTCATGGGCCATGGCCATGGTGCTTTATTTCAAAGTCATTCTAAATCCAATGAATGAATAAAGACACTGGCTATTGTTTAGTTTAGAGGGGACCGAAGTGATTTATGCGCACACCATCATATAGCATTAACCACCAAATAGAGAGACCGGGAAACATGAGACAGATACTGTGTTGAGGAAGTGAGAGAGGGGGCTTAGTCACGTGCACTCATGATACATGTGTTCAGAGTGTGCCTCGGTGTTGCGGGAGCTGAAAACATGATGCAGTCTTCTGGGAAGAGAACCAAGAGGACACGGGGAGAGAAAGGACAAATGTAGGTAAAGAATGACAGGCTGGAGCGAAAACAGCATTCCATCAAAGAAGAAACCATTAGCAGACTTGCTGACAAGAAAGAAAAGAGAGAGAGAGAGGAATAATATAAAACATAGCATTATAAAAACTAAAACCATCAAAACAACAACCTATACTTAAAACCCCTCACATAATTGGTGGTGTGAAGGTCCAGCACCAGCAGGTGCAGGTGCTCTTTGCAAAATTTTATGCAGCACTGCTATACAGTTAGTGGAAAAACATTTGATGAGATCCATTTGAATAAAAATGCATAATGAAAATATATATATAAAAAAAACACATGCAATGATATTTTGAGCTGAAACATATGGAAACACTAAACGGTTTCATTTAAACGCAATATTTATTCAAACATCAGTTTTCCTATGTCGTTCCAAAACGCTGGTTTCAAAATTATTGGCACCCCCCACAATTAATGTTTGGTAAAGCCCTTTTCCTGAAGAGGATAACAGCATGTAGCCTCTTCCTGTAATGTCTAACAAGGTTGGAGACTCTTGTAGAGGGATCATGGACCACTCTTCCATGTAGGACATGGAAGATAAAATCCTACATCTTTTTAAGTGTGTGCATGTAGACTGTTCTCTTCAATTCAGATCACAATAGGGTTCAAGTCCTGAGACTGAGATGGCCATTGCAAAACATTGATTTTGTGTTGATTTAGATCTATGTTTGGCGTCAATGTCTCGTTGAAAGGTCCATCTCCTGCCAAACCAGGTTTTGGGCTAAAATATCCTGCAGCCAGTTCACCATCTGAAAACTGCTTGCGCTCTCGTGCAACAAATTTAACGGCATTTTAGTAACGAACCATAGCAACGAAAAGTGGTTCAAACTTAATCTGCATTTGAATGCACTGAGCGACAGAATTAAGTATAACATTGCATTTCTAATAAAGTTTTCAAAATATTTTTTTATTATACCACAGCGTTGTTGAATTCTGGATTCTGATTGGACAGAAGGTGTTGATAAATTTTCTATAAGCGCACGACGTAGTGTCGGCTGCAAGTCAACCCACAAGCATGTATTAATCTGCACGTTCTAATATGTTTGATTTCTATAGTAACAACTAATTCACAGGGATATCGTTATTACATATCGATAATTTAAGCCTAACAATAAACGGATTTTAAAAAGTGTTGTTATTTAACAAAGAAAAGCGTATAATCGTTGCTGTGGTGAAGCTTTCTGTAAGGAGAACGTTTATTTAACATTTATTGAAAGAGCGCTTTGTAACAGTCAGAGGTAAAGCTGTTATTTTAAGTTGTCCGTCGGGAAACTTCAGTCTTCAGGGCAGAGCAGTTTGCGATTTGTGGTTTATCAGTAACATGAAAAGCTGCATTTTTGTCTTATTAACTTTAAGAGAGAGGAAAAAAGAGAGAAGCTGATGAGGGAACAACTGTTTATAGCTGTTATAACGTAAGTGAGAACAGGAACTAACTTGTTTCGCAGACGTTCAACAACATTAAATGTTATATATCCTATAAACGGATAAAAAGTACGACGCATCTTTAAAAAAAAAAAAAAAAAAGTGTAATCATTCATTGGCAAATTGCTGTGGTATAAGCGGAATAAAACACTCCGGGATGTGCAGCTATTGTAAAATAATCAACTCCGGGGTGGTAACGGCCGAATCACACCACCCTGTCGTTGATTATTTTCCTATAACTGCACGCCCCGTCGTGTTTTATTCCTTATATGTACCTTGCCAATAATCTCAATTTGGTCTATGACATTTTGTGCTAGCCAAGGAAAGAGCTTTCTACGCCGGCTGATATAAAAATAGCCAATTAGTTTCTCTAATGATCCCTCCTGTTTATATTGTAAGTTTTAAGTTATAGCCTAAGGCTACGTTGAAACTAGTGCAACCGACAAATTTTTAGTAGTTGAAACTCAAACTTCACAAGAGTTAGGGAACAATATACATTTACACAATAACATTTTGGTTTTGGAGGAAGCAGTGGTTTATAGACTGCCTGGTTTCAATTTCAAAACTAATGACTAATGGTTTAAATTACTTTTGGATGCAAAGAATGATTAGGTTAATAGGATATTCTCTCCGGATTTTATTGCTACTGTAATTACTGGAGCCATACAATACATTTAGAATAATACATAACCTCCCGCCCACTCTTACAAACAGTTGTTTACAATTACAATTCTCGTCTTGCAAATCGAGGATGCAAAATATTGCTGCCAAAAGTCACATGCCCGGATGCCCCTCTGGTGAGCATTTACAGATTTCTTCGTTTTCATTTGCAAATCATGCTCTACATGTTTGCAGAGAATTTTCAGAAGACGTGAAACATTGCCGCCAAATATCACATGACCATCTTAAGCCTGATCTCATGAGAAATTCAAGCAAATGATGTGGTGTGCTCGTATGAAATCATAAGAAAAGGTACAAACGCTAACTCCACCCCTTACCTTAATCTTAACCTTTGTCTTTTCTTATGAATTGAGTCGTGTAAATTGTTACAAATTTGCAAGCGCTGAGACCATGTTGGTCATCTCGTGGCATTTACAGATTTTGTTTTCATTTGCAAAGCATGCTACATATTTGCATACAGTGATTTACAAGTACAAATTGTGTTTCATATTAACAGATCAAAAGTTAAAATTACAAACCGTACTTTACATACAGTGGGGTCCAAAAGTCTGAGACCACATTGAAAATCTGGGATTTTTTTCATTGCCACTGTATGGAACTCTAAAATGTGTTGATGAAACTGGATCAGTGAGCACACCATCAGAAGAGCAATACATAAAGCTTTGTACACTGAGAGAGAGAACAGCAACTTCATCACAGATACAGAATGTGCTGAATAAAGAACG
>JAOUQW010000028.1:4356867-4370453 GCA_028565825.1 Olivaichthys viedmensis | reverse complement strand
AGTACTATGTAGATCCCTATAAACAGATGGTTACCCCAACTAGGAAGGTTTCCAAATAGAACCCCTTTAGGAAGCTAGGAACCCAAAACTAACTAAAGAACCTTTAAGGAACCCAGTTTTAAGAACCAAATTTGAGTTACAAGTCAAATTACAGATTTACTGGAATTCCGATTGATATCATTTATATAATAACTCCTAAACCCTGCCTTTCACCATAACGCTAACTGTAACCTTTCATAGTATGTGAGTTTCCCCAATGAGAATTCTTACGAATTTGCAATCGTGAGCTTTCTGGTAAGGCGTTTTTATCTCTATTTTTTTTTTTCACACAAAAAAACCCCCAAAAAACTCCTTGCAGTAGCAAATCCTTGTAGGTCATGATGTCCCATGTTGCCTAGTGAGGATGCACAGACAGGACAGACATACGGGTCAGACCCAGCCTTTGGCCATGAACCACCGACATCTCTGCAAAGCTCATATGAGAAGACCGCGGTAATCGTGTGGGCTCGATATACCGCTACACCCTTAAAAGCCACGCACTCGCGCTCATAATGCCGCCTCTCGGCATTGACACACGGCGACGTTCAACGCGCAAATCCCGACCGAACGACGCTCGGATGCTGCCATTGGAAACCTCAAGATCCCATCACGCTTAACAAAGGGAGACAGGAACGATGCTGGCGTTCACCTAAAGCCTGCAACTTGTGCGCATTTATATCGGATCCCGTCTCTGCATTGTGGGCTGGGCTGACATTTTAATCCTAGTTCCCGTGTCAGCAAAAAAAAAAAAAAAAAAAAAAAATTTTTTAAATTAAAAAGAATAAACTGCGAGGTAAGTCGCGGTGTTTTATACGCCACACTTGTGTTTCCTCATCCATAAATTCAGGAAGCCGACTGTGGTCTGCTCCTTTTCACTTATCCGGCTCAGGCTACGTTGAAATAACAGCTCAGCCCATAGACGAGCGCAAGAAGCAGCACACGACGCCGATGAACATCGCGTTAACTTCATTCATACGCAGGATGCATGCGTACTTACCTTCTTTAAATAACACGCTTTTTATTCTTCCTCCTCTATCGTCACTCCGGCACACACACACACACACACACACACACACACACAAAAAAACGCTATAATAAAAAACGCTCTCTTTTTGCTATTTCCCACCCGCGCGCGCGCGAGCGTAAGTTCCACCGCTCAGGGTCATCGATTTAGGGGATTTTAAAAAAAAATGAAAAAAAGAGAAAAAAGAGACGGAAACCATAAGTGGACTCTTAAGTCCCAAATTAAGTCGCCCGTCCAGTGTAGCCCGGCAGTCAGTCATCAGCATTACAATCATGTGCCAGCGCATCTCTCCATCTCTCCATCCCTCTCTCTCTCTCTCTCTCTCTGTGTGTCCCCGTGTCTCTCTCTCCCTCTCCCTCTCCTCCGAGCTTCCAATAGCCCACCACTCTGGCTTTCTCCTTTTAAAAATAGGTGTGTGGTTGACACCGTGATTACACCGTGGCTCTCATTCACGCTTTAACGAGTCCTTGTTTTTCCTTGTGAGCCTTCCTCGTTAACTCGTGCGCGTAATGTCAAGCGCGAGCGCTGCGTCGTCTTATAGAGGAATAAAGGAAAGCAAATACGAATTAAACATGGGGGGGGATGCTGAGGCAGTGGGTGACACGGCAGTGGGGTGTTATTATAACGTTAAACACACCAAGTCTTGGTGTGGCCGGGCTTTAAAATACTCCTGAACATGTCCTTCAAAAAATAAAAAAAAGCATTACAATTTTATTTAGGTTGAATAATACACAATAGGTTCTAATGCCCAAGGAACATCTCTTTACCTTTACCCTTATTTTAAAAAATAAATAAAAAAAGAATGCATGAATACAGGGGAATGTGCAATTTTGGAAACGCCCCCATGTTGTCCTTTCAGTGTCTGACATTTATTCAACAGGATCCAAACATGTCAATTTCCATAACACCCAAGATTTTGTTCATCACTAACATTAGCGAAGTTAGTAAGCAAGCCAGCTTTTTAACTGATGCTAAACTACTGTCACAGGTAGACATGATCGGGATTCGTCTCGATCATGCATCGTTGTATTCTCAGCAGTTTATTTGACAGTAGCCAAACCTGTCAAAAATAAGCCATAACAATCTAAAGTATTTCTAAGTAACATTAGCTAACGTAGTAATCATTTGAATCAACCATCGAATATGAGATCACCATTTGTTTAAAATCAAAAAAAATTGTAGTTCAGGTGTACCTAGATAAAGGTGTTAGCATCCATCACACCGTCCTCAGTCTCTCTCTTACTCTATCTCTAAAGCCATACACAAATGGAGAAACAGTTGAATGGTACCCATTAGAATATAGCACTTATTTTTCTCAGACACTTGCAGTTCAGTCATTTCCGCATTAATTCTATTCCCAGCCATCGGCATGCTAACAGCCAAGCCAGATCTCAGCCCTGCTTGCCATTAGTTCAACTACAGACAAATGAACACCACAGATCATAAACTCATCTGCAATCATTAAATCTAACAGCTATCTCATTAACTCTGTTAATGCAGAAAGTTATATATCTTCATGGAACTCACCCAGACAAAGACATTTAGGTGAACTGGAGTACAGGGCTCTTTCAACACTGCAATGCAAAGAACTGGCTTGCATTCCTGGGAAGAATGATCTTGTCAAGTTATTTTGTAAGAATGATCTCGGAAGGACAAAAGAACAGACAACCCTATGTGGTCACAATTAAGTATGGCTCTCAATTTGTTCTCATTAGCAACCCACTATCTGATGAATCCCTAATATTTTGGTAGAACACGTCAGGGTATTTTAACTGTTCTCGGTTCTTGCGTTGGTATTGAACTTGGGAAGTGGAAAATGATGTCAAGTAAGTACGCGAGATTATATGAATAAGCAAGAACACATGTTGAGAAACACACAATGTGTGAATGTTCACCCACAGCTCAAAGCAGCTTGGCTTCTTATACTATACGTCAATATATCAGTCCTTGCAGAAAGCTCAACTAAGTGTTGTACACTTAAGGCATGCATGGAGCATAGGGCTTCTATTACACATCTGCTAAGAGAGAGACAGCTTGGGATCACATCATCTTCGATAGCTTGGCTTAATATTTACCAAGCATGTGAGAGGATGAATATTTAACCAGGACTTAAAGGACTGGCAACTGTAAGCTTATAGAAAAAATTCATTTCAGTCAGTATTCTAATACATATAACTAGATCACAGATTACAGCGATGGATCATCCGTTGAATCTCAAACACAAGACCAAATGACTGTGTGCTTTCTCTATACGTCGTTTGCATACTGATGACATACTAATGTAATGTGATTTATGTAGGTTTTACATCCAGGCTCACAATCGCCACTCTGAAAGCTTAATGTCGCTTTATAATTACAGTCTTATTGACAGTAGGAGGTATATATTGACCAAAGGGCATGGACTGTCTGCTGACAGAAATAGCTGTGAAGCAGTCTCTTTCCCATTTGGCACTGGTGTGATGTGTAGTGGAGCTGAAAGCTAGTGGTAAATCATTTTCAAAACACAGATAACAGTGCTGCTAATTCCCACTGTACTAGTATCAGCCCTTTACAGAATAATCTTGAAGCCCACCATTCACAAAGCTTCTACATGTAACCAGTTTAGAGGATCAAATCGGCATGTGCCGTAATCTTTGCAAGACATGCAACGGATAAATAGATAAATATTTGCAGGACGAGCAAATAGGATAAATAGTGGATGCTACCTAAAGGCAAATAAATATTACCCTTTTATATTCAGGAGACTTTCTACATTCTTTGCATAATGAAATATCTTTACATTCGGTGACCTTTTCGTGCTGCAAAAGGTATGCATGTTTGGAAAACTCTGCTGTTATGATTGTAAGGTGTGTGAATGTGTGTGTGTATGTGTGTGTGTGTGTGTGTGACGACATTCACATTTGAGAATGATAAATGCCTTGTCATTTCCACCATCAGTGCATTTCCATTACGCTAGTCTAGTGCGGCTGTCAGTGATATATTGCTGGATGTCGAGGCGGAGGCTGCATTGTATTGGATATTAGTGGAAGTTGCCCTTTACGTTGATCTGAGGTCAGTTTTGCTGTTTCCTTCCCAATACCCATTGTTGCCCATTTACTGGTCCCAAATCAGCATATGAGGCCACTTCAACTGAGAGTGATATTTTCATCGTCGTGCTTCACTATCGAATATCTGTCAATGATGTTTTGTTGAGCGTGATGTGCCTACAACGATCTCTAAGTCTATAAATGCATTCTCTTGATATCTCTATTCATATTCATTCGTCTTAATTTCTCCTTTTTTATCCTCCTTTTTTCTAAACAGTATAATCATTTCCGCTGAGTGTTCAGAATGTTTCCACCATGTAATAGATATCCCTAATGAAATGTCCCGTTATAAGAAATTAACACACAAGGCAGAGCCCCAAGAACACCACAACACAAAATATGTTATTTTCAAATTGTTGCCACTTCGTCAGGCATTACCATGCTTATACCATGGTCACTTACGAGCGGTTAAAAACAGAGATATCTTATATGTGTTGCTTAGTCATAACTGAATTGTATAAAAATACCAAACTTATTATTGTATTTATCTACCTTTCTAGTCCCCCATGCCCACAGGCTAACATTATCAATATAAGACTGGTGCTCTGATCTGTCAGAATTCTCTAGCTCCAACTCTGCTGCATCCCATTCCTCCCAAGTTTTGTCTTTCCAAACAAATTAAAATCCATATAATTAGTATTTTTTATTGTCGTTTATTGACGTGGTTGCAAATGTGATAGTGTAATGTAAACACAGGCCTAACCCTAAACCGATTTTTATGCTCGTTGTCATGGTTACATTCTAGAATGCTTACATGGTAGGCTATCAGAAGCATTGATCTAGAATCTAGAACTCTCGAACTGAGGTTTTCGAACCGAATCTACTTTAAAGGTGTTGCAATATAATGAATTAATGCACACTTGCCAGCCAATCAGAAACAAGTATTTTCTGTGGCCATGGTATAAACCAAAATAATTAACAGGTGGAAGAGACAAGAGACAATCACAGGTAATTATAGTTACAGAAATGATAAATGACAAGAATATGAAAACAGAGAAAGAGAGCGAGAGTCAGAGAGAGAGAGAGATAGATAAAAAAAGAATGAAGACCAGGGGTTTTAAAATATTGCATCACATTTTTCTCAAAAGGAACAGTATTCTGTAGGGACAAGAGAGAGGGAGAGAAAGTGCTGTAAAGTACTAGGTGTTGGAGCTGGTTTTCTAATAATTCTCAGTGGGATTATATTTATGGAATAAACACAAAAAAGACGGAATTTATTATTATTTTTTTTAATCCACATATGCCTTGTTAATAGGAACTGGCTGCTGTGCAAACAGGCACCTGAAAACTCAAATACTTGTTATACCTACCAAAAACAGAAGAGCAGAGCAGAACTGCATACTGCAAACAAAGTGCTTTATCGATGCTACAATGTGGCAAACAAATCAATACACTAAGTAGAGATACTCAAGTAAAAATAGGCTAACACTATATTGATGTTGTACTATGCCTATAGATGAGTAAAATTGTGCATGATAATTTGACTTGGATGGGCAAAGCTGCTCAAGAAATTCAAATGTGTCTCTTGTAAAGCAAAAGTGCTAGTGCATTGTTTGTAGCCTACTTTTAAATGAGCTTAATAACACAGTGGTGTTGAAAACAGAAATTTGGTCATAAAAACACAGATACTTGCATCATGACCTAAAATTATTCATTTAAGGAAACCCAGTGGGAAAAATGTCATTGCCAACAAATTGTGTTTTCAGGGCCTTTAGTGAATAGTTTTATTCAGTACAAAACGGTATAATCCGTTTCGTTTTTGTTTTAAACAAAGGGTGATGAATGTAAGACAATGGTGAGTGTTTTTATTTTTATTTTGCCATAGTATTGTTTTGGTATCGGGCACTGTGATACTATACCTGGTATCTGTATCGAAGTGAAAATTATGGTTCTGTGACAGTCGTACTCTAAATAGTCTGCATACTTTCAGCATATACAGTGAGGTAAAAAAGTCTGAGACCACACTGAAAATCCACCACCATGTTTCGCTGTTGTTTTGATCCACTGTGTTTTCAATCTCTCTTCTGTTCGTCTCCTTACATAAACCCTTCTGTTACTGCCTTAAATCTCAAACTTGGATTCATCAGTAAATTAGGACTTTTATCCAGTGATCCACTGTGAAATGCTGGTACGTCTTAGCCCATGCAAAGTGTGAGAAGGGGTTTAAAGACGGCTACTCGTCCTTTGAGACCACTACTAGCTAGCCTTTTTATACGACTGATCCAGTTTCAGCAAAGCGTTTTAGAGTGCCATACAGTGGCAATGAAAAAAATCCCAGATTTTTTAATGTGGTCTCAGACTTTTGGACCCCACTGTATGTTCTACATTTTTACATTTATACATTTTAATTGGTACCAATTAATGGTCAAATGGCCAACTCATGCCTAGATGGAAGTGCTCATTTTGTTTCATAAATGTACCTGTGACCATTGCTGATGTGGATGGAATGTGATGATTGGTAGAGCAATTGTCAATCAGACAGCATTCTCTGATCCCGCCCTTTCACACTTTACCGTGCGACCTGGCCCTTCATTCAGAGTGAATACATTACCAGTCTCTCCAAATGAAGCCTGTTTGCCCCACAGTGCAAGGCAGATTGAATTCCATTGCCTGAGGTGCAAACATTAATACACACACACACACACACACACATACACACACACACACACACACACAAATGCCCACTTTCTTCCCCCATTTGACTCTGTCTTTTTTCTTTCAGCCGTCATACTATTTGTACTTTTGCCCCCCCTGCCTTGCCCACTCTCTCTCTCTCCTTTTCTCTCTGGTTATCTTCCTTTTTAATTCCATTCACTTTTCTTCCTTGCTACTTCTCGCCACCGTTCATGCCTGTTCTCTACGGACTCAGCGAGAGTGAAGAGAGAGAGACAGAGGGATGCCACAGGAGGAAGATAAAGCCATCGTCCACCTCCTCATAATTAACTGAGTTTCAGTAACTAGCCTTTGGGCTTGCCGTTGCCATGGCTACATCAAGTTTCTTTCACCGAGTCAGTGACAGTGTGCACGCTTGGGTGCTCTCCATCTCGCCCTGTCGCTCTCGTTTGATTTCAGCTTTCCCTCCTTCTGCCACTCTTCAGCTTTCCCCATTTGGTTCATTTTCTCTCTTTTTCTCTTCATCTTCACCAACATACATGTCCAAAAGGATCCAGATACCCGTTCTAATCAGCGTATTCGGCTATTTAACGCACACCCATTGATGACACAGGTGTTAAATTGCACAGACAGTCGTATCATCTCTGTAGAAAAGTATTGGAAGTACATTGCAATGTTTGGAGAGCTCAGTTAATATCTAATTACCCCCCTTTTCACTGACACGGTGCCGTGTCACATGATGTGGTTTTTAAGAAGTGGCCCGCATTTCCACCAGTTTAAGAGCCGAACTGTTACTTAATTAAATGTGGGAGTTTCCGAATGCATGGTGTAAAAATAAAAATAAAAGTTTTACAAGTTTTACATCTAATTGAGAACATATTTTATCCAAAGTTGAATCCTTCAACGTCTACATACAGCATCGTCGTAAACAACAATTACGCATAAGACAACAAATACAGGTTTTTATTGCTTTTACCAGTGTAGCTGCTCAAAGCAAGTTTTAGTAGCATTAGCATTTACAATCTAGCTCAATTTTACTTTATTTCAAAGGCCAGCAAAACTGTTGTTTCCTAATATTGCAATTTTTGTAACAATCCTCAAAACCTTTTGCTATGATCACATCTCTTTTTTAATGGCGGTCATGAAAATTACTGAAGTTACTCATCAAATGTGCGAGCTTCCTAATGTATGGTGTAAAAACAATAACCGTGGAGGTTTTACCTCTGATTGAAAACATATTTTACCCTCCAAAGTCAAATCCTTCAGCATCTACACACTGCACATAGACAATGATTACATGCAAGATGGCAGATGCATGTTTTATTGCTTTTAGTTATTTATTTGGAGTGTGTACTTGCTCAAAAGAAGCACAGCCTTAACCCTAGCATTAGAATTATCAATACAGGTCCTATTTACTTCATTGCTATTGGCAGCTAAATGGTGGTTTCCTCATTGAACCCTTGATTCAAAGTTGAAACATTTAATTTAGCTAATTTTGTAATAATAACAATACTTTTCAAAACCCCTGCAATGTTCACGCCTTTCTTTAATGGAGGTCATAAAAACTCGAGTTGTTTGAGTTGTTGTTATGGCGCAAAATGACTGCCCCTAAGGGTGGGGTTATACTTGCTGCATGACTGTGGATGCTGCAGCATCATTGATCACATACTCACTTCTGTACCGTCCGTACACCTGGAGGATTAGAAATTCTGTCTACTTGGGGGCAGGTCAAAGCCGAAACATCATCAGCACTGGAATATCTTCTTCAACCACTTCCTGATTTTGCACAACGAGGTAAACCGTGAAGATGGTGGGAGTTGAGGAGGCTATTATAATGTGGATCTTAAACCAATCTCGTTGCGAAAACTGAGAGTTTATTTCTCTCGTTTTACCGATCGGCACTTTGCTTCACTATACTGCCCCCGCCGTATGCCGGCCATCTTACATATTCATATGCGTAGTTAACAGCAAGTATAAGCCCGGCCTAACTCCCCAACGTAGCCAGGTCTTGTTTCCAAACCAACAGCATTTTGGTGCTGGAACTTAACACATTTTATCGTCCGAGGGACGAATCTTTTTCGGGTGAAAAGCGCAGGTTGTTTCCAATTAAGTCACAAGCCCCGGCAACTTGTTGGTGGAAAAGGACTAGATATACAGCACAGCCAACGTTCCAACAAATCTGAACACCAAATTTCTGAGAAGCTCCAGCTGCACAGGTTAACTGTTAATGATGTTATCATGAAGTGGAAATGTCTAGGAGCAACAGCTTAGCTCGAAGTGGGAGACCACACAAACTCAAAGAACAAGACTGCAGAGTATTGAAGTGTGTAGCATGTAGAAACCATCTGGCTCCAGTGAAACAAGTCACTGCCTCTGGAAACAATGTCAGCACAACATGGGTTTCCAGACAAGCCTAAGATTATCATGTGCGATGCCAAGTTGGCTAATGTTGGTTAAAGTGATGTAAAAATCACCGCCATTGCCTGTAATGTAAAATAGAAAAGCATTTTCCGAAACGATGAGTCATACTTCACTGTTTGGCAGTCCGACAGACAAGTCTGGGTTTGGCACATGTCTGGAGAACACTACCTGCCTCAATCTGTGATGGCAATCTGTAGTGTGGTAGAAGAGGAATTAATGGTCTAGGACCAGGTCTATGCACAGATATTTTGGTAGGCAGGGACTCAAGGTAGAAAAAAAAGGGTACCTTCTATCCGTGTTCATAACATGGGCCCTTTTCAGTGTCAACTGAAACAGATTATTCCTTGAAGAAAAGCTGTTTTAACACATTTTCATGCATACAGTCCAGTTGGTGGTTTATTCAATAAATAAATGTTTCCTCAAGTTACAATGTAATGGCATTCAGACATCATTTCTTTCAAGCATATACACTGCCTTAGTGTGGTATATGGATCTGTTTATGCTCTACAGATTGTATTACCTTCACTTCAGCATCAATTCACACAGACATCACATAGAACTTAATCTCCAATGATACTTATCTTTTTTCCAGGAACAGAAATGAAAAAAAGTATTAAACTTGTTACATCTATGCACAAGGCTGATCCAGTAAGGTGTGGAGCCTATTTGCTGGTGTATATTTGCCTATTATAACAGTGTTCCTATTTGCTTCATATTTCCCTATGCCTACATTTTAAACACCAGGTTTTTAGCTTTCAGACCTCAGTTGTAGGTGAAATAAAATGATCAATGTGCCACTACCACAGTCATTGGATCCTGTAAGATCGCATAACCAACCAACTAAACAATCTGGCTTTAACATTACTAGAAAGAAAGGGTACGACTATAACAGATGGCCACTCGATTGCTGTGGTGATGTGTGTATCCGTGACAGGTCGGAGTTGACTGAGGTGAAAAATCCATAGGCGACCAGTACTGCAACAGAGGGGTTGCCCAAGAACGATAAATCTCCTGGAACCTAAGCCAAACTAATGCCCTGTATTCCTAGGCCGAGGCTGAGCCAAATGTGCTTTACCAAAGCGGATCTTGGACAATGGTGCTGTGGGGGTGAGACCCCGGTTGCAGGGCTCACGACTGCACTCCAGGTGCTCATCTTTGCTCCTTGAGCCAGCTGGAGGCCATATAAAATACAAATATTATATGCCAGCCAAGAGGGCACTTGTACGGTCTAAGGGCTAAAGGGCAGGGGCTTAAGCTCTCCCTGGGGTCTATATAGCTGTCCACGTGACTGTCTGGGACTGTTTTTCATGGTTCAGCTCCGTAGTTCCAGTATGCATCCAATATATTTTCAACACATTTTGTACTTTCTCTCAAGGGTTCTTCCTTATGTCATCAAAGGGAGTTTTTCTTTGCCCCTGTCTCCTCTGGCTTGCGCAATAGGAATCGAGATCTAGACCCGGATTTCTGTAAAGCTGCTTTATGACAATGTCTATTGTGAAAAATGCTATACACATAAAATTGAATCGAATTGAATTGAATTGATGCCAAAACATAATACTACATCATTCAATGACCTTCTAGACAGTTCTGTGTTTTCTACTTTGTGGCAACCATTTGGGGCACTTTGGGGAGTGAGGTTCTTTATTTATAGGTTTATTGAGAGCAGAGTAGAAGAATTTGACTAATCATCACTTGACTGATCTTCCCTGCATCAAAACTGGGCAGTTTTTAAAACTTAAAACATATGGACAATATATGTGCCTTTTAAGTCAAATTCAGAATGCTCAGTGATACTGCAGTAAACAGTTGAAAACTAATGTAAGTGCAGTCATTTTACACACAATTTAGCAATTACTATGTAGCCTTTTCCATTGCCAGTTCATATTGTCTACATATTGTAAATACATTGTAAATATAGCATTCTGAGGTTGGTATTTGATAGCTAGCTAGAATTTTCTGAATGTCAAAGCAGCTTAGTTTATTTTTTCAACTTGTGACAATGTTCATATCTGATCAATGAGTTCTTAATGAGCGGATAGAAGTGCTCATTTTGTTTCCAAAATGTGCACATGGCTGTTGCTGATGTGGACTGAACTTGACACTTGATTTGGAAGAGGAGTTGATCCCACCCCTACAAACTTTGTGGCCTGGCCCTTCATTTAGAGTGAATAAATTACCAGACAACATTTTAATATCTACTGTAAAAGCCTTATTTCGAAGAGTAGAGGCTGTTACTTTAGCAAAGGGGGACCAACTCCATATTAATACTCTTGATTTTGGAAGAAATGGTGGAGGAACAGGTGTCTGGATACCTATGGACATGTAGTGTAGCTGCATGAAGTCCCTCTGAGAATTTTCATAACAATTATAGGCATATCAGATTTGGGAGTTGGGACTGAATTTCCGCCTGTAGCAGCAGTTCTGTAATTTCTCCAAAGCAGTGGCACTGTAAATTCGCCACTCTCTCTCACACACACACTCTTTCCACTCTTCGCATGGGTTTATTCAAGTGTGCACAACTACAACTTCATATTACCATACTCACTGTTATCATTCGCTCACAGAAATGGCTGAAGTAAACAGCAGAGCCACTTATTATGGTGGTGAGTGATGCAGTGGGAGGTTAGTTTCTGCCAGTCAAAGGGGTGACTCTGGTAGGGTCTACAACTGCCTAGAAATGAGTTGAGGGTCAATAACCATTAGCCAGATGATTACTGTACAAGTGACTGGAGCCAAGGGCAGACTAGGCCTGAAGCCTAGCAGATAGCAGATGGCGGATACAGTTTCGGCTAGATTAAGTAAGGTCACATCATTGCTTTTTGTCAAGGTGCCTCTAACTCCACCTCTACTCCCACACTACCAACACCATCTAATGATGCCAAGCCTCCAAAACTATAATTAAACTCATTCTGCTTTGCACAGTTTGAATTTTAGCCAATAGACATAGAGCAAAATTCTCTTAGAGGAGTCACTGCTGTTACTCTAAAACTTCACAAGTATTATTCATGGTTCTTGAACTTGTTATTGACTTGTTACCAGACCCATAATCCATCAGAAAAGCACAGTGGATCTGGCTACAAAGAAGATGGTAGAAAATGCTTTTTTAAGGTTTGCTTTAGTGGCAAAGCCAGAGCATAACTGCAAACCCATTTACAATGACAGCTCTTGCATTGGAATAGTTATATGAGGCGAATAAATGCTTACCTCAATCCTTCTAGAAATGTTATACTAATGAGTGATACTCTTAATAATTTATTTCAATACATATGATGTAATCACAGTTTGTTGCTCCTTTAGGAGAAAAGGAGGAAAGGAGAGAAGAGTAAAATAAAAGGACAGAAGGGCATTGCAAACTGACTTTTCTCTCCTCTGTGGGCTCTCGTTCCCCAATTTGATCTCTTGCCAAATTCAAATAAATTCTAACAAGCAAGTGTGAATCGCTAGATTGTATGCATTGTACGTAGATTGAAGAGCACAAGCATGGTAAAAAACATCGCTATTCTAATTAATGCAGTACAGTTGTAGAATGAAATTGTTAGAAAAGTTACGACTACTAATCCCACCCTAACCTTAACCATTTGTAATTTTTCATACCAATGTGAATTCTTATGAATTTGCAACAGTGGCTAGCCAAGCACAGAGCAGAAGCGGCTGAACCCTGAGGCAGGTCTCAAAGGGGCTCTTGCACCTCTTCCTGTGGGAGAGAGAGAGTCATAATTAGGCTTGGGCATCAAACGGAGGCCATGGCTCTCTGCAGTAATAGATTCTGTCAGGAAACCTCGTCTCTCTGTCTCTCCTTCTCTCCATGAGTCGCTTGCTTCGTGTTGACCCCGAGAGGGCCTTATGCAGATCAGCTGTCAGCATGGGGGCGTTCTGGCTCTTGGTACTCGAGTTAGAATAATCACACTCCTGTGTGTGTGTGTGTGTGTGTGTGTGTGCGTGTGTGTGTGTGTGTGTGTGTGTGTGTGTCTGTGTCTGTGCGTCTGCATGTGCTGACTGTGAAGATGGACCATGTGGCAGGGAGCAAGCGAAAATAACCAGAAGGTGCCAGGGCATCATCTTTTATGTCTGTACCCAAAATCGACATGTTTTGTGTGTGTAGGTAGATGAATTTGCATGTGTATATGAGCATGGATGTCAGAGTCATGCATCAGCAAGTTCCACAGTGTGCATGTTGTGTTTGTGTTTGTGTGTAAATATTAATTTGTTGTGACTCAATGCATAGTGCTTCTCTGTGTGATAATCGATAACCAGTGATGAATCTGGCTAATTCCAACTCATCAAAAACAAACACAACATGCACACTGTGGAACTTGCTGATGCATGCTCTAACAGTTTAATTATTTGTGTGGCAATGTGTGGCTTCACCTCGTCCAAAAGGACAGTTTAGCTAAAAAATCTTC
>JAOUQW010000028.1:4330662-4343866 GCA_028565825.1 Olivaichthys viedmensis | reverse complement strand
GGTGTGCTCACTTTTGGTCTGTGTCTGATCGTGCTTTGGATACGACTGATCCAGTTTCAGCAAAGCGTTTTAGAGTGTCATACAGTGGCAATGAAAAAAATCCCAGATTTTCAATGTGGTCTCAGACTTTTGGACCCAACTGTATTTACCACAAAACATTTCACACAAAAGTCGATTTTGTTGGATTTCAGACAAGGGAAGTCATGACAGACGCTAGAATCGCTAATTCCACACCTCTGCCTAACCTTAAACATTTGTTTGCAATCGTGAGACCATGTGGTATCTTGTTTTACTTTAAAGATTACACAGCAAAATAAAACACTTGCCACATCATTTCATCATTGAACATGATTCATATATCAACACAGTCACTTTGGCATATAACCGCATGTGGACAATTTGCCTAAACCTAGAAGATTAAATCGGACTTCAGTATTACAACACTGTCTACACTGTTAGAAAAAAGGGTTCCTCAAGGGTTCTTTGGATGCTTAATGGTTCTAGCTTTATAAAAGGTTTCTAATTGGAACCCTTTCCGAAAGGAAACCATCTGTTGTCAGGTTCTACATAGAACCTTTAACGGTTCCCGCAGAGGGACAAACTTAAGAGCCCTTTGTGTTTCTAGATTTAAACTTTTTTTTTCTAAGAGTGTAGAAAGCCTGAATGCTGGTGCAGAACGGGGAGCTTACTGAAGTAACAGGCACTATGATTGACAGGCAAATAGAGACACCTCCTTGTTCTGATTGGTTGGATGTTGATGGTTCACTTTGTGTTTTTTGAGGGTTTCCCCAGAGGGACAAACTGAAGAACCCTTTTAGGGTTCTAGATGGAAAAATAATTTGTAAGAGTGTAATTATAGCTGTGGAGTAATGTTCTAGTATTAGCAGTATCGTCATTGATTTTGGCCAAAAATCCAAATAAATTGGATGGGTAAGGGTTCTTGCTTCATAAAGGGGTTCTACTTGGAACCAGGAAGCCATTGTATCATGTCTGAATCAAATGTTTGCATAGAATGCTGTCTTTTTTCTCTAAATGCTAATACCACTGTAAACAAACCATTTACATTCTATAACACAAACGCTATTCTCACACAGCTGTTCCAGGCCCATAAACTAACACACACGTCAAGGCGTCTTTAGAGCTTTTACAGCTCTCACTCACTCTGTCTCCTTTTCCTCATCTCTTCATCTCTCTTACTATTCTTTTTAACACCTCACTTCCTCAATCTACTCTCACTCTTTGTCCTCTTCCCCATGTTTATAGCTACCCCATCTTTCTCCCCCTCTCTCCGACTCGCAGTGGGAGTGTGCAGTAATTAGGCAGTCAGACTGTGTTTACAGATGCAAAAGCGCTCTAATTTATTCCAACAGTTAGCAGTAATTCCCCACTTTAATTTATGGCTCTCCCACCCCACTGCATGGGAGCAAGGGAATGAAGGAAGGAGAGAAACACAGCCTGAGTGTGTGTAGCTGTGAGGAAGAGAGCAAGAGCGAGAAGGGAGGAAGGTTGCACTATCGACCCAGGGTTGCACAGATTGAACCCTCCAAGCCCTCACGCCCTCTTGAAGATTCACTCGGCTTTTATCTGCTTTTTTTCTGCTTTTCGAAACATGCCATTGATCTGCCTGGTCTGTTCTATCGGGAAGATTCAACATGCTGGTAATTGGTGAATATCAACTCTTTTTAAGTTACAACGAGGAGCACTGAAATGATACTGTGACTGAATTAGGAGTCTGATTATTATATTGGTATGTGGTATACTGTAATAAGAAAATCTGTAGGGCTGGCCCGAATCATTTAAAAACTCGAGTATTCGTTTGTTAGTTTAGTATTTGAAAACTTTGTTTTTTAAGCCACAAAAATTTCATCAGAAAGGCCTTTATATAGAAGAGTTATTGTTAATGTATGGAAAATGTTAAAAATAAATAAATTCTGCAACGCTGTTCATTTTACACTGGTGGTGGCTCGCGCGTCAAGTACACTGGGTGTGGAGCATTCATTTCTGTGCTTTCTTGAATTGGTTTAGTAAATATAACATGCAAATATCTGTACTGTCTGTCACATCATTATAAACAGGCATTACCACTGTATATGATCACATCGTTAATCCAATAAGACTTTCATTTCTATGCTCTGTGGCAGTTAGAACTTTCACAAAGTTTGAATTTTAGCCAACGCTGTCACATGCACGCCGCTGCACGCGGTGGTGCACGTGATCGTGCGTGACAAGCCATCATGCTTCGTGCTTATGTTTGTTAATTCCCTGTCTCATCTGTTTAAGTGATCCCACCTGTGTGTTGTTTGTCTGTGTAATTAGTATCTGTATAAAGAGCCCCCGTGTCCCCGTCCAGTTCGTCTTGGATTGTTACAAGTCATGTTGAATGTTATGCCAGTTGTAGTGCTGTGTTTGGCTGATGTTTGTAACCAGTGAATGTTTAGATGTGAGTAAAGTTAATGTTGTTTGAATGGCTCGTGAATGTATCCGCCTCCGTCCGTCTCTACAGCGTGACAGACGCCAGACCTATTACTATTATCTGTAGCTTCTGTGGTGAACTTACTAATGGCTGCCAAAAAAAAAAAAGATGTCATTTTTAATTGAGAGATTTCTGAATATATTTTTTCTGACATTTTCTTTGAGTTTGAGTTGAGCGGGACTATATTGGTGGACGTCAGGTAATCCAAAATCCAAAATCCAGATCAGAATTAGTAATGTGCTTCTTTCAACTATGGTTTTACCTCAGCTACAGAAACTGAAGTGACTTCTCTCCCGCTCACTCAGCCTCTTTTTGTGCCTGAGCGACCATGATTATGATTTAGCATTTTATATACACCATTTTAGCAAAATAGTTTACCTTGCATTTTATTTAAAGCGGTGAAAGGAACAGGAATTAGCAGAGTGGCTGAAATACAACAAGAAAATCCCAACCCCCAGCAGTCGCACTAGATGTCTACGCCTTGTGCTGTTAAAGGTAGGTCTCTTGGTAATTAGCCTGTAGCTGCCGCGGTGCCATCAGTGTAATACTAGGCAGTTAAATGTCAGGACAGTAAAGCTAATTTTAAGCCAAACCGCAAGCGCCGTACCACTAGAAATGTGTAAAATAAAATACACCAATACACCCCAGTAAGGTTTTTGAAAAATAAAACCGTTGTGAAGACATTCCGCTTTGTCATTCCTGCCCACTACATTGTCATTCTAGCACCAGCATTGCCGGGGAGACACCTCTGTGAATCATTATGCGATGATTAGAGGGGTTTTTTTAGTTTAACTATAATAAAATTTTAATTAGGACTACTATATACTGTATGTGTCTTGAGTCTACCATACAGTAGGTAAATGCTAATTAAGTGGCAGATCTTTCACAAAGAGTCTTTTAACATTTTAAACCAGGTTGACAGAGGCTTTAACGTAATTGTATACTGGTATAGATAATGACGTCACAAATTATTTCCAACTTAAAAAATGCTACAAGACTTTTAAACAGAGTAGCCTTCCTTTAAATAGCAAACATACCATACAAACTCCTGAAGGCTAAGAATAATTAAAATTTCCATAAACAAATAATTGTAAAATTCTTTAAGCAGATACCAGAATAACTGTAAGAAGGTACCTTGATATACCAAAAACCATCATATTAGGTTGGGTTGAATTTTCCACGCCGAGTGTGAACCAAAGCATAAATGTACTCTTACCTTTAAAAATTTTGGCTTTAGGAGAGAACATGTTTTGATGTTGATAATGACTACTCCCAGAGCCAGGATTGGTATTATGCCTGGGAAAATGGAAGACTAGTTTACCTCCATTATACCAATGCATTCCCAAAATGACTACCATTTACAGTCCTTCTTGTCTCACTCACTCTCAGACTGTCTGACTCAGGTAGATAAGTTAGGCCTGTGTAGCATAATGCTGCTGTTCTTGTGTTCCCAGTCCTATAATTTAGGCCAATCACAAAGCACAGCCTAATGGCTTATCAATAGCGAGTAGCATGATCTTTAAGAACAACGCTCATGACAGGATCCAGGATTTCAACAACATTTCAACAACTTTTGGGTGACGTACACAAAAGCGATATTTACATGAGATCAATAAGGGGTGTACACGTTGCACAACAACACTAGCAGCTGTACTTCATCATTAGAGGCTCCAAAACAACACAGTTCCAGACGTTTCTGCAAACACTTAGCCTGGGGGGCTACAATTGAAATTCTGATGAAGACACTTCTGATGAAGACGAATTGACAGGCTGGTCGTGATCAGTACATCACACAAATAATCAGTTTTACTGTAGTGGTGATTAACACTGTGTCCTTGGTGCACAGGCTTTTGATGCCTTCTCCCTGTATTTACAGCTGCGGAGGCACAAAGACCTACATGGCGATTTGAAGTGAAGTGGAGCACAACATGTACAGGCTTTTTAGCATGTTCTTGATTCTCTCTTACAGTGGACTGAGGTCTCAGAGTGGAAAAGTGTGCGTGTGCACGAGCCAACCACTACTCTTTAAGTGATTTTCCATCAAGCTGTGCAGTGCTCACATGTGTGTGTGTGTGTGTGTGCATGTGTGTCCACGATTGCATGTGTGTCTGTTGCATTAGCAGTAAACAAACAAATCGACCCTGATCCAACCCTGCTGTCCCATCCTCACTACATCAGACTAATCCAGCTGTCCATGACCTCACAGCCCTGACACACTCTCTATAGACACACCACTCAAATATTCACCCCATCCAAATATATATATATACCAACATTCTCTCTCTTCTGCACTATGTCATGCCAGTATCTTGCTCCTACACTATATATCGACATCTCTGCCTACTGTGTTGAATTTAATGCCATATACTTAGACTAGCGTGCATGAAAGTAGTGGTCTACAGAGAGTATTATGTATATAATGCTTAAAGGGGATGAAATGGGCTGAGCTTATACAAACATAGAAAGCTTTCAAGCTGTTTTAGTAATCCACAGTAAGCCCTGACTGAAAATTCATATTCATACAAAAGACTTCATGAAAGTTGCAAACCTGAAAGTTACAAACCTCTAAGACTAGGACTAAGAATGCATGAAAAAAATATTAAGGCTAAAAGAAGCTTCTAACTGGCCAAATTATGAGAAAGTCTTAAAAGTGGGCATAAAATAATTCACAAAGCAAACTTGCTGATGCCGACAATTCATGTCGCAATCGATTTAATTTGTTTGAAAGATTTTATGATAATGAGCTTTTAATAAAGTTTCGACAGTATTGCAACGATTGTGTAGTAAGTCAGGATGCAGTCACCTCACCTTAGAGAAGCAGTGCAGTATCGCCGCTGGGAATATCTTAGTTGTCTGTGAGTCATCCAACAATTCATTTGGTTTCTTCCACCAATATAGTCTGTCAATTAAATATGTGTTTAAATGAATACTCTAGTTAAATGCACATTAAATTATTTTAATACAGTGGGGTCCAAAAGTCTGAAACCACATTGAAAATCCACCACCATGTTTCACTGTTGTTTTGATCCACTGTGGTATCAATCTCTCTTCTGTTGGTCTCCTTACATAAACCCTTCTGTTACTGCCATAAATCTCAAACGTGGATTCATCAGTAAATAGTAAATAATTTTTTCCAGTGATCCACTGTGAAAGGCTGCTATGTCTTAGCCCATGCCAAGCGTTTGGCCTTATTTCCCTTCCTGAGAAGTGGTTTAGAGACTGCTACTCGTCCTTTGAGACCACTACTAGCTAGCCTTCTTCTAGACAGTACTTTAGCACATTTTGTATCTGTGATGGAGTTGCTGTTCTCTCTCTCAGTGAACAAAGCTTTATGTATTGCTCTTCTATACATAATCAGCTAGTCTGAGTTAGCTAGTCATGTTTCCCCCCTCTTCACCTCACTCCTCTGGCTCTCTATAGCTCAAATTCAAGACCATGATGCGACATGAGTAACCGATGGAACTTCGCTCTAAATTTAGAACCTTTTAAGGGTTCTTAGATTGTCCCTTTGGGGGAACCCTTGAAGGTTTTAGGTAGAATCCTAAAACTGAGGGTTTCCCTATCAGAAAGGGTTCCAAGAAGAACCCTTTTAGGAAGCTAAATAAGCATTAATTATCCAAAGAACACTTGAAGAACCCTTGCAGGGTTATTTTGTCTAAGAGTGTATGTTCCATCCTGATCTTTACGGTCTGCAAGTGAACATAGCCTGGTAGTACCAGTCTAAAACTAGACTCTTCTCACTTCTGATTCTGCGATGGTGGAACAAACTGCCCAGCTTTGTTTACTCTGCAGATTTCCTCACAACCTTTGAGAAACGCCTGAAGACTCAGCTCTTCCGAGAGCACCTGCACATCAAAACAGAAGCACCATCAGCTCACTCTCCCTGACTGTATTTGTGTGTACAGGTCTGTTTATTTCCAGGGATGTTTCTCTTTTTTCCTACTTTTTAAGGCGATTAAATGTGTAAAGAACTGATGACACTTGTATCTATAGATCAATAAAAGTTTTAACCTTTGGTATTATAGCCTGATATGATACCCTAGGAGTCAATGACAAAAATCAATTGAACGAGGTGATAAAGGTAGCTAGCAAGATTATTGGTGAGCAGAAAGCTTCATTTTTGAAGCCAGAGGCTGTCACAAAGCACAGAACCTTGCAAGTGATATCTACCAACCCCTACATGAAGAATTAGAGCTGTTCCCCTCAGGACTGAGGGACAGAGAACAGTTATAAATGTTCTTCCATGGTATGTGCATTAAACTTCTAAACTTATTCACTCTGCATTCCTGATCCAGATTTTTTTATAGCACTTTATTGTTGTTTTACCTTTAATTTCTTATATTACTATTGTATTTGTCTGTCTTTGTACAGTTATTAAAAAACCTGTTGAGTTGATTTTGTTGCTTTGCTTTGTTGCTTTGTTGATTGTCTGATGTCTGTTTTTGTTGAGTCATATTGCAAACCAAATTTCCCATGTGAACAATAAAAAACAGAATTGAACGCAATTTGAGAACCCGTTTATTTTTTCCTGCATATCTATTGATGGATCTTTAGTAACCTGACTTATTGCTTTGTGAATACTGTTAGTAGCATTCTGTGTACTAGCACTTAAACTACGGGATTAAGGAACTATAGAAATTCGAAGAGTATTGAACAGTGAAATACAGCAGGCCAACATTCAGATATAACTGACCTCTGAACGCTTTGAATGACCAATCGGAATGCAGCCACTTCAGAAACTGTGCTGTGATTGGTTGAAACAGGAGTACACCCTCGGACTCTCTGGTTGACTGGAGTTTTTACACAAAGGTAGCAGCATTTTTTTGTGAAGCAGGTTGTGAAGTTTACGTTTTGAACGCAGAGGGCGCTGTTGAGCAAATTTGTGTTGTTGAGCAAATCCGAAGCTGTTTGCTCGCACGCTTAGTACTGATAACGTTCATTCTTTATCTGCATGCTCAGATCACTATTTAATATTCCTCTCAAACATAATACTCTTCTCTCAAACATTTTGAAACAAAAGTAATCCCATATTAAACCAAACTAGTTGTTGCTCGCTCTGCTCTTCCTACAGCTATCTTGCACTGGCTTCTGGATACCACTTGTGTCACTGTCAGCTCCTCTAACGGACAGATGCTTGGATTGGATTCTGCCTCACTTGTGTGTCGCTTTGGATAAAAACATCTGCCAAATGAATAAATGTAGATGTAAATGTGCTAAAGGCCGAGGCTGATACCTTGTTTTATCATTTTGGATGCACGGATCCATTATAAAACAATTGGAGAAGAGACTCAACACACACTGTATTCCCTCAACCAACCCGTGTACCAGCAAAACACCCCATGAGGTTTTAGACTGAGAGATAGACAAGTTCGCCCCAGACACAAGCTTGGCCCTATTGTGGGGAACACAGGCTCAAAACAACCACTCTGAGAAACACTAAACCGACATTGCAGGAGAAACGATTCATCTTATACCCCACTCACCCCCTCTCCCTGCTCCTTATCGGCCGGACACTGTGCCCTCTGTGTCTAATTAATATGAGTTAAACACACACTGCCAAACAAAAAAAAACATCAATCCCCACAAGCTCTGTCCTTTATCCTCTGTCTTCTGTATCTGTGTCTCTGGCTCTTTCTGTATCATTCAGCCTGTCTTCCTCTCAGTTTCTCTCTTTTACTTTCTCAGTCTTTTACAGAGACTCTCTGCATCTCTTCCTCTGTTTCTCTGAAATCACTGAAATGTAATTACTGACTATATATGAGGAATAAGATTGTATATAAAATATATGCAGGAAACAACACCACGGCCCCTGCGTTTGTAATAATGGTGCAAGTGCAAAAAATAAGGCATAAATATTGCATTATTACATATTCTTGGTCTTTTTTAAGACCATCGGCAGTAAGCGGAGAGAGTGGCGTAATTGTAAAAAGGGGTGGTGTCAGGATGAACACATTATCAAGAGAAGTGATTAGGTGATAACTAATCTAATCAGCTCCTCTCGTTCCCTTTAAAAACTGTGTGTGCGTCTGAGGCTCAGCGCAGCGGAATTTCACAATTAGATTTCACACTTATAGTATTTCACATCAGTATTTTAGTAGTTGACCAGCTGGCATTACAGCAAATGGATTCTTCTCTGTCATTTACAGATTTTACGTCGATAATTTTGTGGTAGTGTCACAAACATGGAGACTCGGAAACAAGTGCGAACATTTTTATTTTGAAAGCCAACATTCCAAAATTCACAATTGTTGAAAAAAACTGGCAAGGGGTCAGAGATACCGATAACAGGCTAATACAGAGATCCAAAGGCATGAACGAAAACACAGGCAATAGGTCAATGATGAATTTAGACAGAATGACCATGAAAATAGAGCAGTAAGACTTAAATGGCTTCCTAATAAAACAAATGGAAAGAAACACATCACTTGATCCAAAGATTTGCATTAATTACTGTTCTTACTAGAACGTCAGCCATTTCAAGAAATAGCCCAAGCTCTAAAACACATAAGATCCATTTTGCAAAGACTTCTTGATAGTCTGTATTTTGAGTGTAGTATTGGTGGCCAGTGACTGTGCAGATTCCCATAATGCACTAGTATATGTCAATTTTAACACTGAGAAATGGAAGCGAAAGGGTTTACTAATATAACACTCGAATGATTGTGTAATGAAAAAAAGCATACAGGTACCCACATTACCTGAAACATATTGAGCCATGATTAATTTAGCCTACCTGTGCTCTATGTCAGACATTAAATGAGTGTTGATTTATGTAGGTGTCATAGAAACTGCTATTTAGCCGACTAGCTAACTAGCTACGATAAGTTATGTTGTTTTGTTTTCTAGCAACTCGTGTTGCAATAACTGTACACTGTCCCAAACAACGTCTTTTAAATGTTCTCAATGACCAGTATTAGTTAGAATGGATTCTAACAACAGTCTTGTGATTGTAAATTTGCAAGACTTCGCACGAGTCAACTTGTAGGAAACGTTATAAACAGTTTTAAGGCTAGGGGGTGGGGTTAGGGATCATAAGACTTTCTTACGACTTCATTCATATGAAATCTTACAAAACCAGTCTCCCTCTGTAGACTTCCTTTGAATTTTGCTTGAAATTGGGTTGATCCTAATAAGAAACGCTTCTGTCAAATTCTAGCATGTGGAATGTAGTCTGCTTCCGCTCCTAAGGGATCCCTAAACAGCCCTGCTCAAAAACACCTGACCCAACTCATCGGCTAATTAGAACACTCCATCTCAGTTGAACCAGGTGCTTTTTGGCAGGAAAAACACTAAGCTGCAGGGGTCTTCAGCACCAGGATTGAAAACCACTGTTTGTATTAGAGAGCACTTCCGAGAGCAATTGAATGTCGGTAAAAAACAATAACACCCTCTGCACTGAATGTGTGTGCATTTCCACTTACATTTATAAACAAGAACCAGCCAAACTTGGAGTTCGAGTTCATTTTCCACCAACTTGAGAGATGACTGGCACGATCGCAGTAACAGTAAAAGTGACTGCATCATCCATGGAAGCAGGGCGTAGATTTACATTGTTCCTGTAGCAGAACGGTCGTTTGATTAACCAGCTCATATTGGCTGCAACCAAGTTACTGCCAAATATCATTAAAATTTGTTTGCTGACAAAAAATGTGACAAAACGGAAATAACATTGTAAGGACATTATTAACGCACTAAAAACCTCTGCAAAGTCGCAACCCATATTATCAAAATACGAACAAAAGTACTTGTTGGTTTGTTCTGTGTTGATGTCATAAAAACACTGAGAAGTTAAACTTAAATGTTGTATGTTTGAGATATAAAACAGCACAATGCTGCTTTTGATGGCACAAACAGCACCAACATACAGTGTTTATGTATATGGTGTTGCCCGTTGTGATGTGTGTATACGTAACCAACCAGCAATGAACAGTGCTACTAGTCCCGCCCCAAGTATTATTACTTCCTAATTAAGTCTTGAGCAGGAACCAAAAACCATCCAACTGGAGCATTTGGTATTGAACCGGTGGCTGATGGAAAAAGCTAATTCACAGTTTTGGGTGCCAAAGGTTCTGGTACTTTGCGTTTATTTTTCTTGAAAAAAGCAAACTTATCCGACAATTGAATAAGACAATTTTATTTGATAAGACTATTATATTAGATAATATTAGAGATAGAAATGTTAGATATATTTCCTACATTCAAGAAGTTTTTGTGGTAACACTTTACTTAGGGACAGTGTTCATAGGACTACATGAAACCTACATAAACCTTTCATGATAACCAACATAAACCTACATTTATAAAGGTGTATTCCAATAAGCGTCAGGTTTGCAAGGTTTGTGCCTACCTTGTAAAATGTATAAATGAATAAATGTAAATGTAAATATTAGAGCAGAGTTATTGAACTTGGTCATAATGTCCTGCAGGTATTCATTTCAGCTCTGCACAAACCCAAGTGCTTTTGTCTAATTGGCTTCCTTTCTTTGTTACAGGAGGAAGGGCTCATTAGTGGAACCTGGAGGTTTTGTGCAGGTTTGTAACAAATACCTGCAGACACTCTGGCCCTGAGTGAACCCTGCTGAATCCCTGTAATCCACTCATTTGAACCTCCATGGCAAGTTCAATTTAGCGCTGGATGTTATTAGGCAGACTTAAAGAAAAAAAATTAAAATCCTGAATCTGATTTTGTATGGCCTGAATGTCTGGCTACAGCAAACCTGATTAAACCTTTAAGCTAAACATTCTGTGTTCCCGGGGAAACAAATTAGATTCAAAAACAGATTCGTGGCCATGAGAACGTGCACTAGGACAGTTTCTGTCCAATGATTTGTCTTTTCTCGAGGCTTGGGCCGTCTTGCGATTGCCATACATTCAGCTTTGTTTATTGAATATATGACAGTCGTTGAAGGGGACAACTATTGATATTTTTAGCGCACTTAGTGCATTTTGACATAGATAAAAAGTCCCTCGTTTTTGCAAAGATGCATTACAATATTGAATTTTCCTCCACTGTGGCATGCTCTTTTGTCAGGCTAATGCCTTTGAGCTAGAACCTAAATGTAGATGCATTAAATCCCCGCAGTCACAAAAGCGTCTGGGTCAGTGTCCATTCAGACGTAGAAAAAAAGAATAGGGACGTATGTGTTCTCAGACAGACATGAAAAAGGCCAGCCAAACTCTTCTTTAATCATTTGAAATGATGTCCTCTTTGTCACTCCTCCGTCGCGAGTGTCTTTTTATCGCTTATGCCGAGCGAAGAGTGGAACGGAAGAGGAGGAGAAATGCAGAAGAAAAAAGAGGCATCTGCGGCCTAGCCTGAGGGCACTAGGCGATTCTGCTTGTGTGTGCGTGTGAGTGTGTGCGAGTGTGTGTCTGCCTCAGTTAGCATGATTGAGGGGAAGAGGGCGGAGACGCCGTGGCCTTTTCTAGCTCTTTGCCAGACGAACATTCACTGGGCAGGTAAAATATCTGAGATATACATGAATACACATGTATTCATTAAGGATGGGGCTTCAGTAGAGCATATACACCAACATATTCGTGTAAATGCATTCCCATAAGGACATCCATATTCAATGGCCAAATATTTAATCACAAAAACACCCACATACACACTTGTGCTTGCTAGACAAACTAATTTGCCTTTGAGATTCTTTGATTAAAATTAGAGCAGGTAAATGCCTTGGGGGCTGGAGTAGTTACTGTGAATAAAGAATCAAATTAATCAAATGCCTGACTAAATAACATTAACTCATCCTCCTTCTCTCTCACCCTCTCTCTCTGCGTGATTTTTCTCATTGCTTGGTATTTCTGAACCCCAAGAGGCGTGTGCGCTGACACGAAGTCACCCCTGTGCATCGCCATGCTCCCTGTGTGATGCCTATCTCACACCCCCTGGCAACAGCAACCGCCACGATAAGGGACCTAGATGGGGAGAACGAGACAGCGAGAGAGAAGAAAAGAGGGGAAGGCAATCATGGGAGTGTGTTATCACCTGTGGTGTGCTAAAATAATACATGCTGGTTGTTCTCATTTCCCACCAAAAAAAAAACCCGCTTGGGGAACTTCAGCACCTTTAGGGGTTTCTAGTCTGGAGTACACCACTGAACCCTGCAGAACTGTGAATACCCATGCTTAAGCTGGGACTATAAACGAGATCCTAGTAATCCTGTGTCTCACAGCGAGACCAAGGTGTATAAAAATAAAGTGCTGATCTTTTGCATAAATCCCATTTCACACCCGCAAATCTGAATGATTTCATGGGAAATAAGGTGCCACAAAACAGCTTTATAATAACACTTTGCTTTAGCCTTACTTCAGAACTGTTCGTACCCTGGTCGAGAACCTGGTCACAATTTCCCATTGCATAACTTTACCCATGAAAGTAGGAGGAGTTCTGTGGAGGTTATGGCCAGTGACTAGTGATAGGCCTGATTAGCCAAGGGTGCCAATACTTTAATCCCAGTTTAAAATAGAAAGCATGTTGAGTGCAAACTTTGTCTTATGATATTAAAATGCAACAAAAGTGCAAAGATCCTTTCTATGGCTGAATCTGAAATTTTGTTCAGATACAGTATATCGTCGCTGTCCAATGAAAAACATATATCTCCACTTTTTGCGTTTTTTACTTTTTATCATATATGGAACGTGGGCAAAAACCTCCATCTACCCCATAGCAGTTAACATCTAAATGACCAATGAAAAGCTGACAAATCACACCGTCAATTTCGG
>JAOUQW010000028.1:4319551-4330562 GCA_028565825.1 Olivaichthys viedmensis | reverse complement strand
AGCTGACAAATCACACCGTCAATTTCGGATTTATTGTGTATGATTAATGATATGAAAAAGTGTTTTTTCGTGTTCCTAAAAAAATGGAATTTTAGAGATACATGTTTTTCATTGGACAGCGACGATATATTATATACAAATATACTGTATACTACATTGGACATATAGTGCACTACATAGGTTCTACAACGCCATTATATTATACTCTATTTAGATGATTTGGCCCAATCTGAAGATGGAGGATTTTACATAGATCACTGTTAACGTAAGAAATGTAAAATCGAGCTAAATAACAGTGACAACCCAGCTAACAGATAATGTTATCAGAACCTTCAGTTTGTATTCAACAGGTTCTAAGAAGGTTTGGCTTGTAATGTTCCAAAAACAACGTTCCTGCAATGTTCTAACACCATGCTATGATCATGGTTTGCTTCACAATGTTGCTCACACAGCGTTCCCAGTTAGGCAAAAACTAACATCATGCAAATGTTAGTGTTAACATTCCTACAACTACAAATGCTGCAGACACGTTGTAGGAACGTTTATAAATGTTACGTAAAAAAGTTCTCAGGACACTCAGAAAACCTCACATATTGAACATTGTTAGATCTGTAAAGTTTAGAATACGCTCTGCTAACCCACAATTGTTAACTGGGGAAAAAAACATTACTGTGGGTCGATAAACACAAACGAATCTAAACAACATTCAATTTATTGATAAAATTGTTCTATTGCCTTCTAAAGCCGCCAGAAAACCAAACATTTGAAAGGAGAAAGAAACTTTAGCAGACACCCACTACACTCCTGATGAAAATTACTGTGCTGTACTGTCCGGTAGAAAGCCAATTCTAGCTAGCTAGTGTTTTTTTTTTACAAAATGGCGGTTGTCTTACTGGAGTGACAACTCGTGACGATTGCAATTAACAATCAATGGTCTGCTTTATTTCTTGCTCCACCCGTATGTCGCTGTTTAGTACTCTTGGTGCCCTGGCAAGAAGGGTAACCAATTTCAGCACGGGTACTTAGTTACAGTACAGATAAATATGCAGAGATAAATAAAGATGAGTATATACAACTCTACAGTGTGTGCAAGGCGCATTAGGTACGGATTAGTAGTATGTACAGATTAAACAGAGTTTTGGACATCTCAGTATATGCGAATGTAACTAACTATATGTGCAAAATAATGAATACTGTATCATATCCAGTCTGAGAGAGTTTGCACTAGTGAGGATACAGTGCAGTATTTCAGCAGTGTGTGGGTTTGTGTTAATGAAGTTTCTCCGGTCCATTGTTCAGCAGTGCTACAGCTCGGGGGAAGAAACTGTCTCTATGCCTAGAAGTTTTAGTTTTTATAGTCTGGTATCTCACCCCTGAAGGAAGTGGTTGGAAAAGGGGATGAGCTGGGTGAGAGGGTCAGAGATAATCTTAACCACTCTCTTCTTGGCTCTGCTGGCATAGAGGTTGGTGAGGGAGGGCAGGTTGCAGCCAGTGATCTTCTCTGCAGATCGAATGACGCATTGGAGTTTGGCCTTCTCCCGTGAGGTGGTAGAGCCAAACCAGACAGTAATGGAGGACATGAGTACAGACTCTATAATGGCAGTGTAGAACAGTACCATCAGTGCCTGCGGTAGGTTGAATTATTTTAACTGCCGCAGGAAGTATGTCCTCTTTTGGGGTCTTCTTCACGATGGTGTCAGTGTTAGATTCCCATTTGAGATCCCTGGAAATTGTAGTTCCCAGGAAATTGAATGACTCCACCTGAGCTACTGTAGAGCCATTTATAGATAGAGGGAATGGTGAGGGGGGTGCTCTACTAAAGTCCAAAATCATCTCTACAGTCTTCAGAGTGTTTAGCTCCAAGTTGTTGAGACTGCACCAGGACACGAGCTGGTCCACCACTTGCCTGTATGCTGACTCATCTCCGTTTTGTATGAATAACTGTTGTGTCATCAGCAAACTTTATAATTTTAATGGAAGGATCTTTGGAGGTGCAGTTATTGGCATATAGAGAGTAGAGCATGGGCGATAACACACAACCTTGAGGCAATCCAGTGCTGAGGGTCAGGGAATCTGAAGTGAGCTTCCCCAGTCTCACATTCTGTTTCTTGTCGGTCAGGAAGTCCGAGATCCACCGGCAAATGGAGTCTGGCACAACTAGCTGGGAAACTTTGGCATGTAAAAGTGATGGGACCATTATGTTAAATGCCAACAAACAGAATCCTGGCATAGTAGTGCAGTGCAGCCCCATGTTTACAGCGTCATCTGCAGACCTGTTGGCTCTGTAGGCAAACTGCAGAGGATCCAGCAGAGGGTTTGTGATGGACTTGACGTGGGCAAGCACAAGTCTCTCAAAGCACTTCATGACTACTGATGTCAGGGCTACAGGTCTGTAGTCATTCATGCTTGTGATCCTTGCCTTTTGGGGACTGGGACAATAGTAGCGTTTTTGAAGCAAGCGGGGACAGTGCAAAAGGATAAACACTGGTTAAAAACATCATCAGGGATTTGTGACCGTACCGCACTGATCAGTGTAAACAGGCAACACGATCCAACCGCAGGCAGCACCACTTTATGGGAGGCGGTGACAGGAAAATGAGTTATTAGGGAAGGGAAATGGAAGGATGAACTCCTCTCTTTCCCTCCTCTCGTTCTCCGCCCCTCTTTGGTCTGTCCTGTGGTTTATTTACTGCCTTGTTTCGCTGCTGTTTACAGCATTGATTGGCTCTCTGTTTGTTTTACCTGTCGCGTAGCCCATATATCAACACAAGCAGAGAGACAGGGAGGCAGCGGGAGAGAGAAGAGAGTGGGGGCGGTGTATGTGAAAGAAGAAAGATACTAAAGGGAGAGACTGGTAAAGGAATGAAGGAGAAACAAAAGAGAGAGAGAGAGAAAGTAAAAGAAGGAGAAGGCCTGGTTTCATATCTTTAAGCAGTTCTCATAACTTGTGTGTCCAAGCCTCAAGCCTGCACCAATTACACCTGTACCTAAAGCTAGTACAAACTCTTTTCTTTCAGCCTCTCCCCCACAGCCTCCAGAGACGAGTGCAATTATTAATCTCGCAATCTGTCTCTAAAAACTCCCAATCGCACACCTCATTTTCCCCCTGACTGGCTTTTGGTCCCTGTCCTCCCTCTCCTCATCTCCTCCATCTCCTCCTCCTGCTCTGAAGTTGAAGAAGAGCATGCAGAGGAGGATCCAGGAGTTGCCATAGATACGTATGGCTGGAGGTGCGCTGCATCAGCTGGGTGGAATATATTAGAGAGAGCGAGGGTCTTTGCAGGATGACTCATTGAACCCTTGTGGCTTTGCTGTAATAAACATCGCGCTTGTAATGAAACTGCCACACAATAACACATAAGGCCAACCTCTCTCTCTATCTGTATTTCTCCCTCTCTTGCTCAAAAAGCCTGTTAACCACGACTGGATTCACAACACGACTCCCGACATTCATGAAAATAAACACCCGTTTCCAAAGCAGCGGACACGTGAAGCAGCATGAAGTAAAGGTCGAGTTAGCAATTCAAATCTAAATCACTCTTATGCTCAGACCAAAGACAGCTGTATTACTTTGCTAATGGTTTTTTTTTCTTTGCAGATGTAGCACAAGCTCGACTGAGCAAAATTAGTTTGTCAGTCAGTAACAGGATGAAACCAAACTACCAATCAAATAAACAACCCCTCCCATTAGCCATCCTGATTGGTCGTATAGATTCATGTATGTTAATGCAGGAAAGGTACTAGCTGAATATAGATGGAGTAGCCTGAATGAGTGAACATCTGGATTTCAAGGCACACCATCTTTAAAAGCTGTGTTTAGTTTAATGTGGCTGAACAAACCTGGTTTAACTCATGGTGGGACTGATAATTAGGCAGTTAGGAGGGAGGAATACTGGGCTCCCTGAAAGAATATTGCTTTAGGCCGCCAAACCCGTTTAATTTTATGTTGCATTTTATATACATTAAATATATTCAGATATCCTATTGGAGGTTTTGTGAGCCTGCCTCCAGCTGTGGGGCCCCTAAACTTGTAACAGAGACTGTATAAGAGTATATAAATAAGAATTTGGCTCGTCACCGCCTTTCACCCTGCTAGCGACAGGCCTGGTAGTTGGCTAAACTAGTTCGCTCAGTTCAGATTTTCATTTTAATTCATGTATTAGTTTATTTATTAATTCATTTATTAATTGTACTGGTAAAAGTTAAAAGTAACATTAATGATACAGTTTTAGAAACTGTAATGTTACAAATGTAATTGTACTAGCATCATGTTCTGTAGTATGAGAAGTATACAAGTACACAAAATAATATCAGGATAATAATAATAACAACAACAACAATAATAATAATAATAATGGGTGGCACAGCAGGTCGTGTTTGTGTCTCACAGCGCATAGGGTTCGTGGTTCAATCCTGAGCTCAGGTTACTGTCTGTGTGGAGTTTTGCATTTTTTCCCTGTGTCCACGTGGGTTTCCGCTGGGTACTCCAGCTTTCTCCCACCTCCCAAAAGTATAGGTGGATTGGCTAGGTGTGTAGGTGTGTAATGCCCTGCGATTCCCTGTGTCCCATTCATGGTGTATCCCTGTCTTGCGTTCCCGGGATAGGCTCCGGATCCACCACAACCCCAAACAGAATAAAGCGGTTACTGAAGATTAATTAATTGTAATAATAATAATAATAATAATAATAATAATACTTTTATTTATATAGTACATGGAATGCAACACAAAGTACTTCCCATAATATTAAAAGAAGACCAAACATGGGATTACGGTAGAGCAATTATGGTCACTTAATAAAAAGTAAATATTAATACAAATAAAATTTTAAAAAGCAACAAAAGATATATATTTTGATTTACCAATGCAAACAAATGTCACGGTGTGGGTGCGCGGGAGCGCAGACACAAGCGCGAAGCCGCTCAAAACATTAAACATATTTATTTCTAGTACTGACAGTGTGAAACAACGAAATTACATACGCCGCGAGGCGTGTTAAACACACAAAACGGAAGACAACACAGGACAGAAACAAGCGGGTATTTAAACACTTAATAATCAAAGGACGAACAAGGAACAGCTGGGGACATTAAACAGCACTCACGTGACAATGACAAGGAAACAAAAACACAAGCGCGTGGTGGCTGAGACGCTATATCCTGCGCTCAGCCGCGCACGTGACAACAAACCTAAGAATACACGAAAGAAAAAGAAAGACAAAAAGTCTTCAATGGGGCATACAGATGTATAATGGAAATATTAAAAACAGACTTAAATTGGTATCACAAATCTGGGTTTAAAGCTGCTCTGACCTGTTGAAACAGGAAACTCCTGACTGTGCAGTGCTGTTAATACCTGCAACACCAAATCTAAGCCAAATGGAGCACTTTATCCAACCTGCAGGTTTTACACCACATGTGTTAGCAGGAAATAACTTTGCAGTTACTCTATTTAAAACCTTGTGGGTGGTACGAATAAACTGGGTACAATTAGCCTAACACCAGATTAACTTTAACGAATAAGCTTTACAACTTTAAAATTCTCTCCAGCTTTAAAATGGCATATCCAGGCCTTGCTCAACTAACAAATGAAAACTGACTGAAAGAAGAAAATCAATCACATGAATTAAGTTATGCAACAGTTTTGCGTTTGTAATTTAATCTCTCAGGTCAGTACAGGTTATAAACTAAACTTGTTTAGCTTGTTAATCAATTCTGTGGCAAGTAGAGCAGACTGGACTCCTGTGTGGTTGGTCTACTGCCAAAAATGTTAAAAATAGCCAACCATGTGTCCAATTAGGTCAAACGAATTTTCCACGATGAGAAATCCCTCACGATTGTACATATTGATGACCTTCAAAGGAAAATAAATTGTTTAATTGACTGCATTTGCTAACATCCTTTAACTTTCTTACTGAAAAAGAGAACACTTCCCAATTTTGGCAGAGGTAAAACAGGGGCTTGTACCAGTGTAGTAAACTCCTTTAATGTCTGCTCATTTTAGGGGATTTGTACTTGACCTGACTATAATTAAAAATGAAAACTTGTACTCTGAATCAATACATTTCCAAGGGGGAAAAAAAGGAAGACGTTTTACATTTTCATTTAGACCTTCTAACTACTTGTTACAAATCTCAAAGTCAATTATTCCTGTTCTTTTGTCACGTTTCTGAGTATTTTAACTTAATTTACTGAATTACCTATATTTAAAACATCCAATCAAATCCATACCAATTTGTATAGATTCCACAACCGATCATCTTTGCTCAGTGCCATCGCAGACCTGAAGGACGCAGAGGACAAATGTAATTAGGTCCATCACATCAGTCATGTCAGTCATGTCAAGCAAAAAGCTATGTTAATGAGAGTTAGTTTCTCCTCTTTGTCTATATAAAGGAGTCGCTTCTTGCCACGTTACATTAAGTAAGGAATAAAACACAACGGGGCGTGCAGTTATAGGAAATACGTGATTATTTTCAATAGCTGCACGTCACAAAGTGTTTTATTCTGTTTATACCACAGCAAATTGCCAACAATTACACATTTTTATTTATTAAAGGAAGACACGTCGCAGTTTTTATCCGTTTATAGGATATATAACATTTAATGTTGTGGAACGTCTGCGAAACAAGTTAGTTCCTGTTCTCACTTACATTATAACAGCTGTAAACAGGTATTCCCTCATCAGCCTCTCTCTTGAAGTTATTTTTGATAAGACAAAAAAACAATGCAGCTTGTTGTGTTACTGATAAACCGCAAAGCACAAACTCCTCTGTCCTGAAGACTTTCCCACAGTGGAAAACTTAATGTGAGCGTCCTTGTGAATTAGTTGTTACTACAGAAACGAAACATATTAGAACGAGTGCATTCATTTATACCTGTGATTTGCCTTGCACCCGGCACTACTGTCATAGCCGTGCAAAATGAATCAACACCTTCTGACCAATCAGAATCGAGAATTCAACAGCGCTGTGGTATAAAACGGTTTATCTCATTGGATGCACTTTGAAAGTTCACGCGAACACAGGCAAACAACGTTTATTATGATTGAGCGCAGCAGCAAGGTGTATCTCTGCCTCTAGTTAAAGCGGTGCAAAGCGATTTTGCTGCTCATCATCTGTAGGCAGCATTGGGCCCGGGATCGGTATTGCACCCAATCAATTGTAATCGAACCCATAAACCACCCATAATCCACAGTCTTTACGGCTGACATCATATAAGTAGACAACAATCACAGGGGTATAAGATTTATGATGAAGTTAACTGAGTACAGTGACATGTTAGCTTTCAATTTTTTTAAGTTAGCCAAAAATAATTTTCACGGTAGCTAGGTTAGGTGTTCTTCAACCACATTAGGTATGTAGTTGTAGGCAGTATTATGTTAGGTCCTTGTTATTAGATAAATAACTCTATAGCTCTAAAGCTATAGCCTATTTATATCAAGCCCACCTTTTTTTGTCAGGAAGCAGGGGCAGAATCTACCTCTTTGACAAAAGGTAGATGTTCCTGATCTCGTGAAAAAATGTGCACAAATTTAAACGAACGAGGGCGTAGTTGGATTTATTTAAATTTCATACAAATGATGCTGTAAAAAAAGCTACGAACACTAACTCTGCCCCCAACCTTAACCTTCGTAACTCTTCATACATACTTGAATTATGTGAATTACTTTTTACTTTTAAATACCTGATTACATTTAAGTGTGGACACTTTTTTAACTTTTACTCAAGTATAATTTTGACTAACTACGTCCACTTTTAGTTGATTATGATTTGAACCCAATACCCATATTTTCACTTAAGTATCTTTTTTTTCACACTTGC
This sequence comes from Olivaichthys viedmensis, assembly GCA_028565825.1. Classification (NCBI taxonomy): domain Eukaryota; kingdom Metazoa; phylum Chordata; class Actinopteri; order Siluriformes; family Diplomystidae; genus Olivaichthys; species Olivaichthys viedmensis. The sequence continues at coordinate 4,322,740 of JAOUQW010000028.1, read as the reverse complement.
TGATCACTTTAACTACTGGGCTACCACTGCCCAAATAAGCTCTGCTGTGCAGTGGTCAATATTTTTACTGTTCATACTATTACAAATAACATGGAAATATTTGGAGGAACACAATGACACATAATTGTTTAAACAATGTGATCAAAGCAAGTGTATCATACGCCAAAAAACGCAGTTCTGTGATGGACTGTTAGGTTGTATTTACATCCATCCTGTCAGTCATGTTCCCATCACACTGCCATCTTTAACGCAAACATTGCAGAATCCAGTGCTAAATGGAAGCCTTGCCAAATACTATTGTTGTGGGGGGAAAAAACACGATTTGCTGCAAAAAAGTGTAATGACACCAAAAAAATAAAATAAACCAAGAGTAAATCTGGGAGCTGCTTTTCCAAGTTGGAGAAACCTGTTGACCACAAAAAGGGTGAAGTTGGACACCGAATTAGCTCCATTTCTCCTGGACAAATAATGCGACCATGAAGTAAATGTTATAAAGTGGTAAACTGTTCGGATTAATGACCACAGCAACAAATCAGTAAGTTATTTGGCATATCAGTATTTTATGTATTTATAGCTAACTTTGTCATAACTGGCCGAGTAGAAGGAAACGAAAAGTGTTCGTAAACTAGTTAGCCAGATTCGCTAATGAAGGATGATCTGCAGCCCGGCTGTCACAGAGGGAAAATTAGGGTTAGTTGTTCCAGGCCCGGACCGGGTGGGGGCCCAGGGGATCCAATAACATACAGAATTGTCCTGTTTGATCAACATATGTTGGTCAAATATGTAGATTTTCTCCTGGGCTCGTTGATCATTGATTGCCTAAATAAGCTGTAAACTTCCAAACTCGCTCTCCTCCGAGGCATTCTGAACCATTCTTGCATCAACAAATCAGTAAGTTATTTGGTGTGTCAGTATTTCGCTTTGTCATGACTGGCTAGATAGAATGAGATGATGGAAAGTTAGCTAGCTAGCTACCGAACTAATGTGGATGAACTCCGCCCACCACCGTAGAATCTGGAAGCCGAGGCTTTATGTACATGTTCATGGATGAGAGATTTTTGGTTTTATTCGAAAAAAGCCACTGTGTGCTGTTTGCTTGATAGGTTTATAAACACTCTCACCTAGCTGACCCACTGGCTAAATGATAGGCTGTATTAGATGCGGACGCAGATGCACACTGATGGGGAGCTTTTAATCGAATGTGATGTTCCAGCTAAGCACCTCCCTTTGTACCTAACTGTTGATAAACGGTTGACACCATCTGTCTACCACACATTGCTGTCTGGTGATAGTGGCCAGGGCCGCCTTCATCCAGACCCATTTCCCATTATTTATGAATCAATGACTGGAGATAGGAATTGGAATGCAAATGAGATGGGATGGCATGATTACGGCAGAGTGGATTGGTCTGGGGTCTGCTGTGGAGAGATGAGATAATGTTCAGCGGTTTGCAAAGCCAGACGTGCACACGGGTGCCAATTTGGGCAAATAGCCTTTTTCTGTACCAGGAACGTTTTTATGTAGAGTGGCCAGTAGCCATATCTACACTAGACTATCACAATAGCTGAGTAGGAGTTTTTGCAATATGCACCTCATTGTTTTCTCACCCCATTTTTCAGAACCTCTTTTCTTTTTTTTTTGGTATTTTTATTTTGATGGAAATGGATGCACTGCGGTAGTTCGTAGTTCGTCCGAATGTTGGCAAGAGCGAGATGCTGACTCACTCCAGACACAGCGGTGTCTTCGGCGTCATGGTTTGTGTACAAAACAAACGGCACATCTTTGAGAAAGCCTTCGAAACACCAGGCACACCCACAAACACACACACACACACACAGACATTGCATGGTCCCAGTGAATCTGCCAAGTATGGAGGCCATTTCCTGTCAATGAGAAAAATAAAAGCAATCGTGACGCATTCCGGCATCAACACGGGGGTCCTTTTCAGACGCCACCTGACATTTTTACCCTCCCAGTTGTCCGAGCAGCTCAACAGATATGTGACAAGTTAACGCTAACAGAAGAGCAGCGGTCTCCACAAAGACAGCCCATTGTTCTCCGCTGATCAGGGCCTGTTTTGCTGTACAGTGCTAGACCCAGACAAATGCCCACACACACACACACTTCCAAGCAGGGACATGACCTGAATCTGCCATGCAGTGTGTCAGGGAACATGTGGCATGTGACATGACATCTATAGATCCTTTAGCTTTTGCATAATGTGTTAATAGGATGTGATATACACACAGATTTCCTGATGCAGTGGCTTGTACCAAAAAGTACAGAAGTGTCCGTTTAAAATTGGTGTAGCTTTTTGATCTTTTTTGTTTGGCACCTCTGTTTTAGTGTCTATTGACAATGTAGAATGTAGATTTTTTTTTTATGTGAATGGTAATTATAAATATGTGTATAATAAAATTTGTATAATAATGTATGTAAACATATTTCAAATCATCAAAAAAAACTTAAAAATATAATTTTCTTAAAAAATGCCAAAGAGAGCTGTACTTTTTTGTTGCGACTTTTTATGTTTTTTAAACATTTATGTTACATAGTAACATACATAGTATTGCAATGTGCACTGTTATCCTGAATGACAATTTTGCACTTTAGAACTTGCTGCCTTAATATGTCATCATTCTATATTTAAAAATCTTTATGAGACAACAGAAAAGTAAGAGTGGAATGCTATCATATAATATTTATGCATATTAATCATTTTCTGTCAAATTAACAGCCTTTGGATGCAAAAAAAAGAGACACATTTAGTCTTTTTTACCCATATACAAACTTTCCTATTTATAGAAGTTTCCCTACAATTCATTAAAATGGAAGCAGAAAAACAAACCCTACATCTTAACATTGAACCTTGGACCTTGGACACCAGCAGCCACGTCCCATCCGCACCAGACGAGTCACCTGGGGCAGGACAGTGGAGCCTGCTTGTAGAACATACAAAAAATACCAGTAAAACGTGAACAATCGTTTTTATAGTGTTGTTTTTATAGAATTGTTTTTATAGTGAACAATCGAAAGGTTTTGCACCACAAACCTTTCTGGCAGCAGTGCTAAAATCCTTCTTAATATCCTATTCACATATATACACTCACTGAGCACTTTATTAGGAACCTGTACACCTTCTCATTCGTGCAATTATCTAATCAGCCAATCGTGTGGCAGCAGCGCAAT
>JAOUQW010000028.1:4301624-4317352 GCA_028565825.1 Olivaichthys viedmensis | reverse complement strand
ATCAAAACACCAATTGAGGGAATATCTTTTGGAAGAACGGTGCTCCATCGGTTCCTCCAGTACAGTTCCAGAGACTTGTAGAATCTATGCCAATGCGCATTGAAGCTCTTCTGGCGGCTCGTGGTGACCCTTACTAACACACTTTATGTTGGTTATTCCTTTCATTTGTCACCCGTTTGTATATATAACTGATGAGTAAGATTGGTGATTATAAATATGTGCTTTCTCAAGACCTTGATAAGCTGATATAGGATCATCTTAATACCGCATTAGTTAATGCAGATGGGCGCACTGGTTCTAGATCAGTACTCTTATGAGATGCTGTAGGCATACCAGGCCTGAGAATAGTGAACTGTCTGTTTAAAAGTGGTTTAGCTTTTGATTTGTTTTGATTGGTGATGCTTTATACATATGGAATGAAATCTTGTATGCCTGAGAAGATCTTGAGAACAGAGTCAACTTGAAATAGCTTTGATATCTGATCTAAAATGTAAAAATATTAAGCAAACACTCACAAGCATATATGCAAAAAAGGAAACCGCTAACATGAAAGCTCTGACACAGAGCCACGTCTAATTCCTATAAGTGCGTTACATTTTTAATCACCTCGTTGTGCAAGCTAGAGAGAGCCTAGAATATTTGTTTGGCAGACTCTCTCTCTCCTTCTTTCTCCTCTCTCCTACGGTTCTCTCGCTCACCCCCCTCCTTCTCTCTTTAACCTTGTCTTAAAGTTGCTCTCCTCCATCACTCTCTCTCACTCCTGTGGGGCTCGAGTGGAAGAGGGAAGGAAAAGAGAGCCACAGAGAGGGGGAGAGAGAAAGAGAGAGGGACTGTGTGTAAGACTATCATCTAATTTTAAATTACTTCTTAATAAACTACACACGGCCCTGTGGATCGTGTTTTTAGCCTGGGATGTGCACTTAAAAATGAACGAGTGAAGGGTGGACTGAGAAAGAGAGAAAAGGGATATTGCAAGCAGAATACGAAGGCAGAAAGATAACTCATTATTCCTTGTGCCTGACAACTGAGTAGATTCTGTCATTCCCCCTCTCTTTTACTTTCCTTCAATATGTTCCTGACTCTTTGACTCTCTGACACAAAACATAGCCTTTTCTATTAATCTCCGACTCTCCTGACATCCTCTCTCTCCTGCGCCTTTTGCATTTCTCTCAGATCTGACACGGCAAATCGTTGGGCATGACGGTGCTCTAAGATCTAGACGTCTTCAACTACCGCGCTGGAGGATTTGTTTATTCGCGTTACGAGAAGAAGGCGGCAATCTTACGAGGACAGAAGGAGACGAATGGTATTTGCTGTGTCAAGCGACATTTGATGAACGAGGATGGGCCGCCGCCTAGGTCTGATCATCCAGATCTTTCATATCGGCGACAGCCAGGAGAAACAAGATCATGAAAGGGATGGTTCTGCCAAAAGGTTAACACGGCCGATAGAGGCAAATTAACATGATGGAATTTGAATGATGTTAGCATGCTCTTCCAAGGGTCATTCAAGTGAAGTCAGCTTGAAGTCGGCCTCACAGTCTCTGCATAACGGGCGCATCAACGGGGTGGCAGCTGCCCCTCCTCCATGGCGCTTGCCACCATAATTGCCATCCCAACTTCCACAGCCCCTAAAACATGATGCAAAATTTTATTCGGCACAATGCTGCCAAAACTCCTATAATAACCATGACAAAAATCCATGATTCATGCATGGACTTGGACAACCAGCCCACAATCATGAGAAAGCAAGCCCCAGCTCAGAATAACGAAACATCTGTCATCCACAATTGTACAGAGTGGTTATCTGAGTTACCGTAGCCTTTCTGTCAGCTCCAACCAGTCTGGCCATTTTCTGTTGACCTCTCTCATCAACAAGGCGTTTCCGTCCGCAGAACTCACTGGATGTTTTTTCTTTATTGTACCATTCTGAGTAAACTCTAGAGACTGTTGTGCATGAAAATCCCAGGAGATCAGCAGTTTTAGAAACACTCAACAGCCCGTCTGGCACCAACAATCATGCCACGCTCAAAATCACTGAGATGACATTTTTCCCCCATTCTGATGGTTGATGTGAACATTACCTGAAGCTGCTGGTCCGTATCTGCATGATTGTATGCATTGCACTGCTGCCACACGATTGGCTGATTAGATAATTGCATGTATGAGAAGGTGTACAGGTTCCTAACAAAGTGCTCAGTGAGTGTAGATCTGAGTTCAGAAGTAAAGTAAAAAAATCATGCAAAAGTGTGTCAGCTAGCTATCTTGCTATCTTCCTGGCTTGCAAGTTAAATTAGTAATGATAGTGTAGAAGCTAAGTGAAGGAAGGAAAATATCGCGGTTTGGGACTACAAACATGCTTCCAACATGCTACAAACACACAAGAGGATGACTAGAGTGGCATGTAGAACAACTCCAGACAACCCAATTTGGGTCAGTGTGCCATCTCCCTCTCTACAAATCTATTTATCAAAGGAGAGAGAGTGAGAGAGTTGGGCATTGGTCCATGCCTCTACTGTTTTAGTCAAGAACATGGTGTTTAAAAATATTATTCTTATTTGTATGTGACAGACACAGGCTGGGCGAGGGAAAGAAAAAGAGAAAGAACTAAGCAGCATAGTGGAGAATTAAAGGGATTGATTATTTGGATGGTCGCTGTAGTATTACAGTTGATGAACAAGCGAGACAGACAGAGAGATTGAGGAAGCAAACGAAAGAGAAAGGGTCAGATCCCTCAAATGAACCAGAAATGAAGGGATGTACAGTGTGTGTGTGTGTGGGGGGGGTGACAGACGGACGGGAGATGAGAGAAGAGGAGCGAGGGATCGAGACAGAAGAGAGCGAGGTTAATGGAATTGGAGGAGAGCAAGAGGTTAAAATGGCACACTGACCGAAAATCAGACCGAATCAATGCTCCCACACAGTGAAGCTGAAAGCCTATCTTAGTGGTGTACGCATGTGTTTTTTTGTGAGGGGTGCTACAGAGAGGCTTAAGCTGCTGATGAAAGTGGTGTGAACTCTAGTTTTCTCTTTTTATTTCACCTCAAAACAAATCTGATACAGAAAACAGGATGTGAGGCCACAGTGCTTGTGCTTTTCTTCCCAGTGGAGAACAGATAAAGCGAAACATCCCATTCCCAGTCCATTATACAACATTTACAATTCAGCTCCACTTCACTGAGAAGAGATTTATATGTAACCAGGTGGCTATAAACAAGGTCTATTCGGCAGTATCTCAAACGCAGCCCTTTACAATGTTTCAAACGGCCTGCCAGACAGCTCCCAGTTAATATAATACATAATAATTAAAGTAGCCCTGAACTAAAAAACGAACTAAGCTGAACTAAGTTCCTCTTAGATGGGTGATTCCGATTATATATAGATTATATAGATTACAGAGACAAACACAGCACAAAAGTTAAATTTTTCCATTTAAAACAGAGACAGTTTCACTGCTTCTGTAAAAATCTGATTCAGGAAGTGCGACGTATGCGCTCATTTAGCTCATTTAGCTGGGTCATCCAGCGTTATTAGCTAACTAGCTAGCAATTTCTATCGTAAAACCAAAAATGTCTCTATCAAAACCACTGATATAATGAATATTTATTTACTCTGCCATATGCAGCCAGCGTTAAGTGCTCTGCAACAAATATGTATCCGTATGCATAATGTGAAGAGGCACTATCAGACGCAGCATATATACACTGAGTTGCAAGTTTATTAGGTTCAGCTCAGTGTGGGTGTGTATGCATATGCATAAAATATATATATATATATATATGTTTTCTTTTCACTTTTGTGTGTTTTCATTGATGCAAAATATAGCTTTACTGTATCATGTATCTTTGCCATAAAATAATCTATTTTTTGATATCATGTTGATGCCAAAACTCACAAACAAGGAAAATGTAAATCTTATGGTCTGGTTTAGTTAGTTACATTAAGGACAAAAAACAGATGTATCAAAAACTTGTTTTATCACATTTCCATTTCCAGCTTATCCATGTTGAGAACTCCAAATAATAACACATACATTGAACGGCACTGTTCCCACATTGTTGGTACCCATGAAAGAAGTAGGATTCCCCCACCTGTGTGCATGTTAAGCACATGGAACTATAAGTTAACACTATTTCTGAGTTTATTGTAACTGGAATTAGTGATGAAAGGTATTTAGGGTATTTAGAGGCTACATATGTGGGTACACTGAAAAAGAAAAGCACACACATCAATACATTGCAGGCATTATGCAAATACCAGAACCAGTTACACATTTGAATCACAGTAAAAACATTAAATGATAATGGAATTTGTGTGTCTTTGTGGTGTGTTTTATCTCCTGTTTAAGAGAAATAAAACACTATTTGCTGAAGGCTAAAAGGATCAATAACACCCTTGTGACATGTTTTTGATGTAGGGGTGTGACATTTGTTTGTTTTTTGTGGTAATCTCTGATTGGCTGCAGGCATGACTCTCCATCTCGTCTGATTGGGTTGACACTCTGATTAATTTGGCTCACCAATTACTGTTGTGTTTCACCCGCACGTTTAGAAACACAGGTCGTTAATTCTGTTTTAATTAGTTTTTTTAAAACGGGGAACGCCCACAAATCCATTTATGTCTCCTTTTCTTAGGGAAGTCAATATAAATGCAAGAAATACAGTTGCAGAGAAAAGTTCAGGCAGTTTACCCTGGTCAAATGGCATGTTTTGTTGATTTTCTGTGAAAGGAAGTTAACATAACTTCTGCAGGCAGCATGGTATATTTCTAATAATGTTAATGCGCAGTTGCTATTTATTTTTTGAATTGAACGGGTAAGAAAAAATTATAGGATTGGATGCTACTGGCTTGTGTTTAACTTTATACAAAGGCTTGAGATTATAGTAATATTGATCAGGGGCTACTGGACTAATACACTTTTGAGTGAGAAATACAATGTTTTGATTTTTCGTGCCCCTCTGTCCATTTCACTTGGTAATCATTTCATTATTCTAAACACAAAAGTGTAAATAATATAAATAGGCTATAGCTAATTGGATAGCACGTTTAATGCAACATTTATGCCACATTTTGCAACATACAGAGTTGCCCGAGCCTGAAAATATACTGTATGTCTCCATGACCTTTCATAAGCACGTGTCTTCAGAAACCTACGTGACTGACTGCCTCCTCATTTTTAAAATGTGCACACACGAGTGAGGCGAGGGACTTCACCAAGTGGATTCATATTTCAGCACTGAACACAGTGGAATAAGCTACAAGGCCTCTAGGCACCAAGGCATTTTTCTCAGCAGTAAGATACACAAGACCAATCCAATTCAACCTCCCCGTCAGAGGAGTGGCGTCAATTCACCCAAAATCCAAGGAGTGGTAAGGTTATACAACATCAACTCTGACATCACGTGACAAAATAAAAAGAGTTCCCCATATGAGTTCTCTTTCCTGACCATGTGGCAGCTAGCAAAAGCCTTAAAACATTTGCGAGACACTTTGCGACGTTCTATGAGTGGGTGTCCATAGATGGTCATGTAGGCATGTCTTAGAGTTCATATATAGAGGTCTTCGAGTAGGAAGAAGGATGTTATTGGTATTCATATATGCACATGTATTTTTACAGATTTTGTTAGCCAGATAGCTAACATGAGCTAACCAGACAGGATTTCTGAGAGAATTAGAAGTCACATCCTAAATGTTTATAATCTTCACTGCTAACGCTAGCCAGCATCAGCTAACCTGACAGGATTTCTGACAGGGTTTAAGATAACATTCATAAATGTTCATAATCTTCACTGCTAACGCTAGCCAGCATCAGCTAACCTGACAGGATTTCTGACAGGATTTAAAGTAACATTCATAAATGTTCATAATCTTCACTGCTAACGCTAGCCAGCTAGCTAACATGAGCTAACTTTATCTCTTTGAGTGCAATCATAAAACTACTTTTGAGCGCCGGCTGCCTACTCAGAAACGTTTGAACAAGCTCAAAGACATCCATCTGTCCCATTTAACGACGCCTATCGCTCTGCAGTCCGCAGATAGACACAGACGCTCCACATCCAACTGAGGCAACATGGCAGGTTTTATTACGTGAACCGGTATCACACCAAGCCGAGACGCCCAGTTGAAGTGCAGTCAAAACCGCAATAAAACATTAGTAGCAAATGCCTTGACAATGAAGCCACAACCAGCACCAATATCTTTGATGCAAGCTATAATAGTTAATGAACCCTCACAGTTATGGAACAAGGTAGAATATGTGGCTAGGCTACTAGTTGAAATGTTTGACTCAACTCCATTCTTTCCAGAACATGCAGCTGATTGACAGGCCATTGCAGCCGACTCTCTTGGAGATCTTTTTGTTAATAAAAAAAAAAGGGTATAAACAGGCTTGTCTTCTTTTCACTGCTACAGACAGATGCTACTAACTGACACACGGACACACCCAATGTCCTCTACGTTGGCTATCTCATTGCCTGGTAACAGCAGGCACACAACATTCTTGGATATTAGAGCGAGCGACTCGATAACATTTTTCACGTCAATCATTTTGCTCCAGTGCACAACGAATTAATGATATGAAGTCAGCTCTTTTGGATAAAACAGTGAGAAATGTGCAGCCTTATAATATTTTTTCACTTTAAACCAGCAGCCAAAGTGTGGCACATCGCCACACCCAAACGAAGCCCCTGCGTCAGAGAGCCCATATTGTTGGCATTTGCATGTTAAATGCTTTGCTGTTGATGGCGGTCTGTCAAAACTAGGCTTGTCTAGTCTTGTTTTTCACATAAGGTTGAGAATTTCTACAAATGTACAGTTGTGATGTAGAGGTCGCTACAAATCAATGTCATCATCTCCCCAAAGTATCCAAACTAAGATTCTACAATAAGCTGGAAAAATAAGCTCGAAAGGTCACAGTTGGCGGAGCTTAACCTCCTTAGAAATGTTCCAAAACCGGGCTCCCTGTCTCCAATGAATAACTGTCCTATTAAAATGCAAAGGCTGTAGATAGAGATATAAATAAATGAAGTGTTCTTTTGTCTCACTTAAGCGATTTTTATTACCGTATGACTGTCAGATCAATGACACAGTACAACGTCGTGGGGTGAGAAATGGCTTGTCCGTGTTTGTGTGTGTGTGTGGGTGTGTGTGGGTGATTGGGTCTTGCTGTGTACTCAGAGCCAGAGTTGGACGTCTCAGATGCACTCCCAGATGTTGACTGTTGCAATATTAAAGTGCCTTGTGTAAATGTCACAAAATGAGCTCAGCGTGCAAGAGAGAAGAAGAGAGAAGAGGAGAGGAGTGAGAGAGATAGCGAAAGAACGTGTGGAAGACCTCTGTGTGTGAGCACAGTATGCAGTATAATGCAGTATTCAGCAAGGCCTCAACCCAATCATGAAGACGCTGTCACTGTCAGCCACCCACGGACACAATGAGTACCCTTAGGAGTGCAAAAGCAAACATAATTACTGAGATCATTCACTAGTTTTCGACTCAATCAACCACTAACACGAGGCCCTCACAAGCCACATCTAATGTTCGTTTAAATTCTGAGCACACCGTTTAAACCGATTTACAATGGCGTGAAAATGGTAGCTAGGCTAGTTAGTTTGGCTACATCCAGAACCGCATATTACTGCACTAAATATTATGGCAAAGTAGTACACCACTATAGATACTGGTAGGTGATGTACTATTTTGACTTACTGGTTGTGCTCGAAATGACTACTATGCATACTACTTATGCTAAACCCCGCCCAAAAGCAAGAATGTTGCAGGTAACCGAAAAACGTACCATAGCTAATTTGTTGCCTATGTGAACAAGCTGATGCTAACCGACAACTATTAGCAACGGCTAAATATCTTGTTAGCCTGCTAGTTTTTAATTGTTGTTGTGGCTTTGTCAGTGATTAACTAATTACAATATTTAATATTCTTTTTTTCTTTCTTCCAAAAAGCTCTTTAATTCTTGACTGGCTGTGACTGCTAACTTGATACAAAACAGAAAATTAGCTATTTATGCTAGTTCTGCCATGATTGTATTTACATAGCACTGGTGCTCTGAAATTGAAGCTATAATATTTTTTACTGCCTTAAAGTTTCTCTTTGCAACCTCATTGCATCAGTTCTGGCTTTAGCCACTACAGGTTAACACCTTTGGAGCACATTCACTGTGAAGCTCAAAAATGAAGCATTCTGAGGTAATTCTAAGTGAACTGCGTTCAGAAGTGAATTTGACTGACAGGTAGTCGCATGACTAAATGACCAAATGATAATAGTAATAATAATAATATACAGTATATTACAGTAAGGTGCAGTATACAATATACAAGTGTTCCATTTCCAATACAGCCACGGTTAACAGTACAGATTTGGGACACAGGGTTTAGCTGTGTCTCAAATGACGCACTTTGTGTACTTTTAATGTGAGTAGGGAGTTCACACTGGGAAACTCATTGAGATGTATTGTACTGTTAATATCCTGGTGATGTACCAAAACAGCCAAAAAATTAAGTGTGCACCTTTGGACACTTTTTGCAATCCGTGGTCGCAGTCTCCTCTACTTGGCATATGGGGGTGGATCTACCAGAGGGCGCTGCGGTTTAAACTTTGTGAAACGGCTGATGCACCGAGTGAGATACCACTACACCATGGATGCAAATTAAAAGAAAAAAGTTTTAGGTGTTTTTTTTTGAGTGGTGGTGGAGGCTTTTCTGGTGCGGGTTAATGATGTGACGTACCGCACGGTAATTTGTGATTTTTTCATTTTGAAACGTTACTGCCCTACAAACATCCAGGTACTATATAGTCAAGTACATAGTGCATAGTACATCATTTGAGACGCAGCTTTTGTCTTTTCATAATATTGGGTCTTGTGTATTTTTTTTATGTTTATTTTTAAGTATGAATGCAGACTACTGACACTTCCAGGTGTGGAGAGTCATTTCCTTTCACGCAGGTGCAAAACTTACATGCACGTCGACCGTCTGCTGTCGTCTTTGCAGCGTGTTCAAGTGCAACTTTTCACAAAAGACGTATGGCGATGCAATCATTGGTCAGCCTTGGTTGCCATTTAGTCCTTCAACTACAGCTTTGTGTGTTAGAGCCCTAACACGTACACACACTTTTATATATACTACCTTTGACACTTTAGATATCACAAACTCCACACCTAATGTATTTTCTCATACACATAGGCTACATAATAAGCCTCAATAAGTATACAGCTACCACAATTTAGATGAAATATATACACCCCTCTGTGTTTTAGTACACTTTAAATGACCTTTTACATGCATATTCCCTTTTTTGTGCACTTTGAATTTACGTTTATCCTTACAACGTATGTACATTAATAGGAATAAGATGTACATCCTCATTCTTTCAAACTTCCAACAGATAAATCAAGATTTAGATTAGTAGATTGGATAAATTATTTTATGAGAGTGGCCATGCCTCATACTCGCCTTGATCTTCCAACCCTACGCTGCATTTGTAGCTTTTTCTAGGCAGAATCTACCTGAAAGCATCAAAGGCTTATACTTCCCAAAGGACACTAATCCTAGAGTGTGATCCTGGTCAGAGAGAGGATGTCTCTCTCGCTCTCTCTCTTTTTCTTTTACATACACACCCACTTTGCATGGCACGGTAGTCATGCCTAGCTGCTTAATAATGGAAGGCGTGTTTGGAAGGCTGGGATGAAATTTTGATGAATGAAGACAAGAAAGTGGAAGATCTGCCATGAAATCTGTCGCAGCGCTCTTACTGACACCGGTATAGCGGCTACACTCATCCACTCCAGCTTGAATTATTCAGCGGTGTGGAGAGCAAGCATAGTGTAAAGTAAAGCCCGAGCACAGTACAAGTCTGCTAACTTCTTGACTTGAGCTTGATTCAATGAGGGTAAGTATCAAGGTCAGTATGTGGGAGGGAGGACAAAAGATAGGGAACAGCAGATGATCTGTAGTCAGGGTTCTCAGCTCCAGTCCTGGAGACCCATGACCCTGCACAGTTTCATGCTTTATATTCTGACTCACTTGATCCAGCCCTTTATGAGCAGAGAGAACTTCAAACAGTGTAGGGCAGTGGGCCTCCAGGACTGCTGCTGGGAACCTGCAATATGCTATGTTAACACATTGCCTTATTAGTCGTGCTGCCTTTTGTGTCCAGATGATCTTCAGTCCTTGGATTTTGTTATACGTTTCGGAAAAGAATAAACCAACATGTTCTTTAAGAAGAGGTGACCATGTGTTTGACCAAAACTAACCATCCAACGGTGAGATAAATGTGTAAAAGATGAGTCATCAGAGCATTGTTGTCCTCTGGTATTGGCGCTCATGCTTGATTGTTTAAGCAGTAGGCTATGTTTGTATCCATCCCTTTCAGTGACATGTAACCCTTGGAAAACAAAGTATGCATTTTGTTGATTAGTTTTCTTTACCTTTTAAACCTGTTTTTGGGTATTAGTATTAAAAAATTATATTTTCATACATATTTTGTTTTGGGGTGAATTTCTGGGCAAACATTGCAAAAGGTTTTTTATTGTGATTTTAACTAGGTTTAGAGGTTATTATTGGAAGTACATGCTCGACTCTATAAACTCTTCCTCTTTTTTTGAGTTTATTTTACTTACATTTTTACCATTTAGTCGGAAATTGATATAAATAGAGTGTTTCAAACAATTGTTGCAATCTTGCAACTGTGAGTCTTTGGGGGTTAATTTGCTCACCACCCTCATGAAAAAGAACCAATGGTGTTTGGTGGGGGAAAAAAAGATAACCATGTTTTTTTGGTAAGAGACTGTAAGCCATGTCTGTCAGTTATACTATTCTCCATCTAGTAAACACAATTGAACTGGCTCAACAAAGGAGTGGAGTTGCAGAAATGTGTGATAAGAGCACTATTTATAGTGTGATGTATGAATGTTAGAATGTATGTGCACTGCAGTACAGTTTCTGTATTACTATTAAAGCTGCATATGCCACACTATGTGAGCTTTTGCAAACTTTTTTTTAAAGAACATCACATAATAAATGAACATGGTATTACCAGTTAAGTGGTTAACATGGTCTTACCAATTCCCCATAGTTAAGACAGAATAGTTTTCTTTTATTGAACAAGTCTTGATCGTGGTAAATTTGAAGAAAAAAAACAAACTATGGTTCTTTCTTCTATATCAAGTGTCAACCCAATATTAAACCATGTATTTCAGCCATATAGCAACCCATGGTAGTGTCATAGGAGTAAGATAAGTACTAGAGTACAACCATGGTAATTTCAAGAGTGTAACCATAAGATACCATCGTTAAATATGCTAAATAGACATAATTACCTTAGAATACTATAGACTGTGGCGATATTATAGTTAAATATGTAATAAGCAGAGTTACCGTAAAGCACTATATTGAAACCATGGTAGTATTAAGGTTTAACATATACTCATCACAGTTACCATAAGACAGCATAGTAAAACTAAGGCAATATCATAGTTACATACAGTGAGGTCGAAAAGTCTGAGAGCACATTGAAAATCCACCCCCATGTTTCACTGTTGTTTTTGATACACTGTGGTATCAATCTCTCTTCTGTTGGTCTCCTTACATAAACCCTTCTGTTACTGCCATAAATCTCAAATGGGGATTCATCAGTAAATAGGACTTTCTTCTAGTGATCCACTGTGAAATGCTGGTATGTCTTAGCCCATGCCAAACATTTGGCCTTGTTTCCCTTCCTGAGAAGTGGCTTAGAGACTGCTACTCGTCCTTTGAGACCACTACTAACTAGCCTTCTTTTGACAGTACTTGAAAGAGGGCTCATTATTGAGGCACAGATGGCAGGAGCTTCAGTCACAAAGACTACTCAACTTTCAATAGGAACAGTGACTAATGTGACATCTTCATTTAGATCTATGGGAAAGACATCAGTAAACAATGTTAGAAATTGTGGTCGAAAGCGCACATTCAATGACCGTGATGCTCATGCATTAGTGCGATATGTAAGGAAAAACAGAAAAGCAACCGTTCTTCAGGTGACTGAGAATGTGAATGCAGGGTGTGATCAGAGGGAAGGGTCACTGCAAAGTTATTCTGACTGATCATCTTTATCCTATGATGAAACATTTCCATCCTGATGGGAGTGGTCTCTTTCAGGATGACAATGCCCCCATCCACAGGGCACAAGGGGTCACTGAATGGTTTGATGAGTATGAAAATTATGTAAATCATATGCTATGGCCTTCGCAGTTACCAGATCTCAACCTAATTGATCACCTATGGGAGATTTTGGACCAGTGTGTTAGACCACCACCATCATCAAAACACCAATTGTGGGAATGTCTTTCGGAAGATGGTGAATTGTTGTAGTTTTAAAACACTGTGTACACTTACTGGCCACTTTTAAAATGGAATAAATTTTGTTGTGATACATTGGAACTTTGTACCTCTTTTGATTAGAATCAGTATCTGCTGAACCTCTTTATACTGCAGATGACCTGATAATCTGTCTACTAGATACTACTAATACTGGCATTGTAATATTTCTGCACTGACAATTTTAGTATGTTTCATGCTCTAAAATAGGCATTTAACATTTATGAAGGGTTTGTTAATTAACTGATAAATTGTATCAGGTATGTGGGGAACCAGAAAAATACTAAAATATAAAGTGAATGATATGAAATGAATAGAGATTATAGTCAACTTTGTAGAGTGCAGATATAGGTAAATCTTTATTATCTTATATATCTTATATATTTTATATATCTTAATCAATTCATATAAACATTCATTCATCTTCAGTATGTACTTCAGTAATCACTTAATTCTGGTTTATCCTGCTCGCCTGTGCCACAGTCACCCATTTATATGAACAGGCAACACAAAATTCACAGGGATTCTAATGAGTGAGTGTGACTTCATGTGAAGGTTGTAAGAACAGCTACAACTACAAGCACTTGCCCAAACCTAAACCACTGACATCACATCATAGGCACTGGCTCATAAGAATTCTTATGATTTGCAATCATGAAACTATTTTGGAACTGGACATAATTGATCTCCCATCAGCTTTGTTTCTCTATTTATGTAATTTGTGCTCAAGTACAGCACCCTCTGTTGGACTTTGTTTACCCAAAGAACCAGTCATTCTGCTTCATATAAGAAAGTGACAATTCTTCCATGGCTCCATGGTGCCTGAATCATGAAGAAGAACTAATCATAACACTCCAACACTTTACATGTTGGAGACAGATGCAATAGAACTAACTGAGAAGGTTGATGTGATTAAAGACTAATACTAGATCAAGAGGCTGCCTGTAGACCTTTTTGTGTCATGTATTGGCAGCGGCAAAGGGAATAACTTATATCATACTCTTATCTCCTCTAAGCTTTGAGCCGAATTATTCAACACCAGCCAATAAAATTTGGCCCAAGATTATGGCTTGAGCCATCACCACAAGCCCACCACACACATTTCTGCAAGAGGTGGAATTGAATCCAATGTTTAAAATTGACTTTTTGCTTTCTTGAAAAGCACTTGAATTTTATAAACAATTTTTTTTACAATCCAAGCTCTGCCAAAAAAAACATGGCAATGGAATTTAAGTAATTTACTGTGATTTGTGAAAGTCCTTGTGTAACCTTCCACTTATATTTAGGGCACATAAATAACTTGGCTGGCATTGTTGTTCTATCCTTTTAAATCCTCTCTCAACTACAGAATCACATGATTATCCAGAACTGGCCTTGCTTATTTTATGTCTTTTTTTTCCCCTTCAAAATCACAGGTTAAAAAAATAAAACAAAATAAATAAATAAATAAATGGCACACGGCATAAATAGGACACCCAAACTCCTCCCGTGCATTACAATAACGTAAAATCATACTAATCTCTGACACAGCAGGTTTCTGATGGCTCTGTAAAAATGGGACATTATTGCTTGAGGCAAGGTGATGGGGATAATCATCCGCCATAATTCATGTTTAATATCAAAGTCCCAGAGGTATAGGGGGAAGGGCAAAGGGTGTCCTTGCTATGACTCCTTTTCTCTTCACTCAGCGATATGCACTTGCCATACTGTGAAGTTCTACAACCTACAAGTAAATCTATAACCTACTGGATATACAATAAGTTTTTTGTCAGTACTGCTGAAAAAGCCCAGGACTCCAACAAGAACCATAACAGTAGTGCGTGTGTGTATTGCTTGCTAAAAGTAAGCCAGGTGGAATCACAGGGAAGAAAAACATTGGTTTGGAATGAATAACCACAGTATCATGAAATTGACAAGAATACTCCACAAGCATATCATCTTTATCAAATAGAATCTCAGTTGTAAGACAGGACTTTATAATGACTATCTTGACCTGTATTTTAAGATTTTATTGTAGATCTCTGTGTCTCAGGACACATATAGTGTGCAAATCTGCAAACAACAAAAAGTCAGGTGTCTGTAAGGCACAATAAACATAGTACATGTTGATTAAATGTCTCTGCTCACTATTAATTTTATGCCCATCATCATAGTTTTTGGTGGTATATTTCAGAATTTTAATGAATCAGTCTGTACAACCACTCAGTCAGTATGGGCAAAATATAAGAGAGAGTACAATTAAAAGCATGTCTCTGAGTTTGTCTTTGCTTTCAGATATACTATATTAATATTGTTAAAGTCACAATAAGGCCACAACCCCGTTAGTCTGTGGTGGAATACACATTGTAGTTATTCCAAAAAAGTCTAGTTTGACGAATATAAGTTTTTAATTATATATATTGACGTTAATGTTACAAATTGCGTAAAAAAAACTGTTCTGTGCTTAAATCAACTCCACTTGTCAATTGTGTTATGTATCTAAAATTTGTGTTATGGCCAATAGTAAAGCAATTTGCCAGATGAAGTACTGTATGTACCAAAATTAAGTATGTTTATGACTTTGTGCAATTTCGAGTCTATTGTCAACAGTTGTGCCTCAAACATTAACTTGCTTTAAATTACTACCAAGTTGCTCCAAAGCTACTCTTTGTTTAAAACGTTAAAATCATCCCTACATCTTGCTTGTCAGATGCCCTAATTCAGGGGTTATAAGTTCCAATCCTGGAGGTCCAGGGTTCAGCACAGTTCAGTGATTTTCTGGCTCGAAGGCACTGATTCAACTCACCAGTTACTTACCGGGCTTAGTTGGTGTGTTAGAGCAGGGAAATCACCAAACCCTTGTGGGTTTCTGCCCTCCAGGACTGAAATTGATTACCCTTGTTCTAAATTAAGGAGATGTATTGAGTTAATGGCCATGCGACGGACAACCAGTCATTCACTGTGACTAATTTGCCTTTTGACTTTGAGCCATTTGAATTCGGCTACCTGCTGCACATGCCAGTTTAAAGTTTTAGGAACAAGCTTTCAGAAAATCAACTAGGCAACTCAGTAGACACTAACATTGCTAACACTGTGCAAAAACACTGAATTCAGGTATAACCAGATCTTGCCACAAGGCTACAGCCTTGTCCATAGCTAACGTCCATAGCTGAACATTATGGTGATTAATGAAACATGTAAAACATCAAAAACATTCATACTGTTTGTGTTGAGCAAACCAATATGCTCAAACTCATTATTTTTGCTGTCTGAAATAAAACAATTTCTCCATATCTACACATAATGATTATATCGTCGCTGTCCAATGAAAAACATGTATCTCCACTTTTTGCGTTTTTTACTTTTTATCATATATGGAATGTGG
>JAOUQW010000028.1:4258635-4278722 GCA_028565825.1 Olivaichthys viedmensis | reverse complement strand
AATAGGATCAATAGAATAGGATCAATAGAATAGAATAGGATCAATAGAATAGAATAGGATCAATAGAATAGGATCAAAAGAATAGAATAGGATCAATAGAATAGAATAGAATAGGATCAATAGAATAGAATAGGATCAATAGAATAGAATAGAACGCTCCTAATAGGATCAATGTTCTATAGACCCCCTGGTTCTCAAGGGTCCGCAATGAATAGTCAGGTTAAAGGACGTGATGACGGCGGAGATTATTTGCACCTACTATTGTTATAGTTGTTATAGTTATGGTTGAGTTATTATAATTACAAAAGCAGATTGCATTCTCTTGAATGGAATGGGTTTAAATTATGCCAGTCGCATTAATGGGTGTGTGTTGTTGTTTTTTTGTTTTTTTTATAATAGGGAGTTGTTTATTTCCTGATGTAAAGCTCACTTCAGATCTAAAACAAGTAGAAATAATGTCAACCCGGAATCTAATTTCCATTTTAACACAACGAGGAAAGGTGCTGTTAATATGATACAAAAATGTTTTGAATCCACATTTTAACACGGTGTGTAACTGCGTTGGGTTCTGTGGGTGACAAGTTCAGGAATAAAATAAAAAGCTCTAATAGCTGCTAAACATAAACATGATGGTACGTGGTTGCCTAATGTGTCTAATATTTAAATGGTTGGGTTGTACTATTCATATTAATGCATACTAGTTATAAAATGAATAATAAAAGGGATCCTTGGACTTTTGTTTTTACACTAAAAGGGGTCCCCGAGTGCAAAAACGTTTAAGAACCCCTGGTGTAGACCACAGAGACTCAAACTTGTTGCAGCCAGGGACTCCTTTCAGTGTAAAAAAAAGAAATCCACAAACCCTCTTATGATCGCAGCACAGATATGTTTTATGAGAATAACCCAACTATTCACACATTAGTCACATTAGGCAAATATGTACCGTCCTATTTATTTATTATAGCTTCGTATTCCTGAACTTTCTACCCACAGAACCCAAACCCGTTACTCTGTGTTTTGCATCATATTAACAGCACTTTTACTAGTTTTATTCAAAATTACAGTCAGATTCAAGTTGACGTTATTTATACATATTTCAAGTTAGAGTGCATTAGATTAAACCCATTTAATTCCACTGATAACTCAATTAGTATTATAATTATAAAGACTTTGATTGGAGTTGATAAAGATCACCGCCCGAGTGTCATAAAAAAGAATAATAATAATACTGCAGACCCTCTGGCTACATGTCACAGACCCCTGGACTCCACTTTGAGAGTATAGAGGACCAAAGTACACTCTTAGAAAAAGGGTTCTTCGAGGGGTTTTACAAAGGGTTCTTTGGATAGTTAAGGGTTATTAGCTTCCTAAAGGGGTTCTACTTGGAACTCTCTGATAGGGAAACAGTCTGTTGTAGAGTTCTACACAAAACCTTTAAGGGTTCCTCCAGAGGGACAACCGAAGAACCTTTAAGGATTCTAGATTTGACCTTTTTTTTCTAAGTGTAGACAAAATGAAATATATTAAGGTTATTCATCCATTCATTATTAACTTACCTACTTACTTATTTATTAATTTCATGCTAAGGTCATCTGTCAATTAATCTCAGTGGGCGGGATCTGGTATTATCATTGGTTTATGGATGAATAGTGAGTGAATCATAGAGATACACAGAGGTCTAAATAGCTGATGAGATCATTTGACTTGAAGCCACTTGACGGCCATTCTGGTGCTCCTTCTCTGCGTTGTAAAATTAATGGTTGTCTATGCACATAATAAAAATGTATTCCCAAAAAACACAGATGCTGTATAACTGGGTGTGTCACATTTTTTGGGGTTTTTCCCGATGTCATAATCCCAACATCGCTAATCCAAATGTGTTTTGTCCATTTTAAGCAGCCCTAAAATGTAACACCAAAAATCTTTGTAGGCCTAATTTCATACCATCACTGGACCCATGGCTGATTTACCTGATGGTGAAAGCTAATCGGATTCAGTGAGAGGGGAGGATATGGGAGGGCAGGTGCTTGGGCAGCAGTTTGCGTATTAACAGCTTGGATTAGAGTTGCTTGGAAAGATGTCAGAAAAAGGGCATAGATATGGAGGACCTCAATGTCATTATTACTGACATTATTCATGAGTCTCCATAATCCTATTCCAGCCACCTACTGACATTAAGCTACGTGCGTGTGCTGAATGCATGAGTGTGTGAGAGTAAGTATGGGTCACGCCTACATGCTTATGTGTGCCTCTGTTTATGTAAAGGTTCTTGTGTATGTGCTAGAAAAAGAGAATATGTGTATTGGTATGCCTGCAAGCTGGTTTGTCCGTGCGTGTGTGTTGGTGGGTGGGTGGTTGTGAGCAGTGCGTGACTTACTTTCATAGGCAAAAGTCAGACACAGAGACAAGTAAGATATTTCAACACATATCTATTCACATAAAAGTGCACTACACAACAAAGCAATTAGAACTTTAGTTTTTATTCAATCCGACTGTTCTGCAGTTCTCAATCTGCAGTTCTGTAGTTTGCTTAGCAGAGCATTGAGCAGGGTCTGACTACACCAGCAAAGTTTTCTAGTTTTCTTGAATTAGCTCTTTTTGCTTTTGTTTTTTAAATGTGTTTTTCAGGAGAATAATCAGATATTTGTTGATGGAATTAAATAAACAGTCTCATAAATTGGGCAGTTATCCATTGGTTAAAGTTGTACTTGTATTCTTATTATTTACCGATAAACATTAGGGTCAATTTTGAGATGTGCTTGATTAAAGGTAATCTATTTTTTTTATATTGCATAAACCGGGCACAATCCAATAACAACATAAATTAGATCAAATCATCACAAAGCTTGGGGAAACTCCACAGGAAAACTGAAACCTGATGTTATTACAAACTCTCTTCACCTTAGTTGTCAAATATTCCCAGAACGGCCTTGTATCCACATATCATTATAACACACACTTCCTCACCAATGAACAGATGTGACTGAGTTTTGTACAGACACTGACCTCAAATGGAATTTGCATGGTTTGACGTGAAATTGTTTTGATAATATCTTTTGAGGTGAATAAGTAAAATTATTTACAGTAGTTTCATATGATATCCATATGTTAGATATGACAGTAGACGTCTCAACAAAATACCAGTTGTACTGGGTTATTTATATCATTGGACCAGATCTCTGTGGTTGTTTAGGAAGTGAGTGTTGTCCCCTATGTCCCAGCAGCCCCCGCCTCTGCCTTGGCCTGCCCATCTTCCACCTGGTTCAGTAGCAGGAGCTTCATCACGGGGTCCAGGTACTCCATGATGGTTTCTGACACACTCTTCTCCAGCAGGTAGCCCTCTGTCTCGATCTCAGTGTTCTCCTGGCCAACTACGGCCTCCATGGAGGTCTGCAGATACCTCAGGCACGCGACCACTGTACTCTGTGAAGGGATAGAGAAGAAGGGTGGGTGGGGCAATGGAACCAATTGGGTGAGGTTAAAATGTTGCAGTAAGTAGTAGGTAGGTGATGAAAAGAAATCATGAAAAATCCAATCACCCACTAGTGTACACTGATGGGTTTTAGGTGGTTCATCCAAACGCCAGATGAGCTGCTTCTGAGACAAAGTCTACTAATCAAAAAATCAAGTACAAGCACAAACCTCCATTCCTATCTACTGATACCTGAAGCAGAAAGACAGTCAGCACTACAGCGCCAATGCTGTTCATGAGGCCCATGTAGTAGCCAACCAGAGCCTCCCTGCAGCCACGAATGAAGATGTTGAGCTCCTCGGTTTGGTGCTCATAGTTGTAGTGGGCAGAGTTGTTGGTAAGTTTGTACTGGACGCAGGGTCTAGGGGAACTTGGGTTACAGCAGCTGAAGGGCACGCCATCCACCAGGTAACGTCCATCCACGTTACTCTTGATACGACTGGACGAAATAATGAGATGGATACACCATAGACAGACAGAGGAAGGAGACAACGAGGAGATAAATGATAATTGAGAATCATCAAATGGCAACAGTAATATCTGAGCATATTTTCCATTCTGATTTGAACCACATCTACATGCGGTTCATGCTATTTGCACCTCTATTCAAAACTCAATTGAGGTAAAGAGGAAAAACAATGCGAATGGTATCTTACACTATTAGAAAAAGGGATTCTTCAAGGGTTCTTTGAACGGTTAAGGTTTCTAGACTTCTAAATGGGTTCTACTTGGAATCTTTTCTGAAAGGAAAACCCTCTGCTGTAAGGATCTACTGTACATAGAACCTTGAAGGGTTCCCCCAGAGGAACAAACTGAGGAACACCTAAGGGTGCTCGATGGAACCTTTTTTTCTAAGAGTGTACGGTTAAGACCCATCTAACCCCTCCACATCTTTGCCTCCTTCCTTTACTCACTCCTTAACCTCCTTGGAGCTGAAGTCCAGGTAGCGGTTGCTGATCCACTGCACCTCGAACCAGTCCTTGTAGTCGCTGTTGCCGCAGCACCGGAACTCCATCTGCAGGCGGTCGATGGTCTGCTTCTGGAAGCAGCGGCCTGGGGTGTCCGTGTCCTTGTAGAAGCGGATGCCGTTTTTTAGGCCAATCTTCAGTGATCCCTCCAGGCTGCCCTTCATGGCATAGCTAAGGATGACACCAACCAGCAGGAGGATGGTGAAGAAGATGGCACAACAGAAGTAGGGCTTTAGGAAGGTCTTCCAGCGCGGGAAGCGCTCGGCATCCAGGGCGTCCTGGCAGATCCGACCCGCAAACCAGTTGATGCCCATGGAGGCCAGTCCAGCCACAAGCAGGGTATTGGGGACAATGTGGATCTCGGTGTTGTCCATCACCTACAGGGCACACTTAGGTTTACTTAACTGTTACTATGAAATGGGTTCTATGTTATTGACATGATTAGTTACATATTACCTATCTGCAACTGCTCAGTGGGTTCTGTTTATCTCATATTGTATCTATGTAACCATGTTACAATGACAAAGCAAACTCTCGTTTTCTGTTATGGGGCTTATTGAGGGCCTGTCAAGTCTATTCCACCTAAAGTTATTATGATTTGAATCATTTATTTAAAAAGCCTCATTCCATGTAAAAGAATTTAGCTAAAATGCACTTTACCAAGCATCTCTTTTAAGCAGGAAAACAGATTTTTTTTGCTGACTGTTTTTTTTTTTTGTGTAATGTCTGGAT
Source organism: Olivaichthys viedmensis (assembly GCA_028565825.1). Lineage (NCBI taxonomy): Eukaryota > Metazoa > Chordata > Actinopteri > Siluriformes > Diplomystidae > Olivaichthys > Olivaichthys viedmensis. Next base: position 4,273,550 of record JAOUQW010000028.1, on the reverse strand, counting down.
TGGTCTACCGACATGCAAAGTTTGAACAGATGTGTTCAGTGTCAATGTAAAGCAATGTAAAAGTTGAATGTGGCAAACACAATGATCCAAGTTTGTTGTAGGTTACTGGATGAAACACATTCTTTATTGTGACCCAGATTATGATTCATACAGTTTGTTGGACAGCTTATTGAAGATGACAGCTTCCTAAGCCTATTCTAACCAGCTTAGGCAATATTTATATTCGCATAGGTTAAGCCTGTCCAGACATTGCTGCCACTTTAAAATGCTGCTGGAGTTCTTACATTATCATGCATGGACTGCAGACATATTTTCATCTTCAAAGAGTAGTAATTACCTACAAATGTGATTTAATCATTGAATGTTGATTGTTAAATATGTATGTATGAAAATCATAGGAAGTTCCTCCAATAATTTCCAGAATAGTTCCAAGGTCTCATTCTGACCTAAAATTATATACTGCCTTGATCAAGGAAACCTTCTCAAGAAAATATCTTACCAGTTTTAAATGGACTCAAACGATAAAGTGTGTGATAAAGTACAAGTTTGAAATATGCTACCAAAAGGTGAGTTTAGATACCTCTGCCCTTCTGCGTAGTTCCGTCTTCAGGAAGCATCCAAGGCAGAAGGTGATCGCTCCCCCTAAAGTAGCCAGCCAGGAGAGCAACCACAAACTCTGAGCCAGCTTCACCCTTTTCTCGAAGGGGAATTTCATTTTAGCCCACACCATTATGGCAGCAGAGAAGTGTTACACTTTAGACGAGTATGCAAGAAAGATCTCTGGTTCTGATGATGGAAGCTGATGTAACGTGGCAACTGAAATGATGGAAAATTTATGAAGGTTATTGATTAAAATGGTTGTAGAAAGATGGTTAAGACCCAGTTGTAATGCCAATTATTATATTTTGCTAAGAAGAGCTCTCCCAATTTTTTTTTACTGTAATTCAAAATCCAAAGTTAAATCCTCTTGTATCACGGTATGCCTGGGTCAAGATCGTTTCGGTCAACCAGTCCAGCCTTTTTTTTGGTGTCCTGGTCAGTAAATCCGTACGTGGTGGTCGGCCTGAGTTTTGATGTGGTGATCCCCCCAGGTGAGATGCTAAAGATAGTCCAGATACCCACTCAATAGAAAGAGTGGTATATTTGCACCTCTGAGCCCATGCTTGGGTAAAAGACACACTAGATATGGCCAAAGCTGGAGGTCTGGGGCGTCTTACCTGTAATCCTTCACCTATCCTATTACGATGGCTCTCTCTAATGGGCCACAGAACTGTCTGCTCAGCAAAGATTGAGACAGATTGCAGCTGGGCATGAAGAGATGCAGTGATATAGCCACAACATGGCAATTAAAAAATATGGAATTGTTGAATAAATGCTTGGCTGTTGGAGATATTGAGTGCGTTTAGGTTACACGTATTAGAACTGCTGGCCATTTTCAACAGAACTGTGATATTTTTGCTGTTATAGCATGACAGACAAGAGGTTTTAAAGAATGGGATTTACATATAATTGTTCCTTCTCAACATTTTAAAAGGCTAGGTTAACTATCTAATAGAATGTTGGTTAACATTAACAGGCTGTAAATCTAGCTAGTTGTTAGTGTTTACCAGCTACGCTCATTTCTTTTGTTATGGCTATATATGCTAGCTAGCTATCGTTAATGTTAGTAATACCATTTTCAGAGAAAGTAGTAATGTTATTCCAGTGCTTAATATGCCATTGCTTTCAAATCTAATATAGTTTTAAATTAAAAAATTTTAAACTAAAGTTTGTTTGCTAGAATTCATGCCTAGATATTGCTCACATGATGATATGCTATGAAGCTGTTTTTCTTATGTCCTTTGTGATTCATACATTATCTAAATCTTAGTTGTAAGATTTTAAATAAACTCAAAATTTTGATATGGCTTTGCTTTCTAAGCCGGCCCATGTTTTAAAGATAGAAATCAAATTAAGATTTATCGCCTTGAATTGAACTCACATTTTTCTGGTCTTGATCTTAACCTGGACTCGGCCACCTAGACCCTGTTATAGTTTCAGTCTCGTCTCGGTCTTGCCCTCCTGTTGGTCTTGGTCTTGACTTGATTTAATAAAGTCTTGGTCTTGACTCAGTAGCCATTGCTTTTTATCTGCTTTTGGCATCAGTAGGCACAAGCAACCTCACCGAAAAAGGGCCTAAAAAGGGGTGAGATGGGTGTCTTTAAAAAGTGACATTACATTACATTACAAGTACAACAAAAGGGCTACATTCCCATACAAAGAGACATTCTAAACTTTGTAATGTAAAATTTATTTTTAATACCTTTAAAACTTCCTAGACCCATCGGCAGGTCCAGACTTGCATTCCTTACTCTCATAACTACGTACATACCTTTCCTATCAGTTACTGAATAATATGCTTTAAGATGAATAACTGAATAATAAGCCAGAAGTTTTAGGGTTAAAAGGACTTAGGTTTATAGCCAAAATAACTAAATAACATATGCTCAAACCTTGTTTTGATATCAAACAGGTGCCTCATTAATTGGTTGTACACACAAGATTTCATGCAGTGGTTATTTAGGCCAAATGAACAACAAACAGAATAAATGTTCAGCTGGATTCACAAAATGAGGCAATTTTTGCTTCTTAATTTTATCTTACTGCATTTATTGAGGTCAAAACAGAAAAACTTTAACAGTACTGGAAAATCATTTGAATGACATACTATATTGTGCATCAAGGAGCTTCCACAAATCAATATGGAGGGATATATTTTATAGTACATGGATGACTATATGTGTAAATTTGTATAAATCAATCAAATAATTTAATTGAATTTAAATATTTTCTTATTATTTAATATATTTCATCATCTTTATTAGTTGTACTCTAGATGTGTATCCAATAGAACATTTCACTAGCTGTAGCAAAGCATATTTTTTTTTAACACTGTATACAACATGAAGTATGTACATGACTGGAAACGAATAACACAGATACTGAGACTACTTTGAATGTAAATTCAACACAGATTTAGGAATCATATTGATGTACAAACATACACTTGTGTGAATTAGGCATTAAAAGTACCAATACACTTGAGAATTCAATACATGTGCACGAGAAATCAAAATACAGTTCAAGAAAGCAAAAGGATAAACATTAAAGGATGTATTGTGTTTAAAACCTCACTACATGATTAATATATTTATGATTAATATTTATCCAACAACATTAAAGTGATTACTAGATGGGTAATCCATAGGCACCCCACTTCTGTTTTCAAGTAACGACTTCTACACAAGATCAACACTTGTCAGTGGAATCCAGCATTAACTGAACAACAAAAGCTTATATATTCATTACCCTATTACACTTCATTCATTGTGCCAAGGGCTTAGAATCAAAAAACACTCACTGAACACCAAAAACGGGGACAAATTAAGACCCTAAAACCTACAAATGCTGTTTAACTGTTGTTTTTATTGGGTCACTATTTATATTACGTCAACTCAAGTCAACTGCTTAAAGCTGTTTTCAAACCCCTAAACAGTCATTGAATATGAATCAGTTTCTTTGATGTCTTCTTTGATTATAAACTTCTTGTCTCCAGATCAAAAAAAGAGTGGGTGAGATTTATGGCAAGATTTCTTTTTGAGTTTTCTACTCAGTGTAAATGTGTTCGTGTTGGTAGAAAGGGCTTTCTAAGGGCAACCGAGTCTAGTACGCGAGTGAAATCAAAGTGCCGCACTTCTGTTTGATGTTGCCTCAAGAAGGCATCAAAGCGTCTCCCTCAGCAGGGCTACGAGAGACCCATGGACATATCTTTGATTGTGAATAGAGAAGTCTAAATCACATACAACCCAGACTCAGAAGTCAAACACAAAACCTATGCGGCACAAGTTCTTAGAGCTACCTCATTAGCTAATGAGGTAGCGGGGGTGCGGTTAGTGTATTAACCTATCTGGGGACCCAAATTTTTTTTTGACTGCCGCCCCTGCTTGTGGATTTCTACAACTTATCAAACAATACAATACACTATCCATAGCTGTAGTTTGCAAATTACAATATTTTTGGCTGTAGCTACAGCCCAAATGAAAGCATTAACATCTCATTTACAGATACTCAGAGTTGTTGCCTTCATCAGACATTCATCGCTTTCTTTACAAACCAATTAATTAATAATGAGGAACCTATACAAACCATTCATAAATATAGATACATATAGATTCGCATCCAGATCATTCTCATTCACAATCCCATTATTTGTTGATTGCTTCAAGACATCCATTATCAGGTTAAAGCATCATTTGTCATCTATCAACTCTCCCTCCTGGATGAAGTGGTTGAGCATCTTTTGTGCTGACTCCAGACTAGCCATAGGCTCCGAGCCACTGTTTCCTGCCCCTTTCTCACCATCTTCAGTGCCCTCGTTGTTTGCCTTCTTCCAGTTATGAGTAAGCTCATCTTCAGCCCAATCTTCAGCAACGCTCCCTTGTGGATGGTGGAGGTCCATCATACCTTCAGTGCACTTTAACTGGCCATGATGCTCAAGCTGCTGCAGGTCGGTGGAGTTGATTCCTTCCAGGCTAGCAGAGAGGATGCGAATAGGAGAGCCCAGTTGGCGTCCAGTGGGAATGTGGTTGCCTTCTCCTGCAGGGTCATGCGGATTCTGTTTCAAGCGGGTAAAACTGACATCTGCCACAGGCACGGGTAAGGTCTCGGGATGCATGCTGAACTCAAGGTGGGGTATCTGTAGACCATGGCCTTTGGTCATCTCTTCACCTCCTGATTCACTCTCTGTATCTCCATCTCCCCTTCTGTACTGATCCACCTTCACCCAGCTACCACGCTTCTGATGCCATGGTGAAAAGCCTGTGCAACCATGTTGACCTCTCTCCAAACTACTCAAGGCACAGTGCTTTGTCTCCTCACCCATTTCTGACCAATCAGATTCTTCCTCCTCTGGGACTGGACCCAATGATGGCTCATCTCCAGCCATTGAGCCTTTTTTATAATGGTCACTGTCCATAAATTGAACTGGAGGAGGCGCAACTGGAGGCTTGAATGGCTTGATGGGATCGTCCGATTTAAAATGCTTTACCAGGGCATCCTGGAGCATTGAAGTCACCTATAAGAAAGATAAGAGGAGCAAAAGATTATCTCAACCTACAACAAATCAGTCATTACTGTGAGTAGACTATGTAAAGCACACTGATTTACCTTTGTGTATAAAATGTGTTATACAAATAAACTTGCCTTGCCAATAGTTATTAGAACACTATCAGTATTATAAAAAGTATAACTTAAAACTGTAGTGCATAAGATTTTATATTAAAAAAAACAAACAACATAATTATTAAGTAGTAAGGTAGAAAAAATAATCCACATAATGTAACAATAATCCACAGTCAGAGTTGTCGGGTCAGATTTGACGCACACATCATACGTCATATCAGATACATCATACGTCATCACGCCTCAACCTTAGAAAGGCTTCACACAGAGCTGATGGTAGCGAGCTAGCCAGCTAACATTAGCTAGCTAGCTAAAAGACGGGCGGGAGAACACAAATCGGGTTGGATAACAAAACACATGGAGAACACAGACTGGAGAACAAAGATGCACGCAGTGGAATCAACCACGTGTATGTTTTATTCTCCACACTGTCTTTTACCTAGGTAGCTAAAGTTAGCCGGCTAACTGTAATCTGCGCAGGGGATGCAACACAACCCACATAACGAAATGTGAATGTTCTTCTGCGAGTAGCTTGCAATAGCATAGCATCATTCTACCAAAGAGGTCTCCCAAGCCTCCAATTTCATCAGCTTTAAACAAGGTGAATAAAAATATCAAAATAATCAAAAAAATCACTGATCATCATTTTAACAACCTGATCTCATGAGAATTTTTTTTTATGAATTAGAATGAGTGAGGCCAATGTGTTGGATTTAGTTCGATTTCATACCAATGAAGTCGTAAGAAAAGGTATGAATGCTAACCCCACCCCTTACCCTAACCTTTGTATCTTTACATTTAGCCCGAGTTGTGCAAGTTGTTATAAATTTGCGAGCGTGAGATAATGCTGAATTTGAAATAATAGTAATAAATAACTGATCAGGATTTTAAACAATTGAATAGTGCACAAAATGTCAGTCTGCATGGTAGTTATAAAATCATGATGTGATTTATGGGAGGATGCTGAGAAAATTTGTAAGAATAAGAAATAAGTGATGCTTATATGTTCATCCATGATGTCCCCTTGTATTCAGCCTGTGATGTTTGAGACAATGTCTAACGTCTTTCTTTCATCAAGCTCTCACATTAATTGTCTCCAGGCTCTGAATGGTTGTCTTGGCAGCTGACAGTTGTTTTGTGAGTTCTGAGATCCGCTGGTTCAGTCTCTTACGTTGCCCATCCATACTTTCATCCTCAAAAAGGCAGGGGGAAAAGTGAAGAGCACAAAACCATATGATTTGAATTAATTAAACATTTATTTAACCGTACTAGTCTGTTAATCCTTGGTGATTGTGATAGACCGTCAATTTGTGGTTCAGAATAGATTAAGTGACAATTTAAAAATAGGTATCTTAAGAAAGTTCAATCATTCTAGTTGATACAATCCCTACAAAGAAATACAAGTAATCAGCTGCTAACTGATGATTTGGTACATTCAATTCAGTTCAACTGAACTTCAAAAAGATTGAATTTGATTCAAATTATGTGCCTTACCATACAGTGTGTTTTTTCTTCTAGGAAATTATTAGTCTGAGTGGAGGAATAATTAGCCTGAAGTCTAAAAGAGATAAGCAGAGAGAAGAACTCTTAATTGACTCTTAATAGTATGTTACAGCTGCAGATAATTTCCATAGTCTGTTGTGTGCATTTTTTATATTCAATTTAGGATAATATATTAATTCCACTGTGAGTTTGCCTCAACCTTGTGAACTTGTCCATCATGCTGCTAAGCTCCACACGAGTCCTCTGTAGCTCAGATTCCAGTAGATGATGTTCAGTGATAAATTCGGCTCCTAAGCACTCCATACGCACCACTGTTGCCCGCAAAGTGTTGTGGAGATCTTCATTCTGTTCCAGAAGTATCCTGGGGGGTGAAGGACAAGGGGAAACAGGGAGAACAGGAAGGTGGGGGGCGGGGGGGAGCTAGATGAACAATATTATATAAAACTTGTTTCTTTATAATATACATTTTTTGAGATAAGGATAATGACATAGTAAAATCACAGTTGTTTAATAAAGATAGATGTTTTGCCATGCTTTTTGTCTGTGAGCACTGTTGATAGTATTATATATTCACACACACATGCAATTAAGAATTAAACTCACATGATCCTCTCAAATTCAGAGCCTTTTTCCTGTACAAGATTAAAAGGAAATGAATTATTGAACATAATCATAATTTTGTATAATAATATATTTATAGCTTAATGAAACATTTTAAATTGAAATGACTTGAAATGAAATGAGTTCATATATCAAATCCAAAAACAACCCATTATGATCTTGATAGAAATTCTTTATTGCTGAATTGAATGTTATATAGAACTTCTTACTTTAAGAGACAAATCTGTTTCCTTGTAGCTCATCATTAACTGATCATCGTGGCTGGTAGGACTTGATGTGTTTCTGGAGGAATCTGACTTGCTAGAACAAGGGGAAGTGGCTGGCTGGCCAATTGGAGAGTGGCGAAGAGGACTGGTGTGATCACCATGATGGTGATGTTCCTTGGAGTGGGAATGATGATGGTGAGATTCTGGACAATCATGATGGGATTCAGCATTAGAATGATAGTGGAGAGATTGTGAATGGGAATGATGCAGGGTTTTCACATGGGACTGGTGGTGAGATTCAGAATGGGAATGGGGATAGGATTCTGGATGATTATGATGATGGTAGGATTCTGGAGCTTCGTATTGAAGATACATCTCAGTATTAGAACTACGAGATTCTGGATGGGAATGCTTTTGAGATTCAGAATGGGAATGCTGGTGTGTTTTGGAATGTTCACGATGATGGTGGGATTCAGTATGGGAATGATGGTTGTGGGATCCTAAATGTGAATGGTTATAGGATTCTGGGTGTTTGCGGTGTTGGTGGGGATACTGATGAGATTCTACACTATGGTGGTGTGACTCAGAATGGGAAATTTTGTGGGACTCTGGACTATCATGGTGATGCTGGTGCTTGGACTCTTTGTGGGACTGAAGTTCAGGTTCAGAATGGGAATAATAATGGGGGGATGGCAGATGATCATGGTGGCGATGATACGATTCAGAGTGTGAACTATGATGGGAATCTGGATGGGAATGGTGATGGTGCCCTTCATAGTGGGATAGGTTTTGAGGGTGGTGATGAGAATGATGATGGCCATCAGTATTATGGTTATGTGACTCAGAGTGTGTTGGAGGTTTTGGTTCCCCAGAATGAGATTGGTGGTGATGATGATGGTGTTGGTGATGTCCATCTGGTAAAGGAGAGTGTCTACCAGATTTGTGCCGCTGAGATTCATGATGAGTGGGACTCTTTAGGCCACCCTCAGAATGGGAGTGAACATCGGGATAAGAGTGATGATGATAATCATCAGAATGGTGATGAGAATGATGATGATGAACATCAGGATAAGAGGAGTGATGATGGTCATGAGATTGGTGATGGGAGGAATCATGATGCAAATTATGGTGATCAAGTTCAGAAGAAGAGTGATGCTGGTGTGAGTTGTCATGATAATGGGAATTAGTGGGAGAAGGGTGGTGGTGGTGAGATTCCTTATGGGTGGAATGATGGTGAGGGCGGTAGGATTCAGCATGAGAGGAATGGTATTGAATGTCTGGAAGGGAGGAATGATGTGATCCAGAATAAGAATCACAATGAGGTTCTGAATCGGAATTGTGATCATGAGTTTTTGAGCGCAGGGAATGATGACGTGGGGGTGGATTTTGGTGATCTTGATGGTGGTGGTGATGATGCGATGAAGGAGGTGAATGATGGTGGTGAGATTCTGAATGGACTTGATCTTGACTTTTCAAGTGTGGAGAAGGACGTCGTGGAGATGGACTTCTCTGATCTCCACGATAGTGGTGGTGTGATGGAGAAGGTGAATGATGTTGGTGAGATTCTGAATGGGAATCTTCATAATTTTTTGAATGCTGATGTGGGGATGGGCTTCGGTGATCACCATCGTTATGATGGTGGTGACGTGATGGAGAAGGTGAATGATGAATGGATCCTGAATGGGAATAAACCTGACTTTTTGAATGTGGTAAATTATGTCTTGGGGGTGGGCTTCTTTGATCACCATGATGGTGGTTATGAGATTCTAAATGTTGTTGGTGAGTTTCTGAATGTGAATCATGATGTGTTTTTTGGTGATCACCATGATGGTGTGATAGAAAAGGTGAATGGCGATTAGATTCCAAATGGGAATGATGAATTTCAGTATTCAAAGAATGATGATCTGGGCATGTGCTTTGGTGAGCTCTATGATGGTGTTGGTGGTGCGATGGAGAATGATGGGGTGACAATGAACTATGGTGATCTTCATGGTAGGGATCATGATTGTAATGGTGATGAGGAATCGGAGAGAGAGAGTGATGCCTCAGTGTATTCATTTCTGTATCAATGCTGGTCTCATCTGTTAAATGATTACTGGACTGAACCTGGTGCTTCTTGTGTCTCTTATGGGCACGTCCTGACCTTGGGCAATGGTTTTTAGATCCAGTTTTATTGCTAGTGTGACTGCTCACACTGTGGTGAAGATGCTTGGGATTCCTATGTGAAGTTTGGTGCTGGTGATGGTTGTGTTTGCTTGAATGGGAAATCTTGTTGGAATGGGAAAGCCGACCAGAGTTCTTATTTACACAGGAATGCTTGCTGGTGTGGGATGGTGCACTAGATGACACAGAGTTTGTACTTCCTGACCAGCTGGAAGAATGTTTTTGGTTCTTGTCACCTTTGTGCCCTGAAATTGGAGACTTGGCAGTGCTTGTAGCCCTATGGGCATCCGTTACCCCAAGGGTCTGAAGCTTGGAGGGACTTATTACCTGCCTTGTGATCTCATTTAGAAAAGCAGAAAACTTCATTTTTTCCTTCACAATGTTCTTTCTTGCTTCATCCTTCCTCTTCTCATTTTCTGTCTCATCTAATTCTCTTTCTCCACACTGAATGTTCTGCCTTGGCAGCACCTCCATTGACCTTGCCTTTCGAAAGTTTCCAGTCTGATCCTTTTTCTTTTGTTGGGTCCTTTTTCTAGATGATCTGTGGGATGACTCTGGCCCCTTGGCAGTGTCTTTACCCTTTCTCTTGGTAGATAAGTACTTTTTTATACTTGCGGACTTCTTGACCTGGCCATCCCCATCCAACAAGGGCACAGTATCTTCTTCATCTTCCTCATCCTCAAAGGCTCTCCTCCTCCTAGAGATGTCAGTGCAGGACTGGGAATGCTGTGGACGCCGAACACCTTTCTTGGATTTGGAAGCAAATTTGGCATTTTCCAAATTGCTTTCAGAAGACCAAGAAGATGATGACCCAGAGGAAGAGAATGAGGAAGAGGAAGAATTGAAAGAGGATGAAGATGAGGAATTCGAAGAAGAGGAAGCAGAAGTGGTGGAGGACGATGAACCTGAAGATGAAGAACATGAGGATGCTGATGATGATGATGATGAGGAGCATAAGGAAGAACCAGAGGAAGACATGGAGGCATTTGACGAGGTAGTTAAAGTTTGTGGTTGGGATTTCTTACTGCTTCTGTGATGCGTCTTATGTTGTTGCTTATGATGATGATTGTGGCGATTGTGGTGATGGAGACTATGAGGGTTGTGATGGTCAACACTGCTGCGCTCTGATGCATTGTGACTACAAATGAGCAAAACAATCAAATAAATGATTCAAGTTTATATATTCAAGTCGAACAATTTATAAAATATATTGCTAAAGTGAATCTTTGTCTATTCATTCATGCATTGTCCATAACTGCTTATCCAATTTAGGGTCATAGTGGATCCGGAGCCTATACCAGAAGAACTGGGCGCAAAGCGGGAATACAGTCTGGACAGTATACCAATGCAACGCAGGGTACCAACATTACCTGCTGCGCCACCATGCCAATCATTTCTGTGTATGTATGTATTTGTCACATTTTGAGACTTTGGAAATATAAGGTTCTATCTGACAATTCTGTAATTTTAAGATGTTGGGCCATAAAGTTTTAACCCTTAATAATTTAGACATATTTGGTGGTATCTACTTCTTTCTTGTTTCTTAATCTCTCTAATTTTAGAGATCGTTTATAGGCAAGGTGGTCAGGATCTGGTATAAATGTAAGGTAGGGTTCATTCACACATAGAACCTAACTTTAAAAATCTTTTGAGTTTAGTTCTGTGGTTGTATCTGACAATAACAATGAAGTGTCTATAATAGTACCTCTTTTAATCAGAAATAATTAAAAAAAAAAACATTTTAAATAGCGATAACAGAGTGGTTGAGTATTTTTTATTTTATTATTATTATTGATTTGTTTTTAACCCACACAAATACTTACAATAACCCAATAAATAATATAAAATTAATGAACACACTTGTTGGTTTTACGCTATGTGAATTAAATTACAAACAATTACAACATGAAGTATTACTTTAATAATAACAAAGATGTTTTACCCAGCACTGCTTAATATGACAGTATGTAGATTTATAGTTTAATAATTTAGTGTGGCTCTCTAAATTGCTTATACAATGAGCAAATAAAAAAACTACTTATTTCATATTTACCCTTTTTCATTGAATGACTTTCAAATGAACTTGTAACTACGACTACAAATTCACATGCACACAAACACCGATATATCCTGCTTCAAATTAGAACACCTACTATAGGAAAAAGGTCTTCAACTTCAAAACTCTTGCTGTAATTGGAAATCAAAGCAAGTTTTATGTAATATTTAAAAAAAAAAAAAAAACTTTTAAACAATATTTAAGTGTAAAACCTATTACATATGATCACTGGCATGTAAATAACATTTATGGCATTAATTCATTTTTGCAAAAAAAAAAAAAAAAGTCTGATACCTTATATTTCTAAAGTCTCAATTTATCACATTTTTGTCACATTATGTGACATATCTGGTCTAGGCTCAGAATCCTCCCCTATTTTAAGTGGCATTAGTCACAAAAATCATGCTTCTAGTCTGAAAACTTCACACCTCTCAGTTAGGTGTGATCCATGATGGTGTTGATGCTGGTGATGAGACGGCTCATGATGATGTTGGCTACGATGATGTGTTTGGTAATCGGCCATTTTTCAGTTCTCTGAGTGATGACCAAGATCTGTCTCACGTTCTGTGTCTTTCTGGTGCTGTTTCACAGGGTTAAAGAACTTCTCTACCAACTGTTGTTTTCCAACAGTAAGTCCCAGTTAGCCACAGCGTAATGGATAAAACTCTGTGGGATGGTACACTAGGTAAGTAGGTGTGACTATTATGGTCAGCATTGCTAATGTCTTGATGATTTCTATAGGCATTCCAAGAAAACACTCTTTGAAAAAAAATACGGTTCTTTGGTTATCCCTCTAGGGGAACCATTAAAGGTTCGATGTAGAATGATACAACTGAATGTTTCCCTATCAGAAAGCGTTTCACGTAGTACCCTCCATCCAAAGAACCCTTGGAGAACCCTAGAAGGGTGTACTGCAGAGAGGGGACTGCAGTCCAGAGCTTGCTACACAACATTAAAAAACATTATTATGCTAGTTTGCTATTATTAAAATATATTATGAATTTTATATAATTCTAACAATATTCTTGTGACACTGATATTGATACACTTAAATGATTCTAGTTTCATTATAATCATTATAATATCTTAATTATATATCAGATGTTTTTACATTCTTAAATGCAAATGCATTTAGAATATTTTATTATTAACTTTTCACATAAATGTAATTGGGACAAAAAAAAGTTACATTTTGTATGAATAGCATACTATAGTAACAACTATTGTATAGACCAAATAACATTGCATCCAAAATGTCATAAACATGTAATGATGCAATATTAAGAAAAAAAGCGTAACTAGACTTACCTTAACAACAGTGGAACAAAGTAGTAAAAGATGCCTAGAGATGAAGGAAATCACAACTTTATGAGACAAGAAAGAACTATCATGGTAAGTTCACTTTGTGCAAATGATTGTAATGAGCCAAACCCATTTAATCCTGACAGTGCAGTAGTTAGGAGGATCAGAACAAATGAGAAAAAACTGCTATCACCACGACTTTTCTATCAGTGCTGACCCCTAGCCCCTCCCCTTTACCATCTGTGATTTTTCTATACAAGCCCATGCCAGTGTCAATAATTCCTGTTTGGCTTAACTAAATGCCCCTGGCAAAATCGAGCAGCTTTAGCAACACTGTACATGTGACAGGTTTGACTGAAATCCAGAAATGAGTTCATTCAAATTTATGAATATCTGAAACCACATTGAAAAATCTGGGATTTTTTTCATTGCCACTGTACAGCACTCTAAAACGTGTTGATGAAACTGGATCAGTCGTATCCAAAGCACGATCAGACACAGACCAAAAGTGTCCACACCATCAGAAGAGCAATACATAAAGATTTGTTCACTGAGAGAGAGAACAGCAACTTCATTACAGTAGTGTCAAAAGAAGGCTAGCTAGTAGTGGTCTCAAAGGACGAATAGCGACTCTAAACCACTTCTCAGGAAGGGAAACAAGGCCAAACGCTTGGCATGGGCGAAGACGTACCAGCATTTCACAGTGGATCACTGGAAAAAAGTCCTATTTACTGATGAATCAAGTTTGAGATTTATGGCAGTAACAGAAGGGTTTATGTAAGGAAACAAATAGAAGAGAGATTGATAGCACAGTGGATCAAAACAACAGTGGAACATGGTGCTGGATTTTCAATGTGCTCTCAGACTTTTGGACCCCACTGTATATGTGAATAGCGTCTTACAATTAGCAGATCAAAACTTGCAAACCTGTTCTACGCATCTGCAGAGTTTTAATCTCTATACAATCTCTCCAATCTATCTCTCTGGACAGAAAGCACTATGTGTCACATACAGTAGCATTTGCACACACATATATGAACAAACCTGACTAAAACTTCAATTACAAGGTAACTGTTGCTAACAATGTGGCTACACTAGTACCCAGCTTTGTAGAGCTGACCTGGTCTCACTCAAAATCTGTAGGACTGTAGGAGTGTGTGCAATTTTGTTGGATTACACACAAATGTAGTTGTAAGAAAAGCTAACTCTGCATGGAGTCATTTTCCTGTCAAACATAATTTACATAAATGAAATGATGAGATTAGAATTTTATGAATCACAAATCCATAAAACTAGATTCGTGAATATGCAGCTGCGATTGTAACTCAAGTTTTGCGAGTCCAATCCTCATATTACAGCTTCGAATCCTAATTGACATTTTTATAATGTTCATGCTATGATTACAAATCAAACTTTATGTACCTATAACGTTAACGCTACATTTACGGATCACTGGTTACACTGCCGAAGAACACAATCACAACTCAAGAGTTTTGAAACCACTCATTATTGTAACGTTTTGAAGACTGTAAGTGGACAGATCCAGAGAGGAGGCGGGACTAAAACAAAACGTGTTTTTTTACGAGTTGCAGCTACAAACTGGCTCGTATATACTACGCTCGTACAATCTGTAAACCCATGAAGTGAGAAGTACAAACTAAATGTAAGATGGTTCGAATTCAAATCTTGGAGAGAAAAAAAAACTGCTTACATCTAGAAGCCTAAAGGGTTCTTCGGTTGGTCCCCTAAAGGTACTATGTAGATCCCTATAAACAGATGGTTTCCCCATCTAGGAAGGTTTCCAAGTAGAACCCCTTTAGGAAGCTAGGAACCCAAAACTATCT
>JAOUQW010000028.1:4241340-4255374 GCA_028565825.1 Olivaichthys viedmensis | reverse complement strand
ACTTTCAGCCTGCAGTAAATCACATTGCGGGTGCAAAATGAATCGATTCGCATCGACTCCGCCCTGTATTTTGCACATTTAGATTGAAACGCCCCGAATTGCATATGCATTGAGGAAAACTCGCAAAACACGTGCAATTTTGCTCATGTGAAAGACGCAATCCTCCGTAGATCCTGGTAGCAAATCAGCTTCCACGTTTTCTTTTGCGGGTTGTTATCAAGTTTTCATGGGTTTTTATGCGTTTCAAACCTTTGGTAAATCAGGGGCTGAATGTATACAATTACACTTTTATCAGTTATCACACAGATTATTAATGATGTAACCTAACTACGACATATTGATATGAGCATTGGTGCAAGATCAGTTTTCTTCCACGCTCTTATTTTTTTGTGCTACGTCACGTTCTGCTTCTTTCTCTTCTTTCTCCCCTGCACCTCTAGGACCATCGTCCATTAGTTTAGACTTCTCCTTTCCAGGCGTGGAACATGTTTATGGCATTCCAGAGCACGCAGACACTCTCAAACTCAAAAACACAGAGTGAGTTTTGTGCCGTCTTACACACCTCAAGCCAACCAGAACAAACAGAGTTCCTGTTGACTAAGTGTGCTCGGTTCTTTCTGTGTTCTCAGTGGGGGTGACCCGTATCGGCTGTATAACCTGGATGTGTTCCAGTACGAGTTGTACAACCCCATGGCCCTGTACGGCGCCGTGCCTGTGCTCATATCCCACAATGCCCAGCGCACCATGGGCATCTTCTGGCTCAATGCAGCCGAGACCTGGGTGGACATCAGCTCCAGCACGGCAGGGAAGGTGAGACACCAGGGCTGTGGGCCATCTTCACCCTCACCTGCGTTTTCTTTTATGAAAGATAATTCTAATGAATAAATATCAACAACTAGAAAGAATTTGGGATTCTGATATCTGTTGGGTAAAGCTTCGTATGTCAAAGTTTATTAACAAGCTCAAGGTAAGTAATCAGTATCTTCATGGTTCATGCACACACACTAACAAGCTCTCTAAATGTATACACTCAGGCATTAATCAGGAAGGAATTAGTTATTAGAGCGATGATGAATTATATCACGAAATCACAACATTCAAGGTATTTGCATTAACTAAACTACTGACATTTTTCAAAAGATTTCTTCAACGAAAACACAAAAACGAGAAAAAAATAAAAAACCACCCACAGCGTGACGAAATAAAAAAACCTTTTCATTTCACAAAAATATGACTAAACAGAAATGCATTGTAACGACAGCATTAACATACTAAAAACACCATGTAGTCAGAAAACCAAAGTATTTCTGTTTGTTTGTGCAGTGTGTGTACCGCTTGTACACACACCATTAGTACTGATGTGGTTTTTGAGAAATGAAACCTTCTGTTCTATGACCTGTGACACTCAGTACTAGATCGCTCCTAAACAGTTTGGTTTGTTTGTGCTGCATTTGTGAAGGTTAAGAAATAAAACTGCACAAATGTTCCTATTGACGGCGCGCACAGACGCACAGATAAATCCAGTCTGTTGGCGTTACAGGTGAAAACATTAGTTCCTCAAAAAGCAGTGATTTTTTATGGTACACATGCAGCACTGTGTGTGCTGTGCGCAGCAGTGTTTTATTAATAAATGTTTGAAATTGTTTAGTTTCAGTTTGATAGGAAAATTGACCAATTTTCAGGGTTCGAGTGAAGCCCCGCAGACAGACGTGCGCTGGATCTCCGAGAGTGGCATCATCGATGTCTTCATCATGCTCGGACCAAAACCCAGTGACGTTTTCAGACAATACGCCTCACTGACAGGTACACATGCATATGGGCAAACCCAAGCGCATATGCACACACACAAACACACAAACTTGCACACAGATAGAAACACTGAGAGCGAAAGTTGAGTGCAAAAGTTTGCATACCCCTACTCTGAAATGATGAAATCATCAAGACATTACCACAAGACAAATAGTGTTCGGAGGTTTATAATAAAACAAAATATTTCTCAACGTGATATAAATGTGGACTTTTATTTGCTGTAATATTAAGGCAATTTTAAAACAGGTGTTTATTAGGAAAACACCATTTAAATGGAATTCTGTTTGGTAGATAGACTGTAAAGATGTCAGTTTACTTCGCTGGTGGCGGATGCAGGTGCGGGCTCCGAGCTTGTAGTCATGAGTCGACGAGGACGAGGGGGTTAGCTAGAAGAGTAGACGAGGGGCAGATGATAGGTCGGGCGATTCGTAGACAGGCTGTCAGAGGCTTAAGCAGAGTCAAGGTCAGGATATGCGTGGTCGGGTTCGGGTGATCAGTCCGGAAAGCGCCTATGCATGGTTACTGTTGCTATGTAGGTCGAGCTTCTGAAAAATGAAGGCGTTAAGTGGCTTGTTGATGTAAAACAAGACATAATAGGTCAGTTTAAGTGATGTGTATCTATTTTTTAATTATATCAGTTCAAAAGTTTGCATCTCCTTTTCTGAATGTAATATAAATATTCCCTAATAACATGCATGCCCAACATTGGCTTTTATAACTGCCTGCAACCTCTTTCGTATACTCTGAGCAGCTTTTGGATTCTCTTAGTTGTAATATTCAGAAACCATAGGTGAAAGCTTTTGCACTCAACTGTACAAAAGGACGACTCAGTTGATGTGCATTATTCTAGTATTTCCGAAATAATACATATCAGTCGAGCAAAAATTTATGTTTTTGATAAATGAAAATAAAAATAGGTTCTACGTATCTCTAGCATTTCACTAATTGACATTGCACGCAAATAAACACACACAACCACATGCACATAGACATGTTCATACACACATGCATGCACGAGCATACACACTCATACACAGTATGCCTTTTTGCAACACACATATGTGTGTGTATGTACAGTATGTGTCTTTGTGTATGCAAGTCTTAGTAAGATAGAAATATCTTTTACTGAGCTGTACTATGTGTATGCATGTGTTTGTGTGTAAAGCTGTCTGAGCTATACACACAAAATAGTTTAGATTTTAATCCTCCCCCTTCTGCTATTCAAGGCACTCAGGCCTTCCCTCCTCTCTCCACTCTCGGATACCATCAGTGTCGCTGGAACTACAACGATCAGGAAGACGTAAAAGATGTGGATCAGGGTTTTGACGAGCACGACATCCCCTACGACTTCATCTGGTTGGACATTGAGCACGCTGACGGCAAGCGCTACTTCACCTGGGACCCTCAAAAGTTTTCACAGCCCAAAAAAATGCTACAGGGGCTCATGGACAAGAGACGCAAGGTGTGTGTATGTGGAAGTTGTGCGCGTGTGGGCATGTGTTTGTATTTGCGTGTATTCTTGCATTCATTATAATACAGCTATATGTTAAATAGGAGTATGACTGTATATTGTGATACGGAAATCGAAATAGTTATATATTCAAGATTATGCTATAGCAGTATGGATAACCATGTCAAAACCTTTTACATCTACTTGCAGTATGTTTTTAAAAAACAAATATATTATTATTTTTAATTTCTCCAAGATTTTTTAAATAGGGTGACCTACCTTTATAGGTAAAATATCAGGCAAACATCAGAGAAATTGCATCTCTATATTTTTTTAAGTTTCCCAAATCAAATAATAGAATACTTGCACTTTATAATAATAGAATTGCTACCATACAGTTGCACTGCTTTATTGTTATGCATCATTCATTGTCAGTGTGAAGCTATAAGCACATACTGTGATATACCAAAAACCTTGTGCCGTTAGGACACCGTGAATTTTGTATACGATTGTATCCCTAATTTGAAATACTGTATAACAATGTTTTTTTTAGGATAGCATACTGAGTGTTCTACATTCTTTTTTTTTCTCTTTTCTACTAACGTCTCCTCAGATGGTTACCATTGTAGACCCTCACATCAAAGTGGACAGCGGCTACAATATCCACAATGAAATTCGCTCTAAAAACCTTTATGTCAAGCGCAAAGACGGAGCAGACTACGAAGGCTGGTGCTGGCCAGGTTGGTTAGATCAGTCAGTTTAGCTTAAAGTCTGGCATGGTTCTTCACTGGAACACAGCACTAAACCAGCTTCTGCTCATTTCTCGAAGGAAACGCTGGCTATCCCGACTTCACCAACCCTGAGATGAGAGCTTGGTGGGCCGGCAAGTTTGCCTACGACCAGTACGAGGTAATACGCTCCTATTCAGTCTATATAGTTTAAGTGTTGAGTAAAGTAATAAAGCTTTGTGCGCCTCAGGATTCATATAAAGATCAATATTGATGATTACTGAAAGATGACAATCCATATTATGGGTTTATAATAAAGTGCAATTGGAAAGGTGTATATCAGATTAGAAAGAGCTTTTTTATTCAGGGCTCCATGGAGAACCTGTATACGTGGAACGATATGAACGAACCTTCAGTGTTTAATGGGCCCGAGGTGACCATGCACAAAGACGCGCTGCACGGCGGCTGGGAAAACAGAGACGTGCACAACATCTACGGGCTCTATGTGGTGAGAGACCGATCGCTTCAACCCATCTGTTTATAATCACTAATCAAACAGGGTTTAAGTTGAGTGATGAGGATAGAGGGGGGGGGGAATAAAGGAGAGACGTGGAGGAAAGGGAGAGGAGAAAAGAGGGAGGAGAGGGAGCTAGGTAGAAGGCAGTGACGCTCCTGGAGTTCTTTAAGATAAGAAGATAATAAGAAATCCAAGAAGTTAGAAAGTTTATAGCGACCAAAAAAATGGCAGCTAATCTATTTTTTTTAATAACCAGATCATTAGCTGTGTTTAAAATGGCATATTATGGCATACTACTCATATTAAATCTCGCCCAATAGCAGTTTGTAGCATGCATTATGTAAGCAACATAAATATTTCCAGTACGCCAAAGATACCCAGATGACGTATGGGGGCTAGAGCTATCTTCATGGTGTACTGCATCCCACAATGCAATTCGGTCTTTTCAAAATATAACTGAGGTGAAGAAAGCAACAACGGCAGCGACTTTACACGTAAAGACCATGGTTATACTGCGATATGTTTTCATCAAAATGTTGCAGGTATTAAATATTAAAGTATTAATATTTTTCTATTTAACTTGCTGTGACTTGAAATTTAGCCATTTATTCTAGTTGTACTATTACTGCATTTACATTGCACTCCTGTTCCAAAATTAGGGCTTAAGCAGGATTTTAATCTTGGCTTTAACCACCAAAAGTAAACACATTTTGGGTTACTCTAACTGTGAAAATACTCCAAAGTGTAGCAGTCTGAGGGAATTCTGAGGAAATTGCATCCACAAGTGAATTTGGCTGACAGGTAGTCACATGACTGTTGTATATACTGGTGCACTATGCAGTATACACTATACAAGTATGCCATTTGGAACTCAGCCACTATCATTATCCAGCTCTTTACAAGTTGAGTGGATTGTGATGAAGCAGTAAACGACAGTAAAATGCAGTGTCAGTGCGGCAGGATTAGGGTAGAGCTTCAGGATTCTTTGTCTTTTTGTTCATGATTTTATTCTCCATCCTTCAGCACATGGCCACTGCTGAAGGCCTGATCCAGCGCTCCGGCGGCACGGAGAGACCATTTGTTCTCTCCAGAGCCTTTTTCGCAGGATCCCAGCGCTACGGTGCCAATTTTTTTTTTGTCATTCTTTACTAGTTCTCTTTTTACTTTTCTCCTATTCTTACTTGTATTCTCTCTCTCTTTTTTTTTCTCTTTTCAGGGGCCATATGGACAGGAGATAATGCAGCTGAATGGGGCCATCTGAAGATTTCTATCCCCATGTGCTTGAGCCTGGGACTTGTGGGCATTTCCTTTTGTGGAGGTAAAACCTAGATGGACATGAGTAGTCGACTAATCATGTATTTCTTATGCAGCCGCGTAATCGATTAGTAAAATACGACTTAAAATTCTCAAGTTTTCTTTGGCCTGACGTAAAAAAATAAACAGGCCTCAAGCTTATTTTCCATTACAGTGTGAATTCATGGTGCTGTTGAGCACTGTTGATCATGGGCACAGCGAGTTTGCCGCCTGCAGCAATGGTGGGGAGAGACCCAAACAAAGCCAAGGGTGCCAATACTTTAATCTTAGCGAAGACGGAGAGAAAATTGAATGCAAATTTTCAGACGACGTTATAATACAACGAAAAATACAAGGAGTCACTGAGTCGGTCCTTTGTGTGGCTGAATCTCAAACGGCGTCCTGTCGGGTATATAGTGCACTACATAGGTTCATCAACTCCATTATGCTACACCCTATATAGTGAGCAATTATATTGAACAGGAAGCCATTTTGGACTCGGTCTAACTATGTATAATGGCGGATTTTAACGTGAATCTCGGATTCACATAAATGAAGAATCGAGTAAAGGGCAGTGGCAGCTCAGCGGTTAAGGCTCTGGGCTACTGATCGGTAGGTTGTGAGTTTAAATCCCAGCACCACCAAGCTGCCACTTTTGGGCCCTTGAGCAAGGCCCTTAACCTTCATCTGCTCAGCTCAATTGTAAGTCGGTTTAGATAAATGAATAAATGTCAATGTAATGTAAACGAGTAGTGTCAGCGACCAAAAAAAAAAAAAAAGACTGCGGGTAAATAACTAAAAACAAATCTGTTTATTTTTTAAATATCATGTAATTGATTGTAATCATGTCATTTTCTTGTGTGTTAGCGTATTGAACGACAAAATTACTGAAATGCTGACCACTAGCTAAAACCCTATTATAGTTCAACTTTCTTACTAGAGTGGTGACAATTCATCAATTTGATCGCTTCATCACTATTTAATAATAATGCACCGATGTGCAAGCATTCGTCAAACTAATGAAAGCGCAGTTTTGAATGAGTATTTCCGGTATTAAGGGCGAAGCAGGAGATTAATTGGTTACAAGGCAAATTAGTTTGAAATGTTTTTGAATAAAATAAAGTGCAGAAGTGAACAGTAAGTGTTCACGTCCAAATCCCATAGGACAGTGGAGCGTAGTCTCTGGTGTGATACTGTGTAACACTGTCTATGGTATTCCTCCTGAAGTGTCGTCTATACAATGTGCTTGATCATACCTACTTTATGAAACACCTCTTGGCCACCAGACATCACTGTGCCATTTCAAATGTTTTTACCCCAAAAAAGGGGGTAACCAAAAAGAGAATGCTTTATAACAAGTATTTTGTTTCAAAATAACTCTTAACACTTTAGACTAATCAAGGTATTATCAAAACTGAAAATCAGTGGTAGAAATGAGGTGAACCTCACTCCTTATAAAAATGCCAAACATATTTTTTTAGCATGATGCATGTTTTAATAATAATTACAATTCCTGCTGGTCTATAAATGATATGATTAGCGTATTGAAATTGCAGTTAATAAAATAACTGAGTCGGATTCTCGGCGCTCTCCTCCTCCTTCTCTCTTTAGCCGATGTTGGTGGTTTCTTTAAGCATCCAAACCCTGAGTTGCTGGTGCGTTGGTACCAGGCGGGCGCTTACCAGCCGTTTTTCCGGGGTCATGCCCACTTGGACACCCCGCGGCGTGAACCCTGGCTCTTTGGCCCAGAAAACACGGCTCTGATCAGAGAGGTGATACGCCAGCGATATGCCCTGCTGCCCTACTGGTACCAGCTCTTCTACAACGCCCATCGCACTGGGCAGCCCGTCATGAGGTGAGTCTCTCCATATGGGGTGTAGTCTTACTGTAGCACTCTTTGTCAAGGGTTCTAAAGAGGGTGTGACAAGACGACGTAACCAAAAAGAGTACCAGCTAAACAAAGTCACGGGCTATGTCCAAAACTACATCATACCACATGTCCTAATAGTAAGCCATCATACCCTGTCTTTATTGGCGTACTATTTTGACATAATATTTAGTGCAGTAGCATGCGGTTTGGGATGTAGCCATTAGCGACCCAACACGACTTGCTAAACAGTGTAGCGCACTATTTAGACATGCTATGTAGTAGGGTAGTTTGCGTTTTTTTTAAACGTAGCTGTGGAGGGATTGAAACACAAACTTTCAACATCGTTTATTCACCTTTCTTTTATCAATACACTGGCTGGAAATGCCACTACTACAGACATCCTACCAGAGAATTTCTTTGACCTGAATCCTGACTTCATCTCTTTCTCTTTCCCTCTCTTTCTCTGCTTCCGTCTGTCTGCCCGTGTCCCTTCCATCACACCCAAGGGCTCTGTGGGTGGACTATCCTGAAGATCCAGCCACGTTTACCATTGATAATGAATACTTAATTGGTGAGTAGAAATGAACCGTGCTACATCTACACTGAAGTATAGTTTTTCAGCACTTTTTTTTAAAGACCTCACTCGTTATCTTTATCAGGTAAAGACCTGCTGGTTCACCCCGTTACTGACGAGGGCGCAAGGAGTGTCACAGCCTACCTGCCTGGGAAAGGAGAGGTGCTGCGAAGCTTAAAACGAATATTGAGTTTAGAAATAATCCTGATACTAATATTGACCTGATATCATGTATATCAACCTTTTAGAAAACATGCTGACCTAGGTCATTTTTTGCCATTACATATATACGACGTAAGCGTACTTCTAGTTGGGTAGTTGTCCCCCCCAATTACCTGCTATTTCATGTGTAATATTCCTACTACTGCTGTAATGATAGTTGTAGCTGGTTTTTTTTACAGCCCTCCTGTATTGTTTTTGCAGGTTTGGTATGATGGTCACACACTGCGGAAACATAAGGGGGCTCAGAATCTCCACATTCCAGTCACCATGAGCTCAGTAAGTTAAGATTGCAGTGGTGCAGCAGATAACAGGACAGAAGGGCAGATGCAGAGGAAGAAAAGACACAGACAATACAATAACAATGAAATGACGCTGAGTTTAGTTAAAATCTTGTTTATAAATCATATGTCGAATTAAAATAAAGTGCGGAAAATAAAACAAATTGATAAAATTGCTAAGATAAAATTGAATATTTTAGTGTAATTATTCAGAATCCTCAGGGGATCTTGGCTCTCAATTTTGAAAATAGGGCTGGTGAAATTAAAAAAAAATTGCTCCTGGGTTTAGGCTGTCTCTGGAGGCCCCATAATTGCTTGATTTGAATGTCTTTAAATCCTACAGCTGCTCCTCTGTGTGTGTGTGTGTGTGTGTGTGTGTGTGTGTGTATATAAGCTGTAGATTTCTTTAACTCTGTTGTAACTCTTCTATTTCTCCATAGATCCCTGTGTTCCAGCGAGGTGGCTCTATCATCAGCAGGAAGGACCGCATAAGAAGATCCTCCTCCTGTATGGAGAATGATCCCTACACTCTCTATGTGGCCCTCAGCCCTCAGGTACACCTAGTGCAGGGGGCGCTCTAGTGTTAGTTCAGCTGTTTCACTGTAGTATCGTATGCTTTATAATCACACAGTCATTCTGCTCAGCTTTGCCCATTTATGCCGTCCGGGTTCTCCTGATGCTGCTCTTGTTATTCTGTGTAAGTAGTGGGTACTGTATAGCTACCTATACTGTCCTGTGTATTATCATATGGTGCTACAACATTGCTCTTAACATTGCTTAGGTCTTCCAGCCTGTATTGTCTTGACTCTTGTGCACTGCACTATGGCACTGGAGGCACATTATTGTACCCTGCTGTATACGAATGGAATGATTATAAAAATAAAAAAAAGTGACTTAAACTGAAAAGCATCAGTTTGAACCCCCTGAAGAAACTTTTCGAAGATCAAAAGGTTAAGATCAACTTGTCTATAAGTTTTCCACCAAGGAGATGTCCTCATGGGTTACCAAGCTATCAGTGCTGGATGAAGTTTAAGTTAGCACGTAGTGGCGCTGACCAGATTTACTCAAGTATATCTTAAATACCTTAACCTGGATAGCTTTGCCGAATGTCTTACAGGTGAACAATCATAATTTCACTCACTATGAATATTTAATGCGCCGGTTTTCCCCAGCATCATTTTGTAATGTATATCTTAATCAGCTGTGTGATTAATAGAAGAGCTAAATGTTCCACTTACGTGAAATTTCAAACTTTTTTCCTTCAGGGTACCGCTGAGGGAGAGCTCTACATCGATGATTTCCACACCTTCAACTTTGAAAAAGAAAAGCAGTTTATCCATAGGCAACTGCGCCTCTCTGATAATACGCTTTCTTCCAGGTGTGGAGCTCTTTCTTTTCTCAGCACATCAACACATGCACACTCTACACAAATTTCAAAACTTTCTGTCTTTTTTTTGGGCTACCTTTACTAAAGAATGAAATCAACTGGCTTGCACTCTCTATGAGACCACATGGGGCTTCATGGCTTCTTCCTAATTTTCAAAAATATTTATTTCCATTTATTTTGGCTGGACTTGGGCTTTCCTCATGCAGTCTTATTGAATGCCAGTGTTCTGATTTGATTGTTAGTGTCTGAGGTTTGGCTCTGAGCTGAATGAAACAGGAGAGACAGTGACCTGGTCTTTTGGTGTTTATTTCACTAAAGATATTAACTCCTGCTAAAATATTACTCCAGACTCTGTTCCAGTAACAAATCGTTGTAGTTTGAGCTGTTTCTTGTGTTATGGGATGTTCTTTGTTCATCACATTGTTGTAGTTTGAATTATTCTGTCCATTATGGGCTGTTCTTTGTTCGTCACACTGTTGTAGTTTGAACTGTTCCTTCCGTCGTGGGCTGTTCTTTGTTAATCACATCGTTGTGGTTTGAACTGTTCCTTCCGTCGTGGGCTGTTCTTTGTTGGTCATGTCGTTGTAGATTTTCCTTTTCCTTCCTTTATGGGCTGTTCTTTGTTCATCACAGTGTTGTATTGTGAACTGTTCCTTTATTGGTCACATAATTCTAGTTTGAACTGTTCTTTCCGTTATGGGCTGTTCTTTGTTCGTTACATCTTTGTCGTTTGAACTCTTTCTTCCGTTATGGGCTTTTCCTCTTCAGTAATCTGGCCCCAGACTCCAAGTTCACCACGGCAGCATGGATAGAGAAGGTGATCATAATGGGAGCCACTCGTCCGTCTTCAATCTCCCTGAAGACTGCAGGTCAGTATCTCATTGGTCCTGGTCGTCTCTCTTTAGTTCCTTTACACAGTATTATGATCAGGACATCAAGAACTCCTTCCAAAAATGTGCATTACATTTTTTCTATTGTACAACATCTGGAGTGTTAAGCATAACACATTTAATAGATTTATTCTCAAACATTCATGGATAATTAAAATACTGTTTTGAGAAATAGAAATTTATGTTTAAAGATTTGACTCTACATTAGTGGTTTAAAGATGATGATAATAAGACGAGCTTAAAAGTGGCACAGCTGTTTTTGTCGGGAGATCACAAAGTCGACATTCAGCTGTCCTATGACGCGTTCAACAAAGCGCGTTGAGCTGTTCTATTCATCCTTTAGAGGAAGGGATTAAATGACATTGTGTGAGCGGCAGTTTAAAAAAGATGCAATGGCTGGCTTACTGATGCAAAAAAATAAATAAAATAAAATGTTAGAAAATATCTAATGTACTTCCATATACTTACATATAAATGTTCAGCTTGTTAAAATCCCGTTAATATTTTTAATATTATGTGCATTATCGTTCATGCCTTTCTTTAAACACTATCCCTAGATGGCGCTGAGACTGCTGTGGAGTTTGACTTTGATTCCGCTGCATCAGTGTTAACAATGCGCAAACCTGGCGTCAATGCAGGGGCTGACTGGACTGTGCATTTGCAGTAACACCAGGACACACACACACACACACACACACTTACTGGGAATGCGTGTGTTAATATGAATGTTTACTGGGACATACAGCACATTTATACACACAAACAAAACAATCATTTACAAGGAGGAATAACACTAAACAAGAGTAGATTCTCTCTCTCTTACACACACACACACACACACACGCGCTGGGAATATGAGCGTGGGGAGAATATTTGGGTTTGGGACGTTTTTAGGACGAGAATGCCGTTAAAGAGGCATAACACAAAAAGAGGACCATTAGAGGAATGGATTTTTAAAAAAATCCTTTCTTTTATTTCCCATTATTGGGTTCCCATCATTGACTACTACATCTTTATTTTAACGATATTAGCGTCGAGTTTGAATCAAAGAGAGAGAGAGCTAGCTGTAGATGATGTTGATGGTGAAAGCATAATTGTTCAATTTAATTGTTTTTTTCTCTCAACAGAATAAGATTTACATTGATTCAGGAATGTGGAACATTTTGCACTGACATTCAATATTCCAGTTATCCACGAGAGATTGCTATAATTGTTAAATCTACATTGTAAATTAAGTTTGAAAATTGAAGTGAAGGAAAGGGCCTAAAATTTATGTTCAAACTGAGCCATACAGCAGTTAATTCTATGTACTACCTGATTTAGTACAGTTTTGGGGATACGTCCTTCATAGCTGAACTCCATGACTTGAATAAAGGCTACTCCTTGTTTACACTCATCATTCAGTTTAATTTACTAGAGTTTTTTTTTTTTACTTTGTCATTTTCTTGATTGGTGAAAATTACTTGTCAAAAATCCTCACTATTTTATCTGAATGTTAAAAACTGAGAAACTGCTGGTAGAAAAAGAAAACACACACAAATGTTCCATCCACATGACTGTCCATAGATGTGTTAATATTATATTTGAGCTGTGTACATGATGAGATACGTAATTGACTGTATTCCAAAGCATTTGTAGTTTCAGGATTCATCCATTCCAAGATCCTTCAATCACACTGAAAACTCTATCAGATCTTCAGGTTTGGATCAGGAAATTATATTTAGTTTAAAATCCGTTAAGTTAATCAGCAAATGTTCCTGTTTGACTAAATAAGTCTTTAGCTTGTACTGAATTTACTAGCTTGTAAAAAAAAGAAGAAAAAAAGTAATATGACCAAGCATTTCACAAGGAATTTGAAGTGCACAAAATAATTTTAACATGTTCTTCTAATTCTAATATTCACATTCATAAGTCTGGCCCACCACCTCAATGTGTGGCTCCTAAACAAATGGATGGTTGAAATAAAGATGTTGAATTCCATTTGGTTGTGATCGTCGTATTTTCGTCATCAATACATTGAAATTAAAACCGTTTCAGTTCGATTTTTTGAACGATTCAAGTTCTACATTTTTAATAACTAAATGCCTCAGAAATAAATGCCTTTATAATATTGCCTACATCTTGGTGTCACTTCGTAAGAAATGTATTTAAACCGCTTGGTGCCTTCGCTAATTTATTTGTAGCCTACGCTAATCACTAGATTCATAATTCTGATTATTTTTGATAAGATGCTGATACGTTTCTTATTTGTAGGTTAAGTAAACCTGTGGTCTGAATTAAAGAGGGCAGTCCACATGCGCAAACCTAAGAATATAAAAGGAGCTTTGTGCATGAAGGAGTGGTCCAAGATCCTCTACAAGTGTCTCCAACCGTGTCCGACGTTACAGGAAGAGGCTCAGTGCTGTTAATCTCTCCAGGAGAGGCTTTACCAAATACTAACTATGGAGGTGCCGATTAGTTTTGAAACCATTGCACTACTTCAGAATTCACACAAATTCTGATACCTTGAACATTGTGTCCACAAACCTTTTCTTCAGTTATCAAAAGGAAAACTGTTTTGGCAAAAACTTTAGGCAATATTCACCTGATGCACAAAAATTTCAGATCTCCTAAACTCATTCACAGCACAAGTTTAATCACAAAGCACAATTAACATGACGTTATCACGCTGAAAACACTGCTATTCAGTATACACCACTCCAGTCAATCAATCAAGGACCACAGGGAGGATGTGGCCAGAGAAGAGGAAGAAGATGTGCATAACAACGTACAGTATCACCAAGGAGATACAGTACGTGCAACAATCATCGACCATTTCTTCATTAGAAAGAAAGCTTCTTTATTGTCACATATACAAGTACAGTACAGGGAAATTTGATTCTTCGCATATCGGTAAGCTGGGGTCAGAGCGAAGGGGCAGCCATGATACACGGCTGTACAGGGTTAAGGGCCTTGCTCAAGGGCCCAACAGTGGCAGCTTGGCAGAGCTGAGGTTTGAACCCACAACCTTCTGATC
>JAOUQW010000028.1:4181513-4195438 GCA_028565825.1 Olivaichthys viedmensis | reverse complement strand
GGCTGGCGCCGCTTTTGATTGACAGGAGAGAAAGTGTAATGCCGTCCCTCCCACCCAGAGAGCAGGGCCAATTACACAAACATCAGGTGCAGTTACAAGTGATTTGTTTGATAATAATTTGATTCTAATTTGATTTGTGGATTTCAATGTTTTCTTATTTTGCTATTTTATGAAACTGTTTGTGTACAAATGGTGTTACTGAGCTAAACAATATCTATTGTTGCACTATGCTAATCTGGAGGCTATAAGATTCTCTTCCTTCATAGCAACATTAGCCTCGTAGCCCCAGAGCAAAACTAAAGAAGCAAACTTCAGACACCAAACATGTCATGGCTGATTTTCTTAATTTGTGGTAAGACGCAATGTTACGCAATGTTTCTTTATCCTGTGTAAACCTGAAGTATATTTATTTATTTATTTTTAATTCATTAATTTATTTTTTAACAATAATGCATAAAGTGCCATCTATATTTTTAATAATGCAAAAAAACTTCGCATGAAAACAAACAAAGTTTTATAGTGATGTTTTATGATGAAGAGAAAAGAGTAAAAGGTCATCTTTATTGAACTTTTTACATGTAGACATACAGACAGATTGAATAATCAAAACAGTACATTAAAATTAGTTTTCAGAATAATTCAGCACGCGTTTAATATCAATTAGCATCATTACAGATATACAGAAGCCCTATAAAGTACCTGTTTTTCAATTTTTCAATGTTTGTTTTTTGGTAAATTACAAATTGTTAATACATGAACCCCATAAGAGTGACGTGTATGCTAATCCATATGCTAATCCATATGCTAATAAATTTGCATTCCTAACAGTAATGGGATTACGGAAGAGTTTTTATGTACAGTAATGTAAATGCAATTCACTCAAAAATAAATTTTTCATAAAAAAAAATTCTATAAGAACTGTTTGTTAAATGGAAAAGCGTACATTTAAGAGAAACTGATTCATTTGTTTAACCAAAAGTTTTATTTTATAAACTGACACTCTTTTGTACCTGTAGTTAGAGGAACATTAGTTGTAGAGGAACATCTTTACAAGAAAATAATTGCACTGCTGTTGTATCTGAGGGTACATATCCCTTGTTTATAGTCTATAGTGTACAGAAGAAGCTTAAGATTTCCATGTAAGTTCTCCTTTTCGAACCCTAGCTTTCGCTGCAGCCCTCTTTTGCTCTTTATCTATCAATCTTAACAAAAACGTTTTTCCTTACACATGTCAAAAATACCATTCTGTACCTGCCATGCATACTGGATCTATAGTATTATGTTCTCTGATTATCTTGGCGTAGGGTTTTAGAAAGGTAGGTTCACGATTTTTCAACCCATGCCCAGATGTTTTGACTCCGTTATAATCACGTATAGCACAACCTCGCCGGTACTGACAGAATTAACGCTTCTTTGCATTTCTGTAGCTTCTTACCGGGTTAAAACGCAGTCCAACGGGGTGGTTATTTAAGCCGTTAAAGACTTTTGGTAAATCTCCTTTTCAAAAACGAAACGCCCAGTTTCCTCAACGACAAAAACAAAACACCACCACCGAAAAAAAGTCATCACACACGATGCTTTCTGGTTTTACTGACTTTATCCGCACGCATGTTTTTAAGTGCTTGGGCTGCACTGTGCCTTGCAAGTAGTTCCAAAAATCAAATGTAATATTTAAAGCCTGCTGTTATTCTACACATGAAAACACTCTGAAGACCTGTTTCACTGTATGTGACTATATGGTAAATTTCCATTTATTATAAAATTAACATTTATTGGGGTTTCTAGAGGCTTAAAAGGTCACCCAATTGGAATGTGTCCAGAAAAAAGCTGCAGAGGACTGGTATCTTTCTCCGTACTAGACGCAATGCTGATAGTCGGTTCTACAATATATTGCAAAATTTAGCATGCATGATATTGCTGCGCTGTCATATCTGCGCTCTTAGCTTTATGTTAGCGCCGTTCCCAGATTCCCCTCCAGGCCAACAGCTGTTCTGAACATGTATGGACTGTAGCGAAGTGGACCCTGGCGTTTTTCAGTCCGTGTCCCCTCCTCCCCCTCCTTGGCTGGAACTCATGGAATCTGCACAGTCTAGACACCAAAGCTCTCACCCCATGATTCCTATGGGTCTTGAAGACATGGGTTTGCTTTCAGCCGGAGGGGTTGAGACGTAGACGCCTCGGTCTGGTAAGATTCCCAACTCGTTCCCGACCAGCTGTTGAGCCACAGCGGCTCCGTCCGTTGTCCAGCTTCTGTTATTAACATTGGATATGGACCCAACTGGGGCGTGTCATTATGGATTCCTTTTGTCTTTGGGAGGTGCTGTTCAGCCTTGTCTATATCCGTCTCTCTCACAGAAAAGCAGGAGTAAGGAAATGCAATCGAGAACGTGGAGGCCGCACTACGCATCACTTGTAGTCTTTCGGATTTCAACACTACTTTTTGTTAATTCTCTGTAGTTCTGGGATATTCCCTACAAAATATAGGCCTCGTCTAATGAAAATGCTTTAACGAATTTTCCCTTGTCTTCTCTCCTGGGTGTCCCTCTTAAGTTGCCCTTATTTGTTTTGTTTTTAGCTTCTCTATTTTTCTTAGAATTTTTGTCAATAATATCTGTCCTAAATTGACTTTTTGTGATGTCTCACTGTTTTTCTCTCCGCTCAGAACTTGGCCACCTGAAGAAGCAGTTGGTCATTTGTGACACTTGCTCATGAACCGAATGAACGACTGACAAAAACAGGTGCCCCAAACTTGGTGTCCTCTGAAAGGTCCCTTTATGCACTTCACGGCTTCAGAAGCATGACCACATGCAACCCAGGCCTGGCCAACACCTTGGCTCACTTACTGCAAACCCTGCTGACTGAGCTGAGCTTACGTTTACATCTCAGAAGTTTTCCTTTTGTCGAGTTGGGACCATAAATGTCCGTATTAGGTTAGCTTTAACTGACTGACCATAATCCATTCCGCTTGGATAAATACCCCAGCGTCTTTTCAACCCAATTTCTATCTACTGTAGCTGTAGCGTATGTGCAATTACCACAGACAAGAACTTCAGCACGTTTCGAGGTACTGAGAAAAGAATGGGGGGAAAACCCGTTTCCTTGAAACTTGTAATAGAAGCATGAGGGCAGTTGTTGAATTCCATCAATAATCGGTTAAAATATGTGACTTCCATAACACAAATTCGAAACTACAAGCGTTAAAGGTGTTCAGGGTGAGAAAGACTGGAGTCTTGCCAAAGCTGTTCTTATTGAGTAAAAAGTCATTCCAGTTATCTGCGCTTACCTACACCGAGTTCCATTTGTTTTTATTTTCAGACACGTTTTCTATGATGGCGGCCACAAATCCTTCCCTCTGAATAGTCGTCCCACCTCTGACCAGATGAATTATAATAATTGCGATTCTACATAAATACCTGCATCGCATGAATATTTTTTTTGACGGAATTCGACAGCTGCCCTTCCATTATAAGTGAGTGCAGTAAACGGGTTCTCCGTTCTTTTCTCAGTACTGGGGAAATGTGTCAAAGTTCTTGTCTGTGGTAATCGCATAGACACTACAGATGCGGTAGATAAAACTGAAATCAATATATGCCAAAGTATTTCTTTAAGAATTTTGCCCGCAACTTGTCTGCGAAATTACAGGGCACTTGATTAGAGAAATATTCATTGTCCTAGTATGCTACATGGCCACTGAAAGACTTCTTTTAAAGGCCTTTAAAAGCCACAAAACTATATATTTTGGTTTTGAAATATGATTTTTGTAACTCCTTGAACTTCCCAAAGGGTTCACTGGTGTTTTCATTAAAACCTGATATCTGCGGTTTGAGAAAATAATACACATTAACCCCAGTGATGACAAAGTTTGGAAAGATAATGGAGGCCGACTATAATGTCCTGTTTATCATGAGACCTTCTGGCATCCATAAACCCAGTGAGGAGGATCGTGCAGAAGTGCGGCGCTTGAAAAATACGGCCTGTTTTGAAGGCATAGTTGAACATGGGGCAAGCCACAACAGTGGAGTCAGGAATGTGACCTCCTGTGCATTCCTCTCAAGTGTCTTTCTCTCGCTCATGGTTATACGCATATTTATGTATTTACAGCAGAAGGACCATTATATACTAAATACCTTATGCCTTAAAGGAACATGCCTTGGAAACTGAAGTGGATATTGTTAGTTACTTATTATTTGTCCAGTGTTAATGAGATTTCTTACCCTTTGTGTTTGTATCGTCACGATTCGTCTCCGAATGGGAATGGCCATGTATAGGTGCCTGTTTATTATGTAGGAGTGACGATTTAGTAAATTTGCCTAATTCTGAATGTTAAATATTGATTTATATCATATAACTTGGATATAAAATATCTAAAATCATTATCAGCACATGTGACTTTAGATCAGTGGGGTTCTGTTGACAAGCTAAATGTTAAACCCAGTTTAGAGTTTGTACCATTGATCCACGCAAAGGAAGCTGTCTGCTTATTGTGCACGTTTTAAACCTTACCTACTGCTTGCATGTAGAGGTGTGGGTACACTCTGGATGTTACGCTGTGACTTGTCAAGAAATATCACGGTATTTAAATGATTGTTAAAGAAAACAAAACATGAACATTCATAAAACATGTTACACTGGCATTATTCTTAAACAATAGTTTTTAAAACCATTTATTTAGCTTTTGAAACACACCATTTTCACATTTTGTTATTTTTTAAATTTTTTATGAGTGGGGTCTTTTTCTACATCCCTGTGTATGAAACGAGCAAAAAGCAAAAAAGAAAAGAAAAAGATTCCTCTACTAAGTTTGAATTGCTTTTGCAGAAATGGGAGCTTGACATTTTCTGTGCTTAATCGGCACCGATGAGGAGGATGATGATGATGATGATGATGGGGGGAGTTTGCAGAGACTTATGGGTGGGCAAGAATGGCCATTAACATGAATTTTAGCGCTCACATCTTCAAGGTTATAAATGCTCACAGCCACACAGCCGATTTGATCCGTTTTGGGCAAGGATATAAAGTTCCATGGTGGTCGCTGGCCTTCGCTACTAATATATTAGACTAACATTATTATCACAGGAAGGCCATGCAGGCTGAAAACTATTCAGGTTGCTATGACCCTTCGTTAAGGCGGAACATGTGTCCTGAATATTTAAAGGCAGAGATCACATTTTATTCTTATTCATTAGTGCCAGAACAACTGCTGTGCTGATTTGTAGGTTTTGGTTAATGTTTTAGTTAAAGTCATGACGTGAGTAGGCATAGACTATGCGCATAGGTTATAATATGACCTGCACGAGCAGTGTGCAGTGGAACATGCAATTTGTACAGCCTTAAGAAAAGACAGCCTGTAAACGAACAGTTACTTATGAGAGGGATAGTAGTGGCAATCATCTCATGTATTTCAGAGATATTTGCGGCCCACTACAAATGTTTTGAGGAACGTACAGAAAAATGAACACGTAGACGGTAATGAACGGAAATGTATTTCCAGCCTAATGTACACACACACACACACAGAGAAAAAGAGGAATATACTGTCAGGGTCTTTAGTGGTGCTCGGCAGCACTTCGCCCCACTTGAACCCTCACCTATGATGTGAAATCCAGCCAGTGATAAAAATTCCTTCTAGTCACAGCTTGTTAATGCTAAGCTATGTCCTTCTGAATGCCGTGACTGAAAAATCTTTTAGAAATCTGCTGTCAATTTAAAAAGATTTCTCTCTTTATTTTTACTTTAAAAAAAAAAAAAAAGTTTTTTTATTTACCAGTTTTTTTATACTTTATTTTTTTTTTTTTCAATTTGCCCCATCTGGAGGCTTTGTGTTTTGTGCTCATACAGGGTGTTTATACGTCTATGTGATTATTAATGGTCATATTTTAAATGCTACTATATTTTTGGCATTTGCACTCTGAGCATCAGCATCAAAACCCAATATTGCATAAATAGGAGCATCACAGAAATTCACTGCGAGTGTATTGTCTGTGAGTCTGGCATGTATTTATAATTTACACAGTCAGTCTAGATCAGGGAATCCTACAGATTTGTGTTTACCCTCTTTTAACACACCAAATTCAGCCTATGAAGGCCTTGGGAATTAGCTGACGAGTGGAATCAGGTGTGTTAAATGAGATGGAAAGCTAAACTTTGCGGTGCTGCGGCCCTTCAGGACTGGAGTCTGACGCCTGTGGTCTAGTGTGACTTTCTGAACAGCACAGGAAAAAAAAAAAACCCTTTTGATAATCACAATCACACCATGTATCAAACACAGACTTTTAAATATGAGGACTGTCCTCCGGATGGATGTTTGAGTAAAGTCCACTTTGCCTCCTGCATTTATAATTCATATCCCCAGTACAGAGTGTTGTAAGCAGAGTTGCTGGGCTTCAGCTGGATTTATTTAACTGTAGTATGAGAGAGAATGCTCAGTGCTGCAGCTAATCCCGCTGCTCTCTGCTCCTCTGGCCTCTGCTGCCTCTGCCAAAATAACATCTGCAGGACATCCCAGCATTATACAGCACATATAAAACAGCACTAGCCTCTTGTTGCCTCTTTTCGCAGTTAAATTTAGTCATGGTTAAACCAGTGGCAGCTGGTGGGCAAACGTGTAGGTGATGCACAGATAAGGTACTCGGCGACATGCATCTGCCTCTGGAATTTTCTTCACTTTAGGTTGTAAAATGACGCACACTGGTGGGTTTTGTTTGCAACGTTTCAAAATAAATACTGCTTTTCAAAAATTTGATACAGGACAAGTTATTTGTATATAGTTATTATATATATATAAATAATTTCTTCCCTGTGTTTGATAAAAGCAGTAGTATAAAGAAGTAATAAATATTTTTTTGAATGTACATCAAAAGCTTTATTGCTTGACGACACATTGCTACAACGTCGGACTTTCCTACTCAAAGTACACAAACTTAGTTAGTTGGTTCTTAGTTAGTCCAGGCTATTAAATTATTAAGACAAACATTTTTTTTTTTTAATTGTTGGCGTGTAGCTTACAAAAAGCAAAATGGACGATAAGCCATTATTGTTATTATTCTTATTTAACAATTGAGATCGTAAAAACGTACAGGTCTTCAAAAGTATGGAATTTAAAAGCACTAATTTTCACACCTGGAAAATTATGGAAATTCAGGTAATGTTTTTGGGAAAAGTATGGAAATTCAGGTAATGTTTTTGGGAAAAGTATGGAAATTCAGGTAATGTTTTTGGGAAAAGTATGGAAATTCTGTTGTCAGAGTAATATAGACTTCAGACACTAAGGTTGTAAATTAGGTTGTGTTTAGACTTTTCCCTTATATATACCTAATGCACATCACATTTCATGTTTTCCCTTTTCGTGATGCAGTTAATGATTAAAAATTAGCAAGAAAAAAGCGATTTAACTGTGGAAAGTTTGAATAAGCAGTCTGGAAAATGTCTTGATTCTTGTAAGAGGAAATGGTCCCTGATCCCTTATTTAAATGTATTATATATATTATTATAAATGCACCATTTACATTTTTATTAAAATTGCAAATGTCATTTTTTCAGTTGATATGGAGATCTCGAAAAAGGATCGAAAATGTGATGCCACTGCTGGATTGTAGCCTACATGACCGATTACCGCTGGCCTACCAGCAAGCGGATATCATATTTTTATTCACGAACACCAGCCTATCCGCATGCTCCGATACGTTTTCACATCGGACTGTGTTTCAGTTTTGAGCTGCGGTAGTGAACGCTGTGATTGACATTTGCTTCGGCCTGTGTTCTGTTTGATCAAGCGATGCTGCAGGATGTTTTATTCTTCAGCGGTTCCGCATTGAGTTGGTTGAACTGCCGTAAGCAAAGTTGGCGTTGCAAAACGTGCACACCACGACAGTTTTGCTCTCTGCATCAATATACTGCCAGACTTACCTTTTCTTTTTCAACACCCTGTTTTCTCTTTAACTTTAAACATAATCAATACCTGAACAGTGGGTTTTGTGTTTGAGTACCCAGAACAGTTAGCCGAGTATTCGATTACCTGTGCACACCCCGAGTATTTGTTTTCTCAGTCACGTTTTTATTGCCATCACAGTTTAACATGCATTGAAAGTATGTTCAGTAAGTAGTAACACAATAGTCCCCATTTTATAGCTATTGAGGATACAACCACAATAAATTCACTGCAGATTTGAAACTTGGCACGCACAACATGGTTATATAAAGAGTTGTTTAGGAACCCTTGATGCATGAGGTTTTATCAAGGCACTAGCTGATTTCATTCCATTGCTAGGTGAAGTTTCTCCCAAATAATGGTCACCCACTTTAGTCAGTGTTTTCTTTTCTTCTTTTTTTAGCTCGATTTTTGTTTGCTTTGACCGTTTGCTGATTGGCGACGTGATTCTTTATTGTATAAAAACATTGACGTTTTGTTCCATATACAAATAGGGTCAAAACTTAAGACCGCTTCCACACACAGATTACTGTTCTCCAAAAGGCATAGAGTCGAGATGAGCTGAAGTGTTCTAATATCTGATGCTCATCTTTTGTGTTACAGTGTTTCTGGGAAACACAGGTCCTGCATGACGGGGCCCCAGCTCAGAGTCTTGCTTTATCTTCGCTCTCGATCCCACTCTTAATTTCTTCCATGTGACTGTGGCTCTGTTTGGTTTTGTCATGTCACCCACACATTGATTTGGAAACAATAGTCTTTGTACGTTCTAGTTCCCAAACATCTGAGCTGCGCCAGAAGGAGAAGAGATTGGAGAAGATGGATATCCTCCAGTCTTTGCGTAATGCCTGTTTTTGACCATGTGATATGTTTTTAGGGCCGGATTAATTGAGCGTATTACGTTCCACATCACTTTTTAATTAGGGCACTTGAACGTCTCGTATGCTGTCTTTTGCAACACCAGTTATTCTGAGCGAAATCTGTCGTATACGTCAGTGTGACAGATATTTAAGCGGTGCGTGCCATGTTCTTAGTTGTTATTGAGTTGCGCATGAAATTTTAACAAGTGGTGGACAGCATACTGGTAGAAATCTGTCAATTAAAAGAGAAAAACTACAAAGCCAACTGATGTATTTGCTTTAAAACGTTCAGCGGGTGTTCACACTGCTTTAAGGCTGCTTTACACCCCATCTTGAACTTTAGTTCCAGCGAGTGCGACATGTTTTTATTGGTCAGTCAGCTTTTAACACATCCGGAAAAATCTAGAAATTGAACTTGGTTTGATTTTGAAAACGAAACATTGTCGTTTTCACCTTTATCGTCCAAATAAAAAAAATATATAGTAATTTTGCCCATGTTGCCCACCGCTAATTCCAACCAGTGTCATTAACCCTCAGCACTTACGGAATAAAGTTGCCCACAATTGTTGGCTCCAAATCGCTGAGCAACCCCACTGCTGCCCTTCTTTCATTGCATGTGCACCATGCTAGTGAGGATCTTGGCACTGAGCATGCTAATCCCTGGTCTGAAATGCCCCAGATGCCCAGACTGGAATTCTCAGAAGGAACCTGGATAAACACGGTCACGCAGCTTGGCTGCTTGCTGCATGTCTACAATTCGGGACTTGCCGGTGATGGATATGGCAAAAAATATCATACCACAATCCTTTCGGACATTTTTACAATACACTATATGCATTATGATTAGGTTTATTAAGGTGTCACGGTTTCATGTTAAGTCATGGTATATGATCTGATGGGTATCGCACTGTTGACTTTGTCTTTAAGTCCCTAAAACGACACAGTGGCCTCGAAATGTATAAGACAATTGTTACATAATTGAGACTGCTCCTTTCTGATTAGTAGTAACAAAAGAGTTGATCTGACGATACCGTGATACTTTCAGACTCTGGTGATGGAACGAACCTGATGCTGAGCATCACGGATATTAACCACAGCTGAGTTTCTTTTCTGTCTCCTACCATCGTATTAGATCAGTATCTTGACTCTCCCCGACCAAGCTGGCGAGACCGGGTACCAGAGACGAGACTGGTTAAGGTGGTATGATGCGTCATCTTTAGAGCGCACTCGGTACATGCGTGTCCTTTTATACACGGCTCAGTGTGTGTTTGCGTTTGCAAGCGAGCGATGGTCAGACATGCTGTGATGTCCCAGAGGCTTCCTGCACCTGGCTCATGTTTTCCCCTCTCCATTCCCCGAACTTGCTGCGAACCCACGGTGAAACCCTGCAGACTTTTTAATCTGGAGAAATGGTCCTGCATTTAAAAGAGTAAAAGATTCCTTAAAGGGATGATCCAGTCAGTTGTGTCCAGGCCTAGTAGGTGAGTAAGTTATTTGCCTTAATTTGCTTGTGCCCTTGGGTTTGGAAAAAGAAGTGAGCTCAGGGGGTGAAAAAAAAGAGGGGGGTTAAGAGACCATACTGTGTACGTCAGCTAACCGTTAACATACTGAGCGTGGCATTATATAAATCGTAATGAAGTGATTCTCCTATGAGCTCATCACGAAGCAATGTGCTTCATGTTTCTCCATCTGAAAATCTCCTCCTCTCCCCGCTTTTTTAAAAACCTCGCTCCTCTGCGCTTGCTTTGCGACGAAGTACAGTCTCTGAGGCATTTGAAGTTTCTCGGGTGGTTTTGAAGTCACATGTTTGAATTTCTCCTTAATTAGTGCATGTGCTTGGCATGAGGCTCAGCTGCATGTTTAACATTCCATTTGCCTTGACTGAGTAAAAAGTTATGCATCTGCATGCAAAACGCTTTCTAAAGTATTTGCTAATGAACGCAGGGGTCATTTTGTGCAAATCTGATGTAAATCGAACAAAATCTGCATTGCGCTTATTCATTCAGTTATTTATTTATTTATTTATTTTTGGGATAAATTGCTTCCAGACTTTGATATTGTTGATGATGCAAACCAGGTGTCATGCAAAGCCCTGAAGCAAAATCCTTTTGTGAAACCTCACGCTATTGTGCTAAAATCTTTTTAATCCTTTTACCAAATGTGAAGCAAAGGTTCCTTACCAAACCCAAAGGCATTATTTTAATTAACAACAGAATTGACCTTTGTTTTTGTTTTTATCTTGAAAGATTGCGTGCAATTTAATTGACCTTTTTGGTATGCAGAACACCGTTTGCTTTTGAACCGAGTTCAGTTTTCACTGTAAATGAAGTGGGGTAGCCGGAATGCCATGAAGCCGTTGTTGCAGTCTAGGTGGTACGGCTCATTTCATACCTCAGTTCTATTCTCATTCCCTTTGGCCAGACTACAGAGGTGGAATTGTATCATTGTCATATTTTCAGTCGTTTTCACTCCCTCGTGACTGGAAAGTCAAGAGAATGTATTAGCTGGCCAACGCGTCTCTGGGCTCCAGAGTGGCCCAGGTTCCCGCCTGTCTGGAGACACCAGTTGACTGGTGTGGAGACCGGTGATGTCAGCTCCAGAAACATTAATGCCTCTTTTCCACATGCTCATGGAGAAGGATCATAGCATGGAAATGAACATTATCTAGGATTTGCGTCTTGTGCGGTAATTGGCTTCGACTTTGAATGTGAAATTTCCTCACAAACAGTTCCGTCTGATTGGTCGATGTTCAAAAGTAACTGCATGCTTTTAAATTCATCCATATTTTAAAGAATGTGACCAATTTGAAATAGGAAGCAAGCTTGTTTTTTAATAGAAATTTGTGCTCAAGTTTAAATAGGCACTAAATATTAAATATTGTTAAAAACAAATTGAGATATATTTATTTATTTATTTATTTATTTAGGCATAGTATAAAAAAAGAAAGGAATATTATCCAGCTGCAGTAGTGGAGGATTGTTGCACATGTTGAGTTGTCTCCATGCATGGAAATCATAACATTTATTATTTGTCCAGCTAAATGGCAAACTGTTGTGCCTAAAAACAAACTGGTAGCTTCACTCGTTTACTTTGTCTTTACTTTAAAAAAAAAAGTCTGGCTAACTTATGGGGAATATGTGAACTAAGTATTGCCAAAGATGATCCGTTTCTGGTTAGTGACCAATTCCAGAAATACACCAGAGCCCTGTTCTTCGTACATCGCTTAACAAACCCGAGATAAGATGACGTATACCAGATTTACTAATCGTGATGATTCCAAACGGGCAAATTTCGGTTCTTCAAGCTTGATGATTAGTATAGCCGGATCGAGTTGTCTTGAGATAAATGTACGTTCCCGTGGTGTT
Organism: Olivaichthys viedmensis; assembly: GCA_028565825.1. Classification (NCBI taxonomy): domain Eukaryota; kingdom Metazoa; phylum Chordata; class Actinopteri; order Siluriformes; family Diplomystidae; genus Olivaichthys; species Olivaichthys viedmensis. Next base: position 4,183,289 of record JAOUQW010000028.1, on the reverse strand, counting down.
TGGAAAGGCCATGTATATTGAGACTCGAAACCATAATCAGCAAGACAACAGTTTGCTAATGAGAATGGTACCTGGAGACTGACTAATAAATGAATGAGATACCAAATCAAGGTCACAAAATTGTGATTCTTGTGCACGCTTTACTATGTTTGTGCTCTCAGTTTGCAATTTGGAGTTATATACATGTTCATATATGTGCAGTATAGAGGGCTCTTAGGCCGGGGTTATACTTGCTTTGTGACTGTGTGGATGCCGCAGCAACGCAAGCGTCATTGTTCACATACTCGCTTCCGTGTCCACTAGGGGGCACAGGTCAGAGCCGAAACATCGCCAGCACCGGAATATCTTTTTTCGACCACTTCCTGATTTTGCACAACGGAGTAAACAGTGAAGATGGCGTGGAGTTGAGGAGGCTATGATAACGTGTATCTTGAGAAAACGGCAGAAACAGCGGCGCCAACGTAGACGGTGTATCATACCATTAAACTAATCTCATCGCCACAACGGAGCGTTTATTTCTCTCGTTCTACCGATCGGCGCGTTGCTTCACTATACTGCTCCCTGCTGTTTACGCTGGTATTACAACACATGCATGCGCTGCGTAAATTTTATGTGACGTGCTGAATGAACGCAGGATGCGTATGGCGGCCATCTTGTGTACACATATGCGTAGTTAACAGCAAGTATAACGCCGGCCTTATAATAATGCCATAAGAGGCGATAATTAGGACTCGCCCGAACAGCATTTTATTACAGGCTTCGAATATTCGTTGGTGTTTTTGAACGAGTGCCCGAATACTCGTTCTCAAAACCACTCATAAAAACAATAATTTCTTAATTAATCATAATTTTAAGTATGTTCGATACTGCAGTTAAAAAATATATTCAGTAGACGGTAACGATGTATGAATAATAATAAGCCAAGATACTGTGCCCGACAGCAATATATGTACTGACATGATTTGATATGATTCATCAAACTTGTCGTGGCTCCATGCTGTACCAACCTCTTACCGCTAATTGAGCACTGAGATATTTTCTTATCGTCCGATAATTTTAAAGTGCTCCCACACGTGATTTCTTAAACCCTTTTTACACCAGAGGCAGTAAGAGCTCCCATGTTAATGTGTGGTTTCTAGCTAGAATATAATATTCCTGCTATATTTTGCAGTGTCTGGCCATAATCTAAACACCACATGTGCTATTTTTCAGCCTGTAGTTACAGCACACTTGCCTGGAGCAGTTCAAGGTACCATTCTTCAAAGCTGTAAGCATCTGTTAATAGAGTAATCAAGAATTAAGAGGGAGGAAGAAGCGGAGATGGGGCTAAAAGTCGTGCCTTATAACTCTTTAGCTAAGCATATAGCATTTTTCCCTCAGCCTGGCTTGTGGCCAGTATTTCGATGTCTCGGTGTCCCTCTCTGTTGATGTGTGCGTGTTTTGAAAGTGTGTGTATGTTTGAAAGTGTGTGTGCGTGTGTGTTTTGGGGGAGGTGGGAGGATCCAGCCAGCTGATGTCATACAGTCCAGCAGGCAGCGCCTGAAAGGGGCCCTTTGTTGGCAGAGAGCAGCACCAGCACTCACTCGGCTTCTCCCGCTATCGCACTCCCAGGATGTCAGAATGACACGATCAAGACAATACCTCTTCATGACAAACTGTTAAATCTCGTCCCTGACCAACTTGGGAAAAGTTTTTTGTGTGTGTGTGTTTGGATGGGTATTTTCTTTTTCCAGTGAAAGAGTTTACACAAAACCGGACCGGGGAGAAAATGGAGCC
>JAOUQW010000028.1:4149612-4181413 GCA_028565825.1 Olivaichthys viedmensis | reverse complement strand
TGTGTGTGTTTGGATGGGTATTTTCTTTTTCCAGTGAAAGAGTTTACACAAAACCGGACCGGGGAGAAAATGGAGCCTCTTGGACTGCAAAGTCGGTAGTACAGATCCGTAAAAGTCATAAAGTGGCTGCAGCCGTGGAGGCTTGAGATGTGGAGCTTTTACTTTGAAAAGTTGATTTCTTTGTTTTTCCTCCACTTTGTTGTTGGACACTGAACCGACTTTTTTTTTTTTTTAAAGCTTTTTGCTTCTTCTTTTTTTCCTTTCTTTCCTTTTCCTTATCGGTGTAGATTGCTAATCAGCTTTTGGATGACCGATAACTAAACTCGACAGGGGAAAAAAAATCGGACTCCGGACTTTTTCTTAAAAGCAGGATTGTAAGAAATCAAATGAAAATGTTGGAAATCTGTCTGAAATTGGTGGGGTGCAAATCAAAAAAAGGCCTCTCATCCTCCAGCTATAACCTCCAAGGTAAGAATTTGGGATTGCGTGGGAGCAGCTACAGAAAGTTAGCGTGTGTTTGTGTGTCTGTGTTTGTGTGTGTGTGTGTTGGTCTTCATGAAGAATCTGTTACAGAGGAGTGTATTTAAGCAGCAGAGGGAACTTGGGTTGATGGTCTTCTGAAAATCATAGGCTTTGGCAAATCCCGAGGCCTCCGAGCTCTTCTCTGCCTGGCCGTTTGGAAAGTGGAGGAGGGGGAGCGAGCGAGAGAGCAAAGCCAGACACTCTGGCTCACAGCAAAAGAAAGGAAGGAGGGGGGGGTGAGGAGTGAGTCAGGGAGGAGACAATACTAGGAAATCTGACTCCCGCCTGATTGCCTGCATATGTTCTGTGTAAGCAAACGTTTTCAATTGTGTATAGAAATTCACACTCCTCGGTGTACGTATAGAAAAGGCGTTCTGCTTTGCGTTTACACTTGTGTGTGTTGTTCACGGGGTTCATTCCAAAAGGACCACGTTTTTTTTTTTTTTTTTTTTATTAAACTTTGCTTTTCTAAACCTTCTTTAGCTATATAGCAGTTAAGGAGTCCTTCAGAGCTGCACGTTTCAAATGTCTTATTGTTTAGTCCAGATAGTCACCATATAACAGTTTACTGAACTGTCTGAAGTTAACCTGAAGGCCCAAAGCCATACTGATTGAGATTGCCTTTTATCAGGAAAGAAAAAAAACGAAAAAGAAAGAAAACATACAAAAAGATTTTTTTTAAAAGCAAAAAAAACATTTTTTTTTTATCAAGGCATCAAGTTAATCATGGCCTTGACGGTATCCAAGAACAACTGTGTGGGAACTGTTTTGACCGATAAACCTTTTTTTTTTTCTTTTTTTTTTCATTTTCTCCGAGCTAGCATGAGAATAGTCTCAGCTCACACTTCTTTATTAGTCATACAAATGTTTAGTGTTTCCTTACAGCTGGGCTGTTTTTCAAAATATTTTGGGTATTTTAACCCCCAGCTTTCCATGAGGGATTTGGCATCTCCTCTACCTGCTCTGGCTTTTACTCGTTTTTATAGCTCTCTACCTCCATCTTTTTTTTCCTTTTTTTTTCCGTCTGTTCCACTCGTTGAAACCACACTGGCTTCAGATGGTATTATGACAAAGGAACCATGTGATGAGCTGTGCTTATGTGTTCAGCTCAAAGTGTATCCCCCTACACTCGGCTAAAATCAGCATAAAAATAATTAATAAATAATTTAAAAAACGTACTTTTCTCATTTTTGTTTCCATTAATGTGAATCTAAAAAACAGGGTAGAGCTCGGTTTTATTGTATGGCCTACCAATCCTAAAATCAAATAACAAACAAACAAACACGGGATTGGATTGTTTTTTGTTATTTATCCCAATCCAATTTATTCCAATTTTATTTTATTTTTTTATTATATCTCTTCAACCGGGAATAAATCCCTCTGCTGCTGGATACTTTAGTGAGACCAGCGGTGAAGCACACTATAATAGTTCATAAAGGTATCAAAAGGAAATCGGACATCAGTTTTAAGAAGATATAACGTTGTAATTGTTGTGTCCTTGCTTAAGATGACACTGTGTTTGATCGACACCTACGTTTTACAATTCGAATGTTGTGTAGAAGAGATGCAGAGATCTATAATATAGCACTAAGCCCCTTAACCAGCGTAAAATCACTAAAACCCACAGCCTCGAGTGGCATTTTTTTAAATTGATTGATTGATTTTATTATTTTAAAGGTAACAAAATACAATATGGTAAATACATCAGGGTTCGATAAATAATATCAATGATTCCTAATAATAATCACAAAGAATTTTTACCAATAATGTAGTTTGTGAAATGTAGGTTCTCAACCAAGTTGGCGATATGGATGGTCTGGAAAATGTAACATTTGATAAATAAAAATAACCCTTTATTCCGTGGTTGTTTGTTTATTCAAAATAAAAAAAACAACAACAAAAAACCGAGGGTTAATTTTTTTATTATAAATTTTTAAAAATATATATTTTTCACATGTACCTCTAAATCATGTTCTAGCACTGCTGCGAGTCACCCTGAAAAGCCAAAAATATTATTGCAAGGTCAGAGCTGTTGGGTCAGATTTGGCTCCAATTTTTTGTGCTCGCATGTCATCGTGCCACAAAAGAAGGTCTGGCTGTTATCAATGACTGTGAATCCAGCATTAAACCAGAGACTTTATAAGAGGAGGTTAAACATGGAGGATACCCAACCGTTATCCTCTACAGCACAAGAAGAACTAGAACTTTACAAACTCAGCAAGCAAACAGCGAGCATCAGGGCTGGAGCTAAGATGAGGGTGTATATTAGTCTAGATATCGAGAGGTGACGACAGCTCTGGAATGTCGCAGGTATTTAAAGTCGCAGTTATTGCCGCCGATAACGAGACGCATGTTGTAACATTGTAGAAACGAGCAAAGAAATTCTGTCGATACCACATTTCTGTGCCAGCGGTGGATGAATCATAATTTCATTAGCTAGGCCACCGGACAAGTGACCGCTCCAATGTGCTCGCCCAGTCCCATGTTTTGGTTGCCTGGAAACCCAGTTAACTAGACTACAACGTGGTAGATGGCCTAATTTAACTAAAAAGTATGACGAGCTGGTTAAGTGCGATAAAACGGACGAAGAAAAATGAGCGAGGAACTTGACTTCCTGGAGAGAGGTGTTAGCCTCTGTGCGGTTCTTTCCTCGCGTCACACGTAAAAAATTGTATTTTAGTCAGGATAGTGTATTTATTGTGTTGTATTTAACTGCGCTTTACTGCAAGTCAGCGTTTCCACGTCCCTGCAATTTTCTGATTCTGAAAAGATTGTCCATTATCCGCGAAAGCTAATTAATCTGTCTAGTAAACATAATTCCAATTGACAGCCAGATCGCGTCCTTGGTAAAAACCTCCATCTACCCCACAGCAGTTAACATCTAAATGACCGACGAAAAGCTGACACATCACACCGTCAATTTCAGATTTATTGTGTTTGAATAATGATATGAAAAAGGGTTTTTTCGTGTTCTTGAATAATTAGAATTTTGGAGATACGTGTTTTTCATTGGACAGCGACGATATGAAATGGAATTGTTTTTTGTCCGCCGGGCAACTACGAATAAAAAACTTTACTCCCAGACACGTAATCTGCTTGTCCCAGGCGCCCGGGTTAGTGATTTGTCCACCCTTTGTGTGTGTTGGTAGAAGAGGAGTTATTTTATTGTGATTTGAACTCAAAAGCTATTGATTTTAAAAAAGAAGAGGAGTTTTATTATTACGACTTAAATGTCGTCACGTCTTAAAAATGAACCTCGACATGTTTGCCGGATTTTTTGAGACGTACATTTTTGTTTAAATGGTTGTTTTTAAACGTTTTTTTAGTAAATGTGTATTAAATACGTAAGAATTCTAAAGCGTTCTAAAGACGCTGACGGCTAAACTCAATCAGAAAAAAATCAATCGGATTTATGAAATGAAAGCCAACTCGCGCTCGCTGTGAAATTTGTAGCTAATCTTACCAAGTTGTGACGTTGTTTTAGCGAGCTAGTTAACATTAGCTGGCTAGTCCGCTAACAGTATGGGTCTGTTTGGCTGTCTTTAGTCTTCTGAACCCAGTCGTGTCTGCTGGCTGTGATCGGAGCCGCAGCACCTGGTCTCTTTTGGCATGCGTAGACTTCATCTCCACCCCCACTTGGACTGTCGGCTCGGTGTGCTCTTTTACTGTTGTACAGCACGACCCACGTCACAACGTTCTTTCACGAGTTACTTGGCAATCGTATGTTTCTCCTTGAGAAGTCTCCATGTTTCTAAATGCCCAGAAGTTACGTACTGCGGCTTTATTTTGATAAACTGGAAGAGATCAGGATTTGAACTCCTCTACGATGCGAGTATTTCCAGCTCCCCTTTGTCTGGCTCTTGCCTAACAGGAAAATCACAGCCAGTTCACTGTCACTTGTTTATCTTCCACCATCACTGCCTCATTTCCGTGCCAGACCCCCCCCCTTATGCCTCATCTTAACAAAACAAACTGTTTTTCAACATGCGCGTCCATCAGATGATGCTTCATTCAGCTTGACGCATTTAATGTCTGGAATTGACTCAGAAGATTAGAACAGCTCTAACTGCAGAGCTTTGCTAGCGCCTGCCAATGCTAACGTTTAAGACGTTTCCAAGGTTAGCAAGGATTTTTGTAAACGCTGAGATTTGATATTAACCGATGCCCTGTCTGTGGTCCATCAGGTATGTTATACTGAGGCTGTGTGTTGGTTCTAGAACTGCATAGCAGAGAAGCACAAGGTGCCGGGACACGTGTTGGGACAGCTGAGATGTTTGCGCATAATGAAGTCACTCTGTGGGCTGTGCTTTTTATTTTATTTATTTTTTTATTTTTTATTTTTTTATAAACGCTTAGGAATTTCTTCTTCCTTATTAGTCAGAGGAATAAAATGAGACCTTGGTTATGTAAGCATGGAGGAGGTGTAAAGAACTCGATCAACACGATACCCAACTGAGAAATACCCACACAGGTTTTGTTATTCTGTTGTACATGGGAAACTAGAAGGTCACACTATTTCCTCATCTGATTCAATGAGCTGATTTAATAGCAGTGTAAATTCCTTCATTACAAATCAGCCATTACTGTCAAACACTAGTCTTTCTAACACAAACGGCCCCTTCGTTGTTTCTGTGTTTACATTATTAGTTATGTCTGTTCATATGTTGTCACTCCTCCTTATTCACTTATTCACTTTTTTTTGCAGAAGCTCTTCAGCGACCGGATTTTGAGCCCTCTGGTCTGTCTGAGGCGGCACGCTGGAACTCCAAAGAGAACCTGTTGGCAGGACCCAGTGAAAATGACCCCAATCTGTTTGTAGCACTGTACGACTTTGTGGCGAGTGGTGACAACACTCTCAGCATCACTAAAGGTAAGGCAGCAGAGTGCTCCGTAATTTAGGCTTCAGTCCATTCTGACGTGATCATGAACACGTCCCACTCCCTCCGAGGGCTACGGTGTTTACAGGAAGAACATAGAAGTGTCTCCCTCTGTAGGAGTCGAAAGTAACAGCCATTCGGAGTGCAATTTATTGCCATTCTTTGAAGCCAAAGCCGGTGGAATAAGCAGCGAAAAACCTCCGCAATTTTTAATTTTAGTTTGATTTTGTAAAGTCGGTTAATATACAAACGCAAAAATCCATACAAATGCACGAGCTCCGAGATGTTACCTGAGCCTATACCAGAGAGCTTGCTTGATGCAGCACTACTTATGGCTGTTTTATTTCTTCTAGTTATAGTTTACTATCACGAAATGTAACAATAATACCTAATTTTATAGGTAAACTTGTCGGTTGCCAGCTTTTTTTTCCATTTAAACACCGCACAACGACTCTTTGGAGCGAAGCGTCCGTTAGTAGTTTCCTTCAACGGTGTGTTTTGAAGGGCCGTTGAAAATAAATGTTTTTCATCATGTGTTCCCCAGTCGAAGTCCATCATTTCAGAACAGACCACACCATTAATCATGCCATTGTTTTTGCTCCGACATTCCTTTGTAGGTTCGGAGTTGGTTAATAAGTAGTGAAATCTGTTGAAGATAAACCCAGCGATGAGTCAAGTTTGTTTTTCTCCGGGCTTCTCCCCCGAAACAAGTCAGAAGGGGGAAACTTTAAAATGTCTCATGTCTTCGTCATTAAGAGTAATCATTAATGCATATCGTCACTGTCCAATGAAAAACAGCGACGGTATCAGTGAGCATGTAATTGAACTGACTAAAAGTGCTCTTAGCCGTGGTCCTGTTCCCTGTTACCCAGAAACCCTTACTGAAATCCAAACCGTAATCATTATGAAAGAAACTGGACAATTTGGCTGCTGAGGGGTTGGGGTAGAGGTCCAGCATGTCCCTTCTGGGGAGCTGAGTAACGTCACTGCCTGGAAATCCACACATTTACCTCACATTCTCTATCTCCCCTCTGCTTCCTTTATCTCGCGCAACATGTGCATTTTTTTCCACTCGACTTGCTGAAAAACAATATGGCAGCTGTGGCCAGGCTAGTCACGGCTCTTCATATGGAGAGCTCATACTTTAGGCTTTTTTTTCTTTTCCCCTGAGTTTACATGCCCCATTCTAAAGGCTTATTATTCAGTTACTGCGTGGAATAAATGAAAAATGTGGGTGGTTTTTGGTAAAAGCACTGTTCAAATGAGCAGAAAATGTGTTTTTATGATTTAAAAAATATTTACATTATCACTGTGGAGACATCATTGGTTTCAGTTTGTAACGCCACAGTGTGTGATTCTTTACCAGACTAATATGAGAATTCAGCTTTCAGCTATGTTTTGATTTAGCCTCTCCAAGGGTCCTTTTTTTTTCCTTTTTTTTTCCTCCACACTGCAATAGTGCTTGTTAGAGGCTATTTTAGCAAACATACACTGCATTGACTGCTTGATGGACATGACCTAGCACTTTTAGGCATTTCCCGTGCTATAGTGGGATTACTGGGTGTCCTCACCATTTGTCCTTTCGGAAGACCTGTGGTCATAAACCTCTCTAAAGTCCTTGATTGTAATACTTGGTACAAGTTATATGGTGGCTCCTTGAATGTGCCTGCTGAATTATGAACTGGAAAGTGTAATATTTATTATAGGAATAAAAATATATAGAGAGGGAGAAAGAGAAATGTACATACTGACCCAGAAGAGGATCCTCTTTTCCAGCGAGCATCTTCCTCTTTTGATTCAGTAGAAAATTATGATCATAGTTCATTGTGATCATGTTAAGCATTATCATGTTTATAAGCTAAGCTCCTTGTCGCTCCTTCTTTCAGTTTCAGCCAAAACTGCCTCGATGCCATAATAAACCTTTTTCCTTGCTGCCATTGCTAATTTCCACACACGGCTGTTCAATACGTTGTGAATTTGCTCTGCAATACTACCGTGCACATCCATATGCTGTCGTTTATTTATTCATAATTTTTTTAATTTATTTATGATTGGGGCGAAACGTGACACAAAATGCTTTGTGTCCCTCCCGCAATTCTACCGTGATGTAATCAATACGTCAGAGGCCGTTTAGAGGCGGGAAAAAGTCGCTGCACTTTAGTGAAAGATTACGGACAGAGAAGAATTTGATCTTTTAAGTGATTAGTGCAGATGAATCGTGCACAATCTGATGAGGACACAAGCTAACAAGGTTTAAAAAAAAAAAGGTAATTTTTGATTTCAGGTTGTCTTTCAAGTTTATTTTTTATTTTTTATGTGTGTGTGTATATATATATTATATATAATATGCCCATCAGTGGGTACATTCCTCACTCTCATAACTATATACCTCACCTATTAGTTTCACTGTAGTTACTGAATAATGCCTTAAGGTGAATAACTGAATAAGCTGGGACTTCAGAGATTAAACAAAAGTGTATTCGGCTATTTAACATTGGAAGGTTGTAGAGAGACAAATGAGGGGTCGTTGGTTTCAGGACACGCTTAGGAATTTAATAATGCGGCTAAGTTGTGTAACCACAGACATAGGGAAGTTACGCACAACCGAAAGAAAACAATTTAATTACAAGATTAGGGGTTATGAATGCCAATGTTTCCTAAAAGAACTCAACGTGTAAGCGTTTTACAGAATAGTGACTTGTCTTTTTATGATCCTGAGAATCAGCCCTTTCATTTGATCTTTAACGTCAACCAAAATGAACAGATCAAAGTTTGTCTAAAAACTTAAACTAGAATTTTCAGAACTCATTTCAGCTGTAGGTTTGAACCCGTGGTTTATTCAATGTTTTGATTAACCAGCTTAAAATGTACAGAAATGGAACGAAAAGAAGAGCGTTCCACCTTTCATATCACACCTCTGTCTTGTCCTGTAGCTTATAAAATTATTAATTTAATTATTTATGAAGTTCTGAGTGTGAGGAATGACATTCTGGAACCACAGCCATGAGGTTTAATAGGTTAATAGATTGATTAGTTAATATGTTGGTGGGAATTAATGTATATTTGAATGCAATTAGTATCTGCGTTAAGACGTAGACATGTACAACTGTGTAGGTGCTCAAATGGAGTCAGTTCAGTAAATGAAAGTAGTTTGGCTAATAAAAAAAGCTCATAAAATTCTTTTTCTTTTTTTAAAAAGCTAATAAAAACTCTCAGCTTCCTGAGATTAGATTGCACTGCTTGTAGATGAGTTTTCAGACAGCAATGATCTTGTAATGATAAATGGAAAACTTTTTTTGCCTGCACTGAAGTGAAGGATATCATGATGCAACTAATGTGCTAGTCACAGTCCTACTACGTCATACTAATCATTTACTCACCATTAGTCTTTAAAGGTGCCTTGTCCGGATGTTATTTGAGTCAAACCTAATTGTGTGGTGGTGTTAAATGTCAGGAAGTTAAGAACTTAACGTATTCTACTGCAGAGTATACTCTAACCAGTTCTCTTTCTCTATAGTCAGTGTTATTAAATAGCAGTGTGTGTCGTATATGACCACTCTGGATGTAAGATAATTATTGTAAGACTTTTGAAACACAGTTAAAAATGAAATACTTTAAAGTGCCTAAAATTCAAAGCAGTAGCTAATACAGACCATAATGTGATTATTTGAAATTAGACCTTGGGCACAGATTAACGTAGGTTAACTCATTGCAGAGATTGTAATGGATACATGGCCTTTAAATCAAATGGATTCTTCACATCTTTAGAGCCATGACATTATGTAAAGCCACAGCCAGAAAGCCTGAACATCCCCCTTCCTTTTCAGATCTGAAATGTGAGCTGCACGGTGGAGGAACAGCACTGTTGCACAATGCCGTGTGACGCAATGTCTCAATGCTCGTGCTATGACCCTGTAGTTTTGGTATTTGTTAGGTTGTTTTATGTATTACGAGTACGTGGTGTGTTGCATTTTGTTACACGCATGTTCAATGTTCTTGCGCTCATTTGCCAAGTCAAATCCCTGTGTACCCTGCACATTAGGCAAGTAAAGAGTTTCTGATTCGGATTCTCTGGCTTCTCAGGGGAGAAGCTGCGAGTGCTGGGTTACAATCACAATGGCGAGTGGTGCGAGGCGCAGACCAAGAATGGCCAGGGCTGGGTGCCTAGCAACTATATCACGCCTGTCAACAGCCTGGAGAAGCACAGCTGGTACCATGGGCCGGTGTCGCGCAACGCCGCTGAGTACCTGCTCAGCAGCGGCATCAACGGCAGCTTCCTGGTGCGCGAGAGCGAGAGCAGCCCGGGTCAGCGGTCCATCTCGCTGCGCTACGAGGGTCGAGTCTACCACTATCGCATCAACACAGCCTCTGACGGCAAGGTAAGAACATGGGAACATGCGTTCCACTGCCGACGCTCACAAATGCACAACTGCCGATATGAAACTTTGACGGTGCGATAATTGCTTAACCCTTTCTCATGGATTATGATACAATTATTTCTCTGTCAGAGCAATTACAGGGACTGTTCCGTCCTACAGTTCTCTGTCCGGCAGACCGAGTCATTGGTTTGCTTTTACTAAGAAGGAAGCGCAACACTGCCAAAATAATGCACCTTAGGGCTGATTTATACTTCTGTGCCTGCAAATCTGAGAACGTGTGCAGGCATCGCACGCAGACGTTCGCATACGTGTCTGACAACATACTTGCACATAGCATGAACATGTGCACCTGACTGACAAGTGTCACTCGTACCAAATCAGAACGCACAGAAAAGAAACAACAAAGAAACAAGTTTCACTGTAATAGAGGGAATGCATAGAAGAAGTACAGAAGTACTGGATGCGAATAAAATAGAATTTATTTGTTTACACTGTACTTGAGGATCATTTGTGGCAATGCTGCGCTGAAATTTCTTGCATTGCCTTTATTTATGCACACTTCTAGATCATTGATCAAAGTTGTCTGCATGAGCTTTTTGTTTACATGCAATGCATCAGGCAGATAATGCTGCATGGCTTTGACAGACGCTGCATGTCTTCTTAGGAAGAACTTAAAAGAGTAAAGGAGAAACTTTTAAAGGATGGTTAATAAAAATAAGTAACATCCTACAAACTAGCAAACAATAAGTGGACTAATGAGGCAGAAGCACAACCTCCTCTTTATTTTTTTCTTATTTTGTGTGCATCGTATTTCTAGCCATTCAGAATTCACAGTGCAGCAAGACGTTGATTCCAAGCCGTGTTTGGGCTGGCAAGAGGACGGGGGGGCGTTTCTAAATTGCAGATTCATGTATATTTATTAACCTGCCATTTTAATAAGGATAAAGGTATAGAGATGTATAGAGACCATTTTAGTAGTTTTTTTGGGTTTAAAAAAAAAACCAATTTATTACTGTGCATAGATTGTTTAATGGATTGAAATGAATTTTTTTTAAATGGTCTGGAGGGTTTCAATATTTTATAGCTGCTTGTTGTATAGGGGGAGGAGTTCCCTCTTAACTTTATATCTCCAGATGCGATTTAGCGTGATGCACTATCAGTTGAGTTTAAGGCCACTGTGCATTTAGCCAGTGTAATTTTTACCCCCTGAGTGCACTAAGCCTCAGATGCGTTGCCACACACCAGACAATCCTCTCTGGCCTACAAAACTGTGAGGAGGCTGCATGAACTATCAGCAGTTAAGAGTTTTATCACCAATAAGGGTGGTGTGTGATGTGTTGCGTGTCTCGGGGCACAGACGACCATGTCACTATTCTGTATTGCTCAGCATGCTGAGGTGAGGCTGAGGAATGGTAGGCATGAGAGGAATGCATGCGGTGGGGCGACAATGTGCTTCCCCTCACTCAGTCGAACCCCTCACGCAGTGCTGTGCTTTAAGCAGTCACCAGTTTTCAGTTAATCTCGACTCAATTTGGACTGCAGAACACTGGGTGATTCATTCAGCAGTCTGAATAACCCCAGATCTTTCTTGATTTATTGGATTCTGTATTCACTGCGGCTTTTATTGACCCAGCTATGATTGCCTCATTTCAGGAACTATATCCTGAAGCTGTGTGTCACTTCATTATTTTGGCAGGCATACAGACTCTCACAGTGAATTGAATCAAACCAATATTGCAGACCTGTGTTGTGCACAAATGATGAGAACGCCTTAAAATGACTTCCCACAGCATGCTATCTATTATATATTACAAACCATAAAGTTAGGCTGTCTGATGTCTTAAGTCCATGGTTCTGAAAGTGGGGTCTGTGATTATATTTATAATTATGATTATTGTTTTGTATGACGCTACAGTAGTGGTGATCACTATCAACTACTTTGATAGATTAGCTATAGTTGTTAGCTATTATTTAGTTATTGTAGTTTTAAACCGAATTGACGAGTCACTTGAATTGAACGGTATTAAAATTCAGTCACACTAATGTGTTTTTATATGAAGTTCAATAACTTGATATACAACAATGATACCCAATAAATAGATGGCCTAATATTTTAGTAGTTGGATTATGCTCATAAAATAAATCTGTGAGGTCTGAATTTTTTTTCTTTGTACGCTGAAAGGGGTCCTTGCCAGCTAAATGTTTGAGAACCCCTGTCCTAATTTATTCCATTTCCCCCCTACGCAGCTCTATGTATCGTCAGAGAGCCGCTTCAACACACTGGCCGAGTTGGTGCATCACCATTCCACCGTGGCGGATGGCCTCATCACGACGCTACACTACCCAGCACCTAAACGCAACAAGCCCACAATCTACGGGGTCTCGCCCAACTACGACAAGTGGGAGATGGAGCGCACGGACATTACTATGAAACACAAGCTGGGCGGAGGCCAGTATGGAGAGGTGTACGAGGGAGTCTGGAAGAAGTACAATCTCACTGTTGCTGTGAAAACACTAAAGGTTCGCAAAGCCTATGTTATTTTGCAAATGCATGTACAATGCATAATGTGTTTATCTATGCACAAGCATAGTCACATGGGAGGGTATTTACATGGGACACATGCACTTGGTAACGCCGTATGAGCAGGACTAACCCTGTCCTTTCTCTTTTTCTTTAACCTGTAGGAGGACACAATGGAGGTGGAAGAGTTCCTAAAGGAGGCTGCAGTCATGAAAGAAATCAAGCATCCCAATTTGGTCCAGCTATTAGGTAAGTCTGGTCTCGGGACGAATTCAAAAGCCTTGGTTTGAAGTATTTCTTCAATGACAACAATGAAAATCGTATAATTATAATGAGTCTGTTAAGTAAATTTGCTAGGTTAATAAATATGTATTATAGTTTGTTTTTTTTATTATTATTTTTTGACGACCTTTATATAAAAGTAATTAAAGTGCACCATCTTGTTGACTAATCAAGTGTGTTTGTCTCAGGTGTGTGTACACGGGAGCCTCCCTTCTACATCATCACGGAGTTCATGACCCACGGTAACCTGCTAGACTACCTGCGCGAGTGTAATCGCGAGGAGGTAAACGCTGTGGTGCTGCTCTACATGGCCACTCAGATTTCCTCTGCTATGGAGTACTTGGAGAAGAAGAACTTCATCCACAGGCAAGAGAAGCACTCAAAATACTGACCAATGATAATTGTATATTGTAAACAGCCACACTTTTTCAATGTGCATAGGTGTAAGCAACACCTACACTAAGGCCTTTTAATAGCAGTTTCTGTTTAATAGCATTTTTTTGTGTGCAGTCTCACTCCATTGCTCATTGACGTGCTCAGTTGTGCATTCCTTTATTATTATGGTATACATACTTTGTGGTTTTTAGTAAATGGGGTAGTTTTGTTAGTGTTACTTGGGATTTCTGGTAGATAGTAACCCTGACTGGAACACTGTTGTGGCCAGGTTTATAACACCATAAGTCTGTTATTCTGCTATTTCTATTGGGCTCTTATTTCTAGATGTTCCCTTTTTGTAGAAGAGGGTGGAAAAAAAATACCAAGGAATTCTATTTCAAAGATTTCATCTTCATCACCGCTTTCATTTCGTGGTTCTCCTCCAGGGACTTGGCTGCCCGCAACTGCTTGGTTGGGGAGAACCACTTGGTGAAGGTAGCGGATTTTGGCTTAAGTCGACTGATGACGGGAGACACATATACAGCTCATGCTGGAGCCAAGTTTCCTATTAAATGGACTGCACCAGAAAGCCTGGCATATAATAAATTCTCAATCAAGTCAGATGTTTGGGGTGAGTGCATGAAATAATGTTTCGACATGATTGCGTACAAATTTGAAATAGCATCGTGCAAAATATCTACTATGGCATAAAATTATTCCTGAACTCATCTTAAGAACCAACTGTGACTTTGTGTGTGACTCAGCGTTTGGAGTGCTGCTATGGGAGATTGCCACCTATGGGATGTCCCCGTACCCTGGGATTGATTTGTCCCAGGTCTATGAGCTACTAGAGAAAGACTATCGCATGGACAGACCTGAGGGATGCCCAGAGAAGGTCTATGAACTTATGAGAGCCTGTGAGTACCAATCATATTTTGTATTATATTAGAAATGATATACATTTTATTACATTTGAGGCCAAAAACACTGCGATATTGCCTTTTACACTGCAGTTACAAATAACGTAATGCCTTGGTGTATTTAAATGTGGTCACTGAATGTGAATTTCTGCTGGACATATGGTTTTTGGCTAACAGGTTGGAAATGGAACCCAGCAGAGAGGCCATCCTTCGCTGAGACCCATCAAGCATTTGAAACTATGTTTCAGGAATCCAGCATCTCTGACGGTACGTCAGCATCTCTTACTACCAAATAAGCATGCTTTGTGTTTGCAGTGTTTCCCACAGAGATGAATCCTGAATTTCCACGATGCAGCACATAGCTAGTAACTTCCAATTGTAATGAAGCTGATAAACTAGCAATCAAACTCGTAGGCTTAACATCCAACCATTATCAGGAAAGAAGCTTTACCAGGTCCACCCGGTTCTTCTTTCTCATTAGTTTGTTATTGTTGCTTGGACCCTCTCCTCTCTGCCTGCTGACCCAAGCCTCTTCCATGTCATAGCCTAATTGGAAATAAGGTGCACTACTTTCTTGGAACGGATTAATAAATAAAATGCAAATGTTTTTTTGGGTTCCCCCCCCACCTATGTGTGGGAAACACTGGTTTGTTTTTCGCCGGTGTAGCTAATGACCTAATGTTTTACCTTTGGCAGAGGTGGAGAAAGAATTGGGGAAAAAGGGTAAGAAGCTGACACTTGGCTCCATACAGCAAGCTCCAGAGCTACCAACCAAAACCAGGACGATACGCAGACCCAT
Organism: Olivaichthys viedmensis; assembly: GCA_028565825.1. Classification (NCBI taxonomy): domain Eukaryota; kingdom Metazoa; phylum Chordata; class Actinopteri; order Siluriformes; family Diplomystidae; genus Olivaichthys; species Olivaichthys viedmensis. Next base: position 4,166,738 of record JAOUQW010000028.1, on the reverse strand, counting down.
GGAGAAAGATGGAGACAGCCCTGGTGAGCATCACGTTCTAGAGGATACAAAAATCATTTGCCCAAGATGCTTTTAATTTGTTTTGAAAGATGGAAAACTTAAAAATCAAGATAACATGAACAAAGAAACAGTGAACATGAGTTTCTCACTGCCAGTGAGTGTTTCTATCGGTTAGATCTGTGATCTGTGATCTGTGTGTTTCCAGATGGTGCTGAGGCAGAGGTAGCTGTGTCACCGATGCTTCCTCGAAAAGAGAGGCCTTTGGTAGATGGCAATCTCAATGAGGAGCCAAAGTCCAAGACCAGCCTTAACCCCTTGATCAGCTTGATCAAAAAGAAGAAGAAAACTGCTCCTGCCCCTCCAAAACGTAGCAGTTCCTTTAAGGACCCCAGGGATGATTTACACAACTCTTCATTTAATGATGCCACTCTAGGCATTGACACTTCAAAGTTCCTCTGTATCAATAATAATGGAGCTGGAGGTGTCACCAATGGAGCCCCCACATATCCAGGTCAGATTTTCCTTCCACACCCACGGAAAAAGTGCACACCAGCAACGTCCGGTGTTGGTGGGAAGATGACCACGACACCCCCAGGTGAGGAAGAGCTAATGTCCAACTCCAAGCGCTTCCAGCGGTCCTCATCAGCCTCCAGCATGCCCCCAGGGTCGGACCGTACAGAGTGGAAGTCAGTCACACTCCCCCGTGACCTGCAGTCTCGCCACTTTGACTCGGGCACCTTGGGAGGCAAGCCTGCTCTGCCCCGCAAGAGGGCGAATGATCTAAAACCAGAGAGCACACCGCGTGGTGGCACTCTTACCCCACCCCCACGCCTGCCCAAGAAGACTGAAGACGCTTCAGATGAGGTTTTTAAAGATCCTGAATCTAGTCCAGGATCAAGCCCACAGACCCTAACCCCCAAGTTGGGTCATCGGTCACAAATGCAGAGCGAATGCTCCAAAACTAGTGCCTTCCAAGCTGAACTGCTTAAATCTAATGCATTCCCCGCCCTTGGAGCAGCTGGGGAGGAGTGCAGAGCGCGCAGACACAAACAACCTCTAGATATCTCGGGTCTGAGGGAGAAGGATAGGGGGAAGTTTACAAAGTCCAAGCCAGCACCTCCTCCACCTCCACCTTCAAGTGTCAAGTCTGGAAAGATTTCGAGGAGCCCCACTCAAGACCTAACCGCTGACAGTAAAATCAAAATCAGTCTTGACCTAAGCCCCTCAGGCACTGGCTCAAGTGAACAAGGCAGGTCCTTCTTGCCCCAGGAAAGCACCAAAAAACTTAGCACCTCAAAAGCACAGCCATCAAAGAGCACGTCCACTTCTCCAACCAGTCAGCCGCTGGGAGTCGTGTCCAGCTCACCTGTTGGAGATCAGGGCTCGGCCACAGCGTTTATCCCCCTCGTGACTACACGCCGCTCCTTGAGGAAAACACGTCAGACTGAGCGCATTCCCAACTCGACCATCACGCGAGAGATGGTCCTGGAGAGCACGGAGCTTCTGCGTGCTGCCATCAGCAGGAACTCTGAGCAGACGGGCAGTCACAACGCAGTCTTGGAGGCTGGCAACAACTTATCCAAGTACTGTCTGAGCTACGTGGACTCCATACAGCAGATGAGGAACAAGTTTGCGTTCCGTGAGGCCATCAACAAGCTGGAGAGCAGCCTGAGGGAGCTACAGATCTGCCCTACAGCCACTGGGGGTGCAAGCACACCACAGGACTTTACCAAGCTCCTCTCCTCTGTCAAGGAGATCAGTGACATTGTTCAGAGGTAGCGGAAGTGCCTGGATCCTCCCCCCCCCCTCTTCAGGGTAACCAGCAGAATAATGATCTTGACAAAGCAGATTTAGAGGGGGAAAAGTTTTTCTGAATGGCTGTGACATACATTTTTCCTAAACAATCTGAAATCACCTCTTGTTTTTAAAAAATACTGTAGGACTCAATATACTGTAGGATGCATATCATAGGACAAAAGTGTCTTGGCATTGTGCACAAATTCAAAGGAACCTCCTTGTCCATTTGGGTTCGTAAAGAATCTTGAAATATGAATATGAATATGACTCAGTTTGACCTTTCTGAAAATATCCAAGGCCCAGTAATGGTTACGTTGGAAAGTTGGGTCCATAATAACACTTTTTGTTTCTTTATGTCTAATCGCCTAATTTCTTGAACACAGTCTTCTCTCATGTTGTCAAGTATAGTATCAAAGTCAAACCTCACATTCTGTATTATCTGGGGCCCATTTCTTAGCGCTCGAGATAAATCCACTTTCTAGAGATTATTATAGACAGGTTTTAGTTACACAGGAAACTTGCATGGTTTTGACAAAGACCTTTGTTCCCCAGCTTGGCTTTTCATTTCTTGTGGTTTTACGTGTTCTTCTAAAGGGCTTTGTTACGGTCCCACGATGTGACGAATGGTTGTTCATATTGAGCCCAGTTAAGTATTAGAGAATCACTGTGCCATGAAGGTTCCAGATCAGTGCGGCTCTTTCCACTGTGCCATTGGCCTTTTGAACAGGTGTGCCTTAAACATTGTTGCTTAAACAACATGCAGTAGCTCTTAAAGACTGTCTCACCAATAAGCAGCAACGTGGCCTTGAGGAAAAAAAGGACTGACTGAGCATTTTAAATTATACGTTCATCTGCAGTAATTGACACGGATGTGTGATTCTGAACACTACTGTCGCCAGGAGCTGGAGAAGGACTGGTAAGCAACACAAGAACCTATGTATCTGAATGTTTTATTTTATATAATGATCTGTAAGAATGCCAGCCGGCACTCATTATGTCGCTTCATAATGCTCTGCACACCACTCACAAAGACCCCATTTACACCTGGTTGTTTTATGCATCTCCATCAGGATTATATTCAGATAGGGATTAACCACATAAACATGCAGGTCCGTATCATAACCAAAACCCCTCCCACCTCCATCTCCTTTAAAGTTCAACTAAGGACTTTAAAACGGTGCGTAAAATCAAGGTTTTTGATGCAGCAACCATCTTTTGCCTAAAAGAAATGGAACACCACGTGAAGTTGGTGGTAATGTACGATGAGCTGATTTTCACATCACCGTGATGCAGCAATCAGATTTCAATTTTGACCAGTGCAAATGCATGTGGTTAAAAGTCTTGTTTAGGTCCTACTTCATACAAGACACATGAAACAACACGGTGTAAAAGGGTCAAAATCGCTGACCTTATGGATTAGAATCACTAACATGATTCACAGTTTTCTGAGGTCCCATGGTTCATTGGCAGTCACTCGGTTTGTCTTATAAAAGTCGTTAACGGTAAGGACTGACATAATGAGTGCTAAGAAATTGTATACTTAACCAACCAATGAACCTTCACTGCTAAGTCAGAAACTCTTACTAAAACGTTCCTTTTTGTTTTACTGATATTGTTGAAATGATGCAATTGTTTTACAGTATTAGTGTTTGCCTTTCCGACACTTAGCCCTCTGACTGCGATATGCTTGAGGACGAAGCCAACCACAAGCTGCCTTAGTTTCAACATGGTACTGCCAATGTTGACTTCTGTTTTTGTCTTCATAAAAAAAATCATGCCACTACTCTCTTGTATGCAAGCGTCACAGTTTTGTACACTAATTTGCTCGTCTTTGTAAATACATGTCTCCTACTCTTTCATTTGTTGCTCGTTGTAACCATGGTGCAATTTGTTGCATAAAATACAAAGCAATTTTTTTGTTACTTGAAAGTCAGTGTTTAATTTCCTATATTGGAGGACAATATTGTTGTGGGACTCGTCAGTCAGTGGTCACTGCTTTGGGAGGATACTCCCAGTATGAACGAACACGTTATGCCTTTCCAACATGTTTATACTTGGCGGTTTGAAATATGGCTTTTGCCAGGATGATTTTAAGATGTCACTTGTTTTGTTATAGCCCCAAAACAAAGAAAAACGTATGCAATCTTTTCTGTTTAGAACATTTTATTATCATTAAAATCAAAATGTCAACATCTGAATCATGTACACACAAGAATGCATTTCGATATTAGCACAGCTCCTTCAAATATAAAGTTTATACATACGTTTTTAAACTTAAGTGGACACAGCCAGAAGTGGTCATTCAGACACTGTCAAGAGCATGATACCTTCACTCCTCCTAAAATGAACTTCACTCCCCTTCTCTTTAGCTTCTAGACGGCACTACGTCCTCTCTAAAGAACGTCCGGTGTGAGCTGAATTAGGAAACGGTTAACAGGATTTTGCCACATGTAAGCCAAGTGTCTGCTTTAAGAGTTACAAGGTTTTAAACCAGAGAACAGGAGGCGCATAGTGGAATTTAAACTGAACACCCCGTAAGCAAAGAGAGAGTGTCCACACACGCACGTTTAGCCATAGAAAATGTTAAAGAATTTCCTAGGTCAAGAGTTACCATTGACTTACATACATGGAAAGAGTGCTGCTGTGTGTCTCCGACAGATATTTAGCCAGATATACGTCTGCTGAATAAAGTATTTTAAATGGTACACGAGTGAAACTATGATGCCGATCCCGATCCCCAACGCTGCAATGGAAACTGTTGTGCTTTGCAGTGTTACTATACAAGCCTTTGACAGCAGCCAGTCATATTTACAGCAGGAACAAGCGCATCTACCGCACAGCATTCACTAATGGAACGTTTTCCTGTCACACAGAGAGCTAAAAATAAAATGTGGCAATCTTAAAACTGCACGTTTTATTTTGACAGAAAGCAGTCCAATGTGGCACAGGCGCAGCAAAATAAGATTAGACAGTGATGGTGGTAATAACATTAATCATATGATGATAAGGCAACCAAATTAAATGCTGGTAAAGACAGACAAAAGTTCTAATTGATATGATTTGAGAAGGAAAAAGTGGGGCACAGGACAAAGAGATGACACGGACTGGTGCGAGAAAGAAAAGGAAAAGAAAAACATCTTTAAAAAGATTAAAGTGAGGGGTAAGTGCCTTTCCATAAAGTGTCATTTTCTGAAAGATAAAAGACTCGCCACCGCCATCATCCCCAAACACACACGGGTAATCGGGTGGGATTTTGCCGCCTGTAGGGACGTACCTATCTGATCCTGAGTATCGCTATCTGATTTGACGCATTTTCCAATCCGACCCACTGACATTTTATGAACGTGTGATGTTGAGCAACACGACAGACCGTGGATTGAACACAGGACGCGACTTTTCGTAAAGCATGCCGCCATCATGCCTCTGATGTTTGTCATAACTCAGCAAAAGAAGCTCAGAGAGTCAGCCGGTATTGGATCAGTATCAGATATCGGCCCACACTCAGGCAGGGCACGACGGAGGGAAATGACCGATGGAAGGACAGATAGGTAAACAGTAAGAGTGAGAGAAAGGGATGGCAGAGAGGGAGGGGATGACGGACAAACAGTCGAGCCTGTCTGTAGTTGCCTCCGTTCGTCAGCCCTGGTCGTGCCCCCCCCACAGGTCAGGAATGGGCGGGGCCGGTGGCGTGATGGGGGAGAGGTGAGAGGGGACAAGTAGGTCGAGTAGGTAGTGTTGGTCATTAGCACCCGCATCCTTCCCTCTGAGGCTGTGCTTCGCTGGTTAGCCGGCCACCTTGAGGGGCAGAGGGCTTGTGCTGGACCCCCGATTCGGCCGCGTTCAGGTCCAGGCTGCCGTCCTGAATGTTCTGGTAAATCTTTTTTGCCGCCTCCAGGAAAGCATCCTCCACATTCTCGCCTCTGTCAAAAACATACACAGGTAAGACGACCGGGAGGCATCTTTTATAGTCACTAATGTAACCGCTCATCTGATCTACTCTCCCACAGGCTGGAGCTCGAATCTGAATCGAACACCACTGCTCGAGCTAATCAAGGTGTTCAGGAGATACTCCAGTGGTACGTCTCCATGAAAAATGTTAAGTCAACTTCCAAAAGGTCAAAAATAAATTGCGAATCATGTTTCTATCGACTAAAGTTATGTTAGATCTAAAAAATAAAAAAAAGGATCAATAAGACAATGTAATCAAAAGAGCATCAGTCAGTCACACAGTCAAGACTAAAACTTTTGGAATCTTTGTTAAGCTGTAACTTAGGCTTGGGTACTAACAATTTTAATAAAGCAATTATTGCCTGTGCAAACACAAGAAACTTATTTACGAGGCATCATTTCTGATTGTTGTTGTGAACGCTTACATTATAGCCTGTATTTTATCTGATGTTATTATAGTTACAATCTGGACTAGCTTCTAAAAGTTAATAAAGCATCAGGATAACGCATACATTTATACCTGGAAGTATTTACTCTCGTCGTTAAAGGCTGGCGGTTTTTATTTGCACACAGCTACTTTCATGGATCGTTGTCTCCATCGATTGTTAACTGCTGTTCATACACATTTATTTTAGCAGGAGTTCGAAGCTCTTTGCTGGCAGAGACCCATGTCCTTTTTGCTTAAAAAAAAAAAAGAAAAGCTGCCTTATTATTTTTCCGTTGGTGGAGGCTCTTCTCTCGTTGACACTGTTGCAATCTTATTAATTGGCCATTCAGCTCTCTAATGTACTGGAGTTCCTTTTTTTCGTTTGCACATACCCCAACATTGTTATAGTACTCCCAAGTGTTGTTCAAAGTTGTGTGTGTAGTTCATTAGTTGGTTATACTATATTTATATAATTAAGTGCAAACTTAATTATATAAAATTATTTACTATATAAAATGAGGGGACTGTTTAACTCGCGCAGAAGCAACATTCAGACGGAAGCTGTGCTCTGACAAATTATAATAATGTGAAAAGGCTTTGTGCTTTCACACAAGCACAAATAAACTTGATAATCAGCAAAAGTATCATCCTGATATGCATCATCGCTGTCCAATGAAAAACATGAATCTCCACTTTTTGCGTTTTTTACTTTTTATCATATATGGAACGTGGGGTAAAAACCTCTATCTACCCCACAGCAGTTAACATCTAAATGTCCGACGAAAAGCTGACAAATCACACTGAATTTCAGATTTATTGTGTTTGATTAATGATAGTGTTATTTCATGTTCCTGAATAATTGGAATTTTGGAGATGCATGTTTTTCATTGGACAGCGATGATATTATTATTAACCCAATGCTACTGTAACTAAAGTCAGCATGTGGCAGATCTCCTGAAGAACCGGGTCTTTAGTATTCATTGCTAACTTACGTTTTTGCGCTGGCTTCCAGGAACAGCAAGCCTGCAGAACAAAAGAAGAGAAATCAGTGAAGCAAGAGCAGTTCTGCTGGGCTAATCTGAAGAAGTGTATGGATGTTTACAAGAAGCCAACGTGTTGTTGAAAGTGCAACACGGATAATCCTGTGTGTTATAAACGTTATGCACAATGCCGACTCCCATAACCCATCTCACCGTTCTCCTCGGCAAACTGCTTGGCTTCCTCATACGTCACATCTCGCTGGGCTTCCAGGTCTGCCTTGTTGCCTATGAGAATGATCACCTGTAAACACACACAGCTGTCACTTTCTTAAATAAATGGCCTGACAAATGGTAGTCATTAAAAATACATACATCTTGAAAGAGACTTTTGTTTGGGGTCGAGAGTAAAACGCTGGGCTTGGCATAAAGGCATATTTACCACTATTTATTTTAAGAAGTGTTTGGTCACTCAGGAAGAGAAAGGAGGCTTCTGCTGAAGTCTACTCACTGTATTGGGATTGGTGAGGTTCCTAGCATCAGTAAGCCAGCTGCTGAGGTGGTTATACGTGCTTCTCCTGTCACAGAGAGCACAAACACCGGTCATTATACTTTATATTAGTGATGGGCACAGATATTCGTTATGCAACCACCTAATCGATTAGTAAGATACCCATCTCAAATTCACAAATTAATTCTCTTTGGCTTGACACAAAATAATAATAAATAATTAAAAACCCAAAGTTTATTTTCTAAATCCATTGTGTGACGAGACACAGCGAGTTTGTTGGCCTGTGGTAATGGCGGTAACCCAAAATTAAGCCAAGTGTGTGCCAATACTTTACACTCGCCATTCTATTTTCTAAGTTCAACCTGTCAGACGACGTTAAAATAAGTTTGCACCGCAAAACGGTATTGCTTAGCGAGGTGATATTTATGTGCATCTGCCATATGAATAATACATAGTGTTTTCACAGTTCACAGACTTATAGCTTTCTACAACACTATGTTTAAATACCCTATAATGTAGTGAATAGGAAACCATTTGGGATTTGGCCTAACTGTTTGAGGCGTTTAAATAAAATAAAAAGTTGAAGATGGCGGATTGTTATGCAGATCCCAGGCTGCCGAAGACGAATAAAGCGAATATGAAAAAGTTGAAGTTAATAATAAAATGATTTTGTCTCGTCGTGATTTTCTTTGCTTGAGAAAGCGACAGTTTTCACTTTCTGTGGTTAATGCCGTACAAACGAAGTGCGCAGCGCTACTGCTAATGTTGGCTCTGTCTGTGACAGTATAACATCAAAAGCTCATTAATATTCAAATGCATTTAAAATACTGAACTTATCCAATTGGCTGCCTGGTTTTTGCCACTTAGCCTAAAAAGGAAACAGTTATGTGGAAACGTTAAGGAAGATCTCCGGAGGTCAGTGAAGGATGAGCGGATTTATACCTGGTGATGTCGTACACCATGAGCGCTCCAGCGGCGCCCCGGTAGTAGCTGCGCGTCACAGCCCTGAAGCGCTCCTGCCCTGCCGTGTCCCAGATTTGCAGCTTGATCTTCTGCCCGCTCACCTCGATTATCCTCGTCCCAAACTCCACGCCGATCGTGTGAGGGCAGTCCGCCATGACTGATGGGGAAAGCAAGGAATTACAGGATTTCCATAAATCACTGGGAAAAAAACAGCCGCACAAATATCAGACCCCTTATAGTGTGCTTCAAGATGAGCCAAGTGGACACCGTATTAGACATTTTGTCACCGAATCACCTGCAGTCGCATCATGTAGTTTGTTCTTACAAATTCAGGAGCATTCATATAAGCTTTTCTACCGGATGGTGCTGTACAGCACGGTACATTAACAAAAATCCCCAATCCCACATTTTGTTGTTATTTCCTATTGCAGAATGACATGTACCATCGCTAAGTACATGTGCTGAATGTGGTTATCCTTCTTGCCAGGGTACTAGGAGTACTGAACAGGGACACACAGGTGGAGCTTGAAATAGAGCAGACCATCGCTTGGTCAAATGCCAATCCCAGAATTGTCATGAATTGCCACTCGATTCAGACAATTGCCATTTTGTGAAGTGTGAAAAAAAAAGAAAAAAATGGACCAGACAGTACGGCACAGCAATATTTAGTAATAGCGTCTGAGAACATTGCTACAGAGCACAATGGAAAACCCGGAAAGTTCCCTTTGGTCAGATACTTTGTTTCTTCACATAAACTTAAATCAAACCTTAAAAAAAAATAAAAAAATCCATTGCTACTGGTGTTAACTCTTTACGCTAGCATCACGTTGGAAATGATGTCACCACAACACAACCTCCAGAGAACTCCTACGGGTATTGTTATGCAATAGGAAACGGACACAGGTACTTAAGCAGGGTACAGATTGTTCTGGATTCAGATTAGTTACCGTAGCGTGTGAGTGTAAAAAGACCCACACACAAAGTAAGGACCGAGGTCATTTTGACTCAAAGAAGTGTGGTTCTGTAAAAGATTTGCACACCTACGCCTAGATGTCTTCCGTTTGCTCCCATAAAAGACAGTGCCAGATAAATTTGCTTTTCGTTTTTTTCACTGCCTCAGATAAATGAGCCAAAACGCTAGCACAGCTGGGGTCACCACTTAACTCACTGATGCCAAATTTCTATGCTCGTCCTTTTCCCCTGACGCACTCTGCAACCCTTTCTCTTCCGAGCGCACAAGTTCCTGTTTATTTTGTGCCCTCAATGGGCCACTTGTGTGGCATGATGCAGGATTTATCCGCATCTGGAGCTCCGCTTCTTTAGTTAATGGCCCAAAACCGTCATTAAGCATTATGGAGCAGACACACACACGCCTCGGCACTTCTCCGCAAAAGCAATCATGCACTATTCACCGTCGAGAGTCCCATAAATGACCAATTTAGGAAAAACATTACCCTTACTCTCCTTGCGCAGAAATGTGAAATGGTTATACAGCTGGGTTAAAATTGTCACATGGGTGTGGTACTTACATTTCTTTTCTGTAAACTGGTGAAGCAAACATGACTTCCCAACCCCCATGTCCCCTGAGGAGAGAACACAAGGGACATGTTACATTCCACACAGAAATGTAATAGCAATGTGTCACACAATACAGTGCCCCTTTTCTTCCTATAGTGACAGTAAGGAAAGGCAGCGAGCAGCGTCATAAGGAAAGGCAGCGAGGGAAAGGCAGCGAGCAGCGTCATAAGGAAAGGCAGCGAGCAGCGTCATAAGGAAAGGCAGCGAGCAGCGTTAGCGTCATAAGGAAAGGCAGCTGAGAGAGAGAGAGAGGAAATATACGCATATAAATGGAATGCGGTCTGCCAGCAGAGACTATGAAGTAGTGTGCCCTGACTCACATATAACCCCCCCCCCCCACTCTCTCATTCATACTTACCGATGATGATGTACTTAAAAATGTACGAGTAGTTGTACGGTGCGGTGGCCATTGTGGCGCTGAAAAGAGAGAGAGAGAGAGAGAAGTCAAAAATAGAGAATAATGTATTTGGCTCAATGGCTGGTGTTGATGATGTTAATTGTAAAATGGATTCTGGTGTTTAAGGACAGAATATGCAAACACAGTGAAAATTTTTCAAATAAAGACATTTACAACACAATAATTTGTCTCAAGTGTTACAATTCTTCTAGTGTAGATCTCTGGAATTGCCCCGTCTCCTCACTGGAACCTCGTACTGTCTGTCTCGTTTTAAAAGCTTTGAGAGATTTCGGAAACAATGTTGATCAACAGGTTTATGGGCACTTAATCGGATAATGGGGAAAACTCTGGGTCTAAATCTGTCAATAATCTGACTGTAGCTTTGCTACAAGCAGTGACGCTTTTAGTTTACTTACATTTTCCAGTAACGTGGTGATGGGCAACTAAATGTAAACTATTTTAGTGATAGTATCAGAGTCACGTTGATAAATGCTACAGAGTTTCATTTATGGTTGGGAGCACAATTGACTCGAGGTGATTGGCTGCAAACAAGTCACTCTCGTTGCTTTACTGGTAAAAAATATTTGTGTTTGGGTTGCAAACTGCACACGATGCCGTCCTCCTTCTAGCTGTCTCCATTTTGACCCAAAGATGAAGACGAAAGTTTTTCCTCTATCCGGTTATGTTTGCGCACATGCGCAGGTATAGAAAAACCATCAGAGCGACGGTATACATGCACTGATTAACCCGATTATTGGGCTAAAATCCATGTGTCTTTATCGGTTTCTTATAATCTATTAACGGCTTTAAATCCGATAATCCATTTCATGACCACTTGAATTATCTGGTAACTGCCAAATTAACTAAATTACAATAACGGCACTTTCACAACAATCACACTCAGACCGAAATAACCTGTCTGAGACCGCCTGCCAGGACAGAAGTGAACTTAGCATGCTATGCATTATGGGTTGCGGGCAGCATGTCTTTACATGCAAAGCTCCAAACTGACATGGGAGACACAAACTGAGCGAGAAGACAGAGCTGGAGTGCTGCAGAAGTACAATGTATTCTGGATATCTGATGCTGGACACAGTTCACAAAAACAGACATTTTAAATGATTTATTTCTATTATTATTTCGTTCTTCATTTACTGTTCAGCACCAGCGCGTTCTCCGTGCTCAGTTGAGTTCTGTGATCTCCGCGCGCACTTGCAAGCGGTTTGACATTTTCCGTCCCCGCATTACTGACCAACGAGAGAAAGTGTTTTGTGAGTACGTTTCTAGCCCCCCACCCTCGGCAAATGTTTTTCCTTGTTTACTGGTCCGTTAAAATGGGTGCAGTCTGAACCGAATCGAACCAAATTGAAAATCTAATCAAAAAGTATCAATTCAAATAGAAAGAGCCCTAAATTAAGTGAATGGTGCATCAGAAGAGTATAACCCTACTCGTGTACCAATCTGGTGTGTGCAAAATAATGAGCTTTTTTTTTTGGTATTTCTTAAATCGCCGGTTAATTGACTTTATCATCACTGGGGCATGTTATACCGCTGCAATCATGTCGACCATAAGCAGGCACAGCCTGAGCAAAAACAGCTGATTTAGATCTACTCAGTGGGTGACGCACAACAAAAGCACTCTTTAAGAAGGCAACTTGGGTGCAGCTTTTAAAAACCACATGATTTATTTTTTTACAACTGACGATTCAGTTAGAGCCTCAAGCAACAATGGCAAAGAGGGACATTAGTCAAGTGCATTTCAAAGAGGTTTAACCTTAAAGCGAGTGTACCTGGTTAAGTAAAGGTGAAATAAATAACAAAGAATCAGATCCAACAGCAGTGGCAGAGAGCTGCAGCTGTGATGTAGAGCTCTGATCAGGCCCTGCTGAAAAAAAAAAAAAAAAATTCTGAGAATCACTAATCCAATTTTGTTTGGCAAGGAAGCAGACCACATACAGACGGTAATGAGATGAGACAAAAGCCAGAAGATGCATCATTGTGTTATGCCTTAAGAGCTGCACTGACCTCTGAAATATGACTAAATAGCGTTGTGGGCTAAATGATGTGAATAGCAGTTACATTAACCTCGTGTGTTAATCCATAAAGTCAAAACACTACTATAAATATTGACTGCAAAAACAAGAGGATTAGAGCCGCTGATTATCTAAACATGAAGTCATTCGGTTTCGAATTAAACACATACCAGACAAGTCGGCAAGCTTTTCTAGGAAGTTACACTGGTTTTAAGATTACCGTCAGTTTTGGGAAATCTCTGCTTTAGCAATGAGCAAGTTCGTCTTGCGATTCAAAAACAAAGCCCGTCAAAACGTTGCTGTTCAGCCACAAACATGTCGGAAACTGTAAGCTCTCAATGCATCACTGCTTTCTTTCTTCCCTCATATGACCCTGCATCATGTGATACTTTCATTAGGCTACATACCAGACATGGCATGCACCAACACCACACTGGCACAGGCTGAAAGTCTCTGAAAAACTTCTGTTTCAGCATCTCAGCAGTGAAACAACACGCACTCGCCTTTTTTTTCCGTTATGAGCCCTTACAGGCTGATCCGAGGCCACAAATCTGATCTCACAGCTGAGAATCGCAACATCTCCTATATACTCACAGCACGGCGTCGTAAACTAATAAAACCTCGCTCACTTTAAACTTTCTGAGCAGACCTCCGTTAAGGAGAAGCAGAGGAAAGGCATGTGATCGGCCTGCTGCCGTCTCAGCACTTCCCTTCTCTGATTCAGAAATCTCTCACACGTGTCTCTCACTTTTTCTGCAGGACGTCACACTCTCGGATCCACATTTTAAAAACAGTTACATTCAACACAATGGATTAAACGTTTTCCTGTACGTGCAGTGAACTCGCCGAACTTCAATGAGACACAGCAGGGAACTTTCACTCCAGTCACAAAATAATGGCGTGTGGAAATCGACCTTATTGACACTATACGTCTATAAACAAACTCAAAAAAAAAGAAAAGAAAAGAAGTCTCGCTTGGTCAGCACCGAACATCAGTCCCAAATATCAGGTTTTACACTGAATGACAACAAATAAGCCACGGGATAAAAAAGAAAGAAAGAAAAGTCACCAAGTATCGAATGTTCAATACGTTCCCAATGCAACAAATGTGGCAAACAATTCAATATTCTAGCTTAGAAGAATTTGCTTAGGCTGTTGAGCAAAAGTGCCAGTGAATTGTCTGCACCCCATCTTTATGTGGCCGGCTTTTAAATAACCTTCATAAACACAGCGGCGTTTAAAACAGAAATCTGGCATTAGATCGTAAACTAAACGTACAAATTTAAAGGCCATCACCGTATCAAACGCAGGTGAAGTGTTTGATTCAGTAATAAAAAGGTGAGCCACACAAATACAAAAATCCTACATGTTTGTATTTCTTTTAAACATCATATCATGACATAACAGATCAAGACCATGACAGGAGTCTTTTTTCCTTTTCTTTTGGGCCAAAGTATCGTTTTGATATCGTTTATAGCGATTACTACACTTGGTATCGGTATCGAAGTCAAAACGACGACATCGTGACAACCCTTTTGTGCTAACACCATTAACGTTAGCTAGCGACACCACAATGCTAGATGCTAATGCTAACCGTGGTTTCCTCCGGCCTGACGTTACACACAACACACTTTCAGCAGTCAACACTGACAAAAACACATCTCACTAAATAATAAACTAACAAATAAAACAATAACCTACTTTAAGTGAACTCTCTCCGCTACATTTCCCAAGCACTGGTTAGCAACTGGCTATTCGGAATTAAGAAACAAGCCATGACTTGGTCTGGACAGTGACAGAAGGATTTGCTATGCAATACCTTCGGGTGTTTTGTTAATTAGCTAATTAGCTAAAACAGCCAACACACTACAAGTATCTAGTTAGCGAACATTAGCCATTTATCCAGACCGCGCCAATATCTGGAATAATAACCGACAGAAATGGCGGCGTCATTCGAAATAACGGCTAAAAGCCGAACGCTTATTAGCTTCATTAAGCTAACGTTATTGATGCGTCAGGCAGAGGCGGCTCATTTTACTGCACAATAACGAGCAAGTTGTGCTACTTCCATCAGTGACGACCAAGACAGCTTACCGGCCGACTAACCGTTATTTAAATGTAATCAAGCGAGTCGACGTAGCTGCGAATATCCGCTAGCAAAACTCAGACCAAGCACAAGTCAGCTCCCTTACACCGATAACAAAGCACAGCACGTCCGAGTCAAGCTAGCTACAGCTAAACAGCCGCGAAGGGACCATTTTATTTTATTATTATTTTATTATATTTGTGACAAATGTAGGTGTAGTCCGGTGCCCTGCTTCCTGTTTTCCCACCGACACCAAACTACCTACCGATTTTCGTACTGCACTAGCTAGCTAGCTACCTAGGTTACCTGAGTAAGTTAGCTAGCTAGCAAGCTAGCTGGTCATCCCAGGCGTTGCTACTCCAAATACTCACGTACACCAAGAGACCTCCTTTTCGTGGTAATGATACTGTAATGTCGGATAAAAAAATTACGACCACAATGTGACGCTGGTGCATGTCCTTACCAGGGGCTGTTGTGGTTTATTTTTCAACGCCTTGAGCTCTCCGAGCGGATCTGCAGCTTCCTCTGGGTTGGAGGAGGGAGACTGCCTATCCAAGATGGCGGCGCACACGACACAGGGTTTCCTCCAGCGTGCACAATGGGCTTGAGGCACAAAGGGCATCTTTAACCCTTAAAAACAAACAAAACTGGCCCGATAGTTAACATACGTTAGAATAATAATGTCATGATGTTTCTTCGTTCATTTGGACTTAAATTCGGTTTGGACCCCTCTCCAAAAAAATTAAATAAAAAAAAAGAAGCAAATAAATGAATGAATAAAGTGATATATTGGGTGGGTGGCAGCAAGGATGAAATTAAACAGAGTTTAGCTAATCAAGAATTTGTTGATCGTTGACTTGATTGTAAACATGACTTAACAAATTAGCAATAAAAACCTTAACCTCTGATTAAAACCTTGACCTCTGATTAAAACCTTAACCTCTGATTAAAACCTTGACCTCTGATTAAAACCTTAACCTCTGATTAAAACCTTGACCCTTAACCTCTGATTAAAACCTTGACCCTTAACCTCTGATTAAAACCTTGACCCTTAACCTCTGATTAAAACCTTAACCTCTGATTAAAACCTTGACCTCTGATTAAAACCTCTGATTAAAACCTTGACCTTTGATTAAAACCTTGACCTCTGATTAAAACCTCTGATTAAAACCTTGACCTCTGATTAAAACCTTGACCTCTGATTAAAACCTCTGATTAAAACCTTTACCTCTGATTAAAACCTTAACCTCTTATTAAAACCTTAACCTCTGATTAAAACCTTAACCTCTGATGATTAAAACCTTAACCTCTGATGAAAACCTTAACCTCTGATTAAAACCTTGACCTCTGATTAAAACCTTGACTTGGGTTTAATTCTAATTGTCCATGACGCAATCACCAGTCCAAAGAAGTTAACCGCAACAGTGTTACTCTTGAGATAAATCATTCTCTATACTATATTCTTTTGTTTTCCGAGTGAAAACTAGCATCAAAACCTTCCTTTGAGAAACTATTTTGCTTTCTGCAATCCATCTCATTTATGCTGCCATTTCGAAAATTGAAAGCAAGGATGAAAGATTAAAATTAAAGCTACAATTTAATTAATTTAATTTAATTAATACATTTAAACCTAGGATATTTTGGTTAGAAATGAGGGGGGGACTCCAAAACACGATGTTCCTGAGCTGCTGTGAGTCGCCCTGGAAATCCTGTAATATTAACTCACAGTAATTCACAGTCAGAGCTGTCGGGCCTCGAATTGGCGAGAAATTTTGAACGCACACTCATATGCTAGCTCAGATACGTCAAATGCCATCACGCTCCAGCTTTAGGCACGAAAGAAGCCCAGCTACACGGTGACAGACGAGACCCGGCAGTCAATCAGGAGAGAGAGAGTGAGAGCGTTACAGTGTAAACAAACGGGAGTGAGAGAGTCCAGTAAAAAAGAAAAAGGATTCAGGAGTGCTTGAGTTGAGCTTTTCTTCTTTCTGAACAGGTAAGGCATTTATTGTTCTCTAATTTGGTGGATAGCTATTGAATGATAGTCAGCCGATTTATTCTTGTTGTGGAGTTTTTTATCATTACCCAGTTGTGAAGTTGTTTAGCTAGAGAACTCATGATAGTCGGGTAGTTACTAACATGAGGTGTTGGTGTGTTTCTCTGTATTTTTGTATTTCAAACTCGGTTATATCGGGCAAGAGTGAGTGATTCGAGCCCTCAGTGTGTATATTATTCACTGATCTGTCTTTTTATTCTCTGGTCTGGGTTTTAGCTAGCGTGCTAATACTATCTGGCTCGTGTCAAACTTTTTTGACAGGCTGGAGAACTATATACACAGATTAGATAACAAAATACACAGAGAACACAGATCGGGTAATAAAAATACACACATCGGAAGTGACCAGACGT
>JAOUQW010000028.1:4092753-4103079 GCA_028565825.1 Olivaichthys viedmensis | reverse complement strand
GGTGTTGAGGGTCCAGGTGAGGTCATCTGTGATGTGCACACCAAGGAACCTGGAGCTTTTGACTCTCTCCACAGTTCCGCTGTTGATGTACAGTGGAGAGTGCTCACCGCGGGTCCTCCTGAAGTCACCAATTATCTCTTTTGTTTTATCAACAATAAGAGATAGATTGTTGTCTCTGCAGAAGTCTGTAAAATGCTCCACCCTGTATGCTGACTCATCATTGTTGCTGATGAGGCTCACCACTGTGGTGTCATCAGCAAACTAGATGATATGATTTGAGCTGTGCTTTGCAGCACAGTCATGAGTCAGCAGTGTGAACATCAGTGGACTGAGAACACAGCCCTGGGGGGTGTTCAGTGTGGTGGTGCTGGAGGTGGTGTTGCTGATTAGGACGGACTGAGGTCTCCCAGTCAAAAAGTCCAGGATCCAGTTGCAGAGGTAGATGTTCAGGCCCAGCAGGGTCAGCTTTCCTATGAGTTGCTGTGGGATGATTGTTTTGAATGCTGAACTAAAGTCTATGAACAGCATTCTCGCATAATTGTCCTTTTTGTCCAGGTGGGTTAGTGACAGGTGGATGGCAGAGGATATGGCGTCCTCTGTTGACCGGTTGGGGCGATATGCAAACTGAAATCATTCAGTGCGTCTGGAAGCGAGGCATCGTCATCACAAACATGTGATGTCCTTTTGTATTCTGTGATGGCCTGAATGCCCTGCCACATACGCTGAGTGTCCCTGGCGTCTAAGAAGTGTCCATGAATCTTCTGAGCATAGTTGAATTGAACAACTTAAACAACTCCTTGAAATTACAAACAACTTGAAACTTGAAATTGAACAACTCCTGAAGGAGCTGGACCTGGCAACGGGCAGTGAACTAGGACACAGCAACAGGCAGACATACAAGGCAGGCATTTCTCAATGCTAGAGAATCTGTCGCGCCATGTTAGCCTTTTAACGCCAGCGTCAGTCGAGGCAGCGGTCATTGAGGCAGAAAAAGGGGCAGCGACACAAGCCCCTTCACCAGCAACATGTAGTCGGCCGGCTGGGGCACCGACATCCAGCTTCTGGATGCTGTGCACAGAGGACGGAGTCAGCTGCCAAGCCCTGGTCGACACTGGGTCGACCGTCTCCATCCTCTGCCCGGGGGTGCTGCCAGGTACTGACAAGTAAGCCCCCATAGACTGGCCTGCATCGGACAAGAATCTGAAGTCCGTCACCAGCAATGGTGGTGGATTAGTGAAGGGTTCGGCGAGAGAGATAGTCAGTGGCTGTGGGAGCTGCTCAAGTCCTATCTGGACATTTTCGCAGCGCGCAAGGAAGACTGCACGCGCACCAACTTAGTCCAGCACCGCATTGACACAGGCACGGCGGCTCTGATTTGCCTCCACCCCCATCGGCTCCCATTAGCAAAGAGGCAGGCAATGGACAAAAAGTGAAGGACATGGCTGTCGCCAGAGTCATAGAGCCGTCAAGTGGCCCTTGGGTCAGGAAGAAGGACTGGGCTGGAGGAAGAAAGGGGGCTGGAGATTTTAAGTGGATTATCGCTGTCTAAGCACTCCAGTGCTGCCTTATTTCTCCTTTTTTATTTAATTTGCTACAGTTACAGTGCCTTCTCCTAGCTAAATCTTGCCAATTACAATACCATTGGCTTCGTGTACAGACTTTCGTATACCATTTTTTATCAGTCCTAAGGGAAACTTTAAAACTGAGCTTTTCGGAGCAAGCTATAGTCACTGGATTAAAAAAGGTTTGTGAGGTTCACCAGTATTTACCCAATAATTTATTTTGGCATTACCAACATAGCATTTCCCAATCTCCTCTGAGCCTAAACCAATCTGTTTCCAGGTTGTTGTACACGGGTCTGTTTTTGTTGTATCTCCACTTTCACAATCATCTCCCAATGCACGTCAAAAGCAAGTCTGTGGTTGGGTCATTGGGTGACAAAAACTATCAGACTCTCTAGCGATAGCTAGAAGTCTGGCTTGCAAGATTTGTAGATAGCTAGCTGGGTTTGCAAACAATAATAATTTGTATTCATACAGTTCCACTTTTACAGTCAAGGGCGCCTTACAATTCAAAGACAAAAACAAACAAATAGCATGGTCCCTTTGATGGTCAGCCGGATGGAGCATCATGGCAAGCAAGCACAGCTACATCACAGTGCTGGGGGTCGGGGCAGCTAAGCGCAAATAGAGCTATGAGGGAAAAGAGGAAAGCAAATCCCCCTATTCTCAAGAAGGGCAAAAGCCAAAAGTAGCAAAAACTAGCCTCCTAGCCTTAACCTCCTGTGATAATGTCTCTGTCTCAAATCTGGCTTTTCAACACTGGCATTGATAGTATCTGAACCTTCTTTCATGCCTACAGTTGTGGCATGATGGCATACAACATATCCGTGGTGATGTATCACCTATAAGTTCGCAATACTCGCACTAACAGACTTGCCATAGTGCAAGAACCCCATGCTTTAAGGTATTTTTTTCTTAATAATGCTACTTTAATTTTTAAACCAAAAAGGTACATACTGCAGTTTTAATTACACAGTAAAATGGACTGCTTAAATGAAATTCTTTTTTTGTCATATTATTTATCTGCAAAGGTTATCCCTCTCTTTATAAGAGTTTTGTCTACTTAGGATTTAAATTTAATTCAATTCAATTCAATTTTATTTGTGTAGCGCAAAATACAGAAATCCGGATGTACTGTAGATCTAGATCCCTAATGAGCAAACCAGAGGCTGAGATGACATGAGGTAGAAACCTTGAGAGGAACCAGACTCAAATGGGAACCCATCCTCTTCTGGATGACATCAGATAGTGGGATTATAAATTGCTTGCAGTGCAATTGTTTCAGTTTTTTTTTTTGACATTGAATACTTTTATATCTAATGTGATTTCAGACCTCTACTGGTGTGGGAAATCAGGAAATGTTAACTTCTAAATATTCTGAAATAAATTTTAATTCTCCAACAACATGCAAGAGAGATGAATTATTGACATACTTTTAGTTTTGGAATGTATTAATTGTGGTCTTTAATTTGGCTACTCTTTACTTTTTGAAATGATATATAGAAAACATTTAATTCTATTAATACATTTAAAGCTCAGTATTTACTTCCATTGACAACAATTGCATATAAGTTATTATAGATTGGGGCTGTATTGTGCTGTTGTGATCCTACGGTTTTACCTGTTACGTGTTTTATGGAATTTCTAGTGATATGGATGCTGAAACCCAAAGACCTGTTACCATTACTATTTAATCGGGGGCCAGGTTGGCCAGTCCATGAACATGCCTTTGTTACTGACATCTTTGGCAAGTTTCTCAACCGGCTGTGTCAATACCAGAGACGGAAATAGAATTCCTGCTCTGTTGGCTCTTACACTGGATGGTGTGTTTGGTGATGGTGGGTGTCGTCAGTTTATCCGAAATTTTTTAAGGAAGAATATTAGCATTCTATGTTAGGAAGAGTTGACTATGAATTAATTGTATGAGATTTCTTAGAAAAGATTAATCTTTGTTGAACCATGAATCACTGTTTCAGCAAATTGATTGGTTTGTCTAACACACAAATTGTGTGTTTTTTATTTCTCCTCCTTGAAGAGGGATCACCCAGAGGTTTTAATACCACACTTGTTTTTTGACAAGGCCACCACTGGGGGGAGTTTGGTCATCATTGCTCTTCTTAGTCCACTGACTGATTGAGTACCCATTATGCAGGGGATGGATGGAGATACAGAAAGAGCTAGTGTGAGGGCTTCAGGGGTGGATTCTTGTCCAAGCTTATGCATGCAGATTTGTATTCATTGCACCCCTGCTGCTACTGATATCATTATGCGAGGCTCTCCAGCTGAGAGGAGGGACTCCGGCTGGGCGGATGGGAGGTCACGGAGCCAGCAACCCTAATGAGAAGTGACACTGGCTCCAGGTTGGCCGAGCATCCGCCAGAATTCAATCGGAGCCGCACTTTCCCAGTCGGTGCATTAGATCAAAGATCATTACCTGCTAATCAAAACACATGAGCTTAAGGCCCTCCTCCCTTTTGTGGTGCTTTGACGGCAGAGTGGCTGGCGGCAGCTACTGGATCAGAGACAACCTGCCCCACAGAAAATGTAGCCCCCTACACCAAATCTTACCCACATAAGGCTAAAACGTGGAAGGAACCAACTAGCTTCAAAAAACATTCCAACACCTGGTTATGATCTTTGTATCTAAGTTGCATTAATGCATAACATCTCTGCAGTTCCATTTTTCCTGGAATCAGCTGAACACACATTTAGTGTTTTCTTTCAAGGAACACTGCAAGACAGCATGATGAGTCGCCACTAAAACCTTCAGTGATTGCCACAAGCATCACTCTACTTGAAGAAAATAATGAAAACAGTCAGGATTTATGGATTACTGAGAACACATGTATAGTGGGAGAGTGGGAATTATGCACTAAAGTCTCAATGAAATGAAATGAGAATGAAAGTTTGGCTTAATAACAACATGGACAGTAGGTCAAAATGTACTCAGTCGTTGTGTGATGCTGCTGCTTTATTATGACATTTTAGTAGTTGCAGAAGATCCAGAAAATGTGCTCCAGGATACTCAATCTGTGCTGTGCAGTCTCGTTAAACCTGCCCTGAAGTGCTGCTTCCGGATCAGTCTCTCCATCCATTTTTCAGATCTCAGTCATTGTAGTTTTCTGAACAAAACTGATTCAAGACCTGCCTTGATAGTGATTCTCTTATAGCGGGACCTCCATCTCGATGGGGGCTTAGGGGGGCTAAACTCTGGCCTAATAACCCCACTCTAATCCCATTTGGGCTGCGCCACTACTGCTTCATTAGGTCACAAGTTCTATCCAATGGTAGCAAAGCAACTTTGAGCTTCTGGAGCTCTGAAGGGATTTGCGAAGCTCTCTGTCTCCATTGCAGACTGGCTCTTCCTTTTATGCTGAGCGCCATCCACACACCATGTCTTCTTGATGGCACCACTGATGGTCACCTTTTGTTGTTGTCTCTCTTCTATTCACACATACACACACACAAAGCACAGATAACAATGGTGATTGGTCAACATGTCTTGTTGCAAACTGTGGCTACGGCATTAACATGCAAGGTTGCACGGCTGCCATCCTTCTAGGCTGCTTTTGGCTGACTTGCTCTGAAGTCTGGCATGTAGAGCTCGGGGAGGGGCGATGCTTATGGTGAGTGGGGGATGGGAAGACAGAAATATACCATGTTTTTGCTGTGACCATGGCCCTAAGATGCCAGCACCAACCAACAGCAGCGTGTGGAGATAGAGAGGGAAAGTGAGAATGGGAGGGAGAAACGGGGGAAAAGGAAGGGTGGGTTGTTGTATTGAAGGGTCTATGGCCCATTAATCGTTTGTTTAAGTTTATGCCCTGGTGAGCATGTCATGTCTCCATTAGCAAGGTTTTGTTTCCTCCTCTCACCCGCCTCTTGGCAGCAGGGGGCTCTCACACATCCCGCTCGACTGTTCACTGTTGTCTGGTGCCATGCAGACTGTCTGGTGTGTATGTGTATGAGTTTATTTACAGGAGTGTGTATGTGTGGAAGTAGGGTGGAAATTAATAGCTTTGGATAAGAGTGAGAATAAGAGAACAGTTTGTCTGCCTAACTACTTTTGCTTGAAAGTACTTTTGTCACCATTGTACAGTTTACTCTATTGACTGTTTCTGTTTGATCTTTTCTATTTATCCATTTCCTTATTTGCACCAAGATTTAATTTGAGCTATTTTATGTTTTTCTCCTTTTCTTCTAGGGCTGGGACGGTATACTGGTATAGCATGATAAGGAAATTTGAAATAATGGTATATCGTTACTTTAGGCTGTATGCTGTCTGAATGATGGCATCACAAAATTTTTATTTCTAGGGACACACAACCATACAACCATAGCTTATATCGAGCAGATAATGTGAATAGTGTCTTTTGGTTTGGTTTTTGACAGGTCAAATTGAAGCTTAGATATATTTTTAAACAGAAACTGTTATCTTAAATTAGTAGGATCACCAACATCTCATAACAATATCTAGCCAGCTAGGTGTAAATGTTTATCCCCAAACAAAACTAGCAAGGTAACATTAAATAACATTTCCAAACAAAAGCTGGCTGATGGTAGAGAAAATGCCCAAACAAAACTAGCCAGTTAACATTAGAAAATGTCTCAAAACAAAAATAGCTGGCTCAAGTTGTAGAAATTCATTATAATTGAATCAGTACAGTTAGCTAGTTAGTTGTCTAAGATTAACTGAGAGAAGAGAAAAGTTAGTGAGCAATCAACCTGTTTTTTGTTTTTGTTTGTTTGTTTTTTGGTTGGGATGAGGCGCTTATACTGTGATATACCAAAAACTATATTGGTTTGTATTATTACCATACCGTAATTTTTACAATACCATCCCAGCCCTGTACCCTAACTACAGTATGTTGTCATTTCAGTCCCCAAAATGTTGGTAAACAGATTAGATACACTGAGATATTTTATATGTGTAGTTTGTACTTTGTTTTTGACAATTCCTAATAGTGATAATGAGGTGTACTAATCGCCCTGTCTGTGGTGCAGCTGTCTCCCTGTGGCCCACCGTATGACCTGTAGTGGCACTGTGTATCTTGAAGTTAGTTTGACCTTTGACCTAAACCCCCTCTCTTTCTGTGACCTCCCAAATGACTTCTATTCTGATTTCATGACCTTCGGAGCTTTTTCACTGCAAAGAAAAATATGACCATACATCCAGGCCTAGCCACCCAATTAGCATGTGGACAGAGATCAGTGTGGCATAATGACCTCCTCATCTGCTGCATGCCAATTCTCCTCATAGATAAAATTTGTAAAAATTTGCACTACTTTAATTTAATTTGTATGAAAAGTTACGCAGGCTAAGGTTACGGTTGTGGCAGGGTTAGCGTTCACACCTTTTCTTACAAGCTTATTTATATGAAATCGAACGAAATCCAACCACATTGCCTTTGCTTATTTGAATTTGTATGAATTTTTCAGCAGATCAAGTCCACTCAAAAAGATACCTCCAATAGGGCCACTGAAACCAGCAACCCCTGGAGTCAGAAAATGCTTTTTTGGGTGGCTCTTGAGCACTTTCATGAAGATTTCTATTGCTTCCATTTATATCTCTTTATAGCCTCTGGGCTACTGATCAGAAGGTTGTGAGTTCAAATCACCAGACCGCCAAGCTGACACTGTTGGGCCCTTGAGCAAGGCCCATAACCTTTATCTGCTCAGCTCAAGTCGCTTGGGATAAAAGCATCTGCCAAATGAATAAATGTAAATGATTAGATAAGATAGTTAGTTGCCTTCAGGTTGGCAAGTAGACTCAGGAACTTCTAACACTGCTTTATTTATCTTTCACTATATCTTGTGCCAATCTTATGCCATGATTGCAATGATCTGTTCTTGATTTTGTAAACACTCTTATCTTCTCATTAGTTCTTAGAACGGTGTAAGGGTAATTCATATACAGTGTAGTAATTGGACTGACTAAGTTTTTGTTTTTTGTTTTAGTTCTACAATAGTTTGAAATTAATTTAAGTGCAAACTGTCAACTTTAATTTGAGAAAATTCACATCTATATTTGGTGAGCTATATAGGAATCACAGTCCTTTTGGCACAGAGTGTCATAAATCTGCTTTTGGAAGCTGCTCGCCTGCACGAGAGAGCGCACAGTCTCTGTTCTATCCCGTAGGTTATAACATAATCCGTCAACATGCCAGCTTGAGAGTCTGCATTGCTCCTCTGTGCCTCGTGCTCTTCTCCCCCTGGCCTCTGGAGTTTCCCCACCCTTCCCTGGCGCTGTGTGTTTAGCTCCTCTAGGGTTGGGGGGTTTCCCCACGGAGGACCAGAGTGGGCTTGCCTGCTCGCAAGTCACTTCCGCTGTGTTAACTTTGCGCTTCGCCTGCCGCCTCGGGCTCTCGTGAATGAGCTGAATCTCTGCTCGGTTCATGCGGAGCGTACTGTCACTCAGATCCAGTGAAGCCCAGACTGCAGTGAGGAAGTCCAGCCCCACAATGCACAGGTCCTGAATGGGAACTCATACTCGAGTACCCTGCCGTGTTGTGGGCCGTTGGGCAGACTCAACCTGACACACTTCCTTTTCACTCGTGTCACCACCGTCCTCCAAGACACGGCAGGGTAGTCACCAGTGCAAAGGGGATGGGCGGCACAGGATCACCTCAGTTCTCTCTGCCTTGCTCGAGTGATGTTGACTATAGAGAGGCTGACATGGCACAGCAGGTTCTCTGGCGACAGCGTGTGGAGTAACGCCTCAAGGGCTAGCTCGTGAGGTACCTCTTCAGGAAAGCAGGGTATGCCTGCCTCACCAGGGTGCGCAGCTCAGCAGCCAACATCCCCAGCGTTTACTCTTTCTCTCTGCGACAGCTCCGCAATAGCTTGCGCTGAGCTGTGGGGGAGGAGACTTGGTTGAAATAGCAGAGAGGAGCGGCCTTGAGTGCTGTTAACTGTTTTGCTACGGGGATGCCAAGCAGTTCCTGTATCACATTTCCCTCCAGAGCCAAGCTCAGCTGCGTCACTGTCATCTCTGCCAACCACCCGTAGAATCTCACCACTATGTTCAGTTGTGCCTTGTAGAGTTCCTAGGGGCTTTCGCCGTTGTAGCGAGGCAGGCATATTATTCCAGCTGCCCACTGCCGTGGTGGTGATGCCGTGCTTTGTCCGCTCCCTCCGAGCGCGACTCGCCGTCAACCACCCGGCTGAATCTGAGTGCTTGCCTCTGGACTGATTTGCCGCCAGCTGCCGACTCCGCTCCACTCCTCAGGCTGCCATCGAATCCCAATAGGTCCCGTAGAGCCTCGCCGCCGCTCTCTGCTTCCCGCCGGTTTTGCCGTCGTTTCCTCCTCTCGCCGGTCACTGTTGGGTCCAATGCTCTTAGGAGTCGTTTGACTTCCTCCAGTTGGCTTGACTTCTGACACCAGTGTGACGTCGGCAAAGAAGAGGTGTGAGCAGGAAGCATTTTAAAATCAGGAAAAGGCTCTTTATTTGGTAAACACACAGCACAACACATAGCTTGGTGGTAAGCCTGAGAACTGACCTAATATGAGAAAGCCGGCGGGGGTTAACAAAACCCACCCGACTTCTGCCAATGGTAGATACAACTAATGCGCCGGTTCCACGCATCCTGCCATGGACAACCCAACTCACATTTCCCCCTTTTTGCAGAACGCCCATTCCAACAAACAGGGGATTCTTTTACACAAATAACAGGCGGCCATGGGGGCTCATGGGTATGCAAATGCTCACCGCGCAGGCGCACCACTACTACAGTATATGCCCATGAGGCATATTCAGGGTTAAATAGTCCTGAGACCCTCAGGTTGCTAATCAGTAGTAATAAAACACAGGAAAGTGATATACAGCATCCTAGTGGTTTTAAGAGAGCAGAGGATGCAAAGAATAGTGTCACCCTAAACGAGTACAGGCATAAAACTTGAACAATGTTTTATGTTACAGAGAAAAGCAAACCTTATTAAACGCTGCTCTAGTTTCACATAGCTAACATTAGCTAAAGAACTTTACAGAGTCAACTGGTAGGCATTGTACTGTGTCACGCTAATAATGCGATGGCCTGAAAGTGACATCTGGTTGATATTAATGTTACTTGCTAATGCCAGTAGCAGCTCACTACTCTTTATCTGTATCTGTAACATTGACAGGAGTTTTCACTCAAAATTAAACTACTTTTCTACTTGATTTTTTTTTTAAAGAGAAGGTAATGAACACTCAAGATGAGCTAATGGTGCAATCAACTTTTGACATGGAAAGGCAAACACGCAATACTTGGTACGCCATTCATGTGGTTATACTCATGAGTACTCATACTGTTGCGGCATTTGGGAAATATGAACTCCGGTCATAAACTAGCTTTGATTGAGGTTAACAATTTTGCTAGCTAGCACATAGGACTTAAGCCTTTTATACGGACAGTGTAAAGACAGAATGACAGTGGAAACAAGACAAAAACATTAACAATATCAACATTTCCCTCAGATGTGTTGTTAAAGTACTAAGAAAAGACTCCATATGACTAAAATTACACTGTAATTGCACTTTGCATCGACTGCTAACCGAACCTCCTTGAGCTCCGTTTATACAGAAGAAATAAGTGGGTATAATAGGAGTATACGCATAAACTCATCATTAGAAATAAATATTTGCTAAAAGCCCAGTATAAAAGTGAACATACTGCATATACACTCACCGAACACTTTATTAGGAACACCTGTACACCTTCTCATTCATACAATTATCTAATCAGCCAATCATGTGGCAGCAGCGCAATGCATAAAATCATGCA
>JAOUQW010000028.1:4079259-4092653 GCA_028565825.1 Olivaichthys viedmensis | reverse complement strand
AATCCAGTAGAACACCTTTGGGATGTGGTAGAACGGGAGATTCACAGCTTGAAAGTGCACCTGAAAAATCTGCAGGACTTGCGTGATGCAATCATGTCAACATGGACCAGAATCTCAAACGAATGTTTCCAACATCTTGTGGAATCAATGTCACGAAGAATTGAGGCACAAAGAATTGAGGCTGTTTTGAGAGCAAAGGGAGGCCCTACCCAGTATTAGTATAGTGTTCCTAATAAAGTGTTTGGTGAGTGTATGTGCGTATGGCCTCGACTACACCACTGCTATCCAGGGTTCTATGATGATATTTTTTGCCTTTAAGCCCTGTTAAATTTTGCATTGCTGTCTGAACACAAAATTTAGGAGTTGTGAGAGTAACATTTCACTAGATGGTTCAGTGGACCTTTAATAGGGACATGGTCAAACTTAGGCATTGTTAAAATTATCAAAGTGTTTATTGATTTCTGATACGTTGGTGGCTCCTCTGCTTGATTGCACCTGTCGTCACCACCTATCTGTGCATTTCAGCATTCTTTATTTAAAGCCTGGGGAGTGAATCAAGTCAACCAAGACCTGAAGCTTTCACACAGGGTCCCTATTTGTGTGTTCATGGGGAAAGTGAGAGTTGTCCTGGCATGTCAAGATCGGCCATTCCAGACCGCTGTCTCAGTTTAAGAACATCTCGTCAGTTCAACCGATGGTTCCCATGGCCATCTCTTCACATTTTAGAAGTCTTGTTAAATGTTGACAGCCATTTTATCATGTCCCTTTGGACTCGGAAGAGTGCCACCATATCCCTTGTGAATTCACTGTCTTCTAGTCACCTGGTGACAGAATCAATAGTTTACTAGAGTGGAACTTTACTATTATCAGCTGTGAGTTTCCATTTCTCACCATATTGGACTGAAACCCAGCTAATGTTTTCCCATGTCTTTGTGGCCTGGATTGATATCTGTTGCACACACAAGAATGTGGATGGTGTCAGGATGAACTCCTCAAGTTTTTATCAATAGGAGGCATTTAGTGACTTCGATCCACCTGCCTGAGACCAACTTAATATACAATGTTTTTGATTAAAAAATGACAGTGTTACAGAGTATACTTTTGTAATGTACTTAGTCTTTTTAGTATCAATTTACAAAACATGTACTGTTAACAGAAACTTGCCAAAATAGCCTCGATCAGATTTAGAGGACACACCAAACCAGATTCTGAAGCAGCTGATAAGAATGACAAAGTGCAGATGGTGTTATTTATAACCCAAGTACTTACTGTCCACTTACTGTCCATTGAGACAGATAATGAAGAAGGTCTGAGAAAAGGGATTAGCCCTTGCCCATGCCAACCCCCAATATAATTTAGCGTGCATAACCCAGAGCAGAAGCTCCTTTGTTAAGTACTTGTTAAGAGTGTTATTTTGTAGGATGCACACAAACATTGTCCTGGTGACTCTGGAGAGAGAGAGAGAGAGCGAGCGAGAGAGAGAGAGAGAGAGAGAGAGAGAATGTCAATGGAGAGTGGATAACATTATGTGCCACTTCAGGCACTTTGATCAGTGTACATTATCCGTCCTCTGCAGCAAAGGTCTTGTATATATTACAGTGACAGCCAAAGTTATTATTAACATGTACATCGCTATATCAGGCATACTTTTACGAGTGATCAGTGCTAAGTTAAAGACACAAGTAGATGTCCTAAAAGAATGATTAGTTGAATAAAAAAACTTTTTAACAGTTAATTAAAAATAAAAACATGATTACACTTAATAAAAATAACTCTAACCCAGCTCATATTTTACTTTAAAAAGTTTAATTAGAGTTGGTAAAAAATACTTTTTTGTTCTATTGATTAATTACTGTATGTTTTGATTTCAGTTTAATTTCTTGAAAATGGTTTATGCTACAGATTCTTTTTAATAATTTTTTTTCATCACATATTGTCAACTTTAATGAATATGCTGATATTAAAATATACAGCCGTGTGACTTCAGAATTGCAACTTACTAAGCATGCAACATTATTTTCCCCTATTCATCGTGGTGCAGCCCTTCAACATAAAGAATTTCTTTCTAAACATGCGCAGGCGGTTGATCCTCAAAGGCAGACTAAACGAACAAAGAGGATTTTTCAACATAAGTGCTGACCAACCACCTGCACTTTCATCAATCTCTACTGGAGTCAAATGAATGAGAGATAAGCATGAAAATGTATACACGCACCCAGATAAGACCTGAGCCTTTGTAGAAATTAGAACAGAGGGACAAAAGGTTTCACTTCTGATATTAAGCGTTGAGCCTGTCCCTCTTATATGATTTTTCTCCACACTCTTCCTCGCTAATGTAATTTCTTCTATTTGTCTTCCCATGATAGTGTTTTGACTTGTCATTTATCTGCATTTCAGGCCCAGGCCTGAGTCAGAGGACTGGACTGCAGCTCTACCATTTTTCATAAATCCATCAGTCAAGTGTGATGTTGGAACCCCCTATGCTCCTCCCCTACACTTGTGTTGATCCAGTGTACTGAAATGGTAACGGTTTCAATCTGTTTTCTGATACCTGCCTTGATTCTATTTGGTAGATTAATGAATTCCGCTGGGTCTAGCCACCTGTGCAGTGAATGTACAACGTGTGTGCCCTTGTAAATGACACCCTACACTCTCAGAAAAAAAGGTTCCATCTAGCACCCTTAAGGGTTCTTTGGTCTGTCCCTTTGAGAGAACCCTTAAAGGTTATATGTAGAATGCTACAACAGGGGATATCCTTTTCAAAGAAAGTTTCAAGTAGAACCCCTTTAGGAAGCTAAGAACACTTCACTATCCAAAGAATCCCTGAGGAACCTTTGTATTTTATTTTTTATACTTACTATTGTGAGTACTCACTATTCTCTACTTTGGATAATCAGGAGCACTATGTAAGACACTGATGTAGGGAACAGAATTCATGATTCAAGTAAATAATATTGTACACCACACAGTATAGTTTCATTCCATCTCATCAACACCACTGCAAATATTTTACCATCAATTCACTAAGGCACAGTGGATTATGGGTATTCTGTAGCCACTAAGGCACATATTGCTGTGAATTTTGGGAGTGTCAGTGCACTCGATAATTCTCACTGTAACTTTTGGACATGACTACAAAATGGTGCACTATGTAAAGAATAGGACATGGTTTTAGACTTTTCAGCCTGAATGTAATGAAGATGTAACAGTGTAGGCGTTAGTCCAGTGTAGGTACTTAATGAAAGGCCGTTGTAGCATTCAAACGTTGGGAATATGTAGTCTAATGAGAAAGTAAATAAAGTAAATAATAGAAAATGAAAATCAAAAATTTAATCAGTCTCAATCTCTACACTCATTCCACATGCAAAATTATGTTGTACAGGGCCAAGGAACCTGTGGCCATGGATAGCCATTGTGGCTGCTGCTTCGATATCACCACCACCACGCTACGAGGCTGTACAAGATGTTTATCTTTTGCTTTCTCATTGTTACATGGCTGCTCCACCACTCGGGGGGGTTAAGAGGGAAAGCAGCCCCTAAAGTGTGTGCCGCTTAACCTTGACCCACGGCGCGCTCTTTTCAAAGTGTCTGTGTGTGACTGCAGCTGCCCCCCTCGCCACTTCACAGAGTGTTTACATTCTAGCGAGAAGTCTTTATCTTCCCCAAGCCTGGGATCTCTCGCCGTGAGTTTACATAGTGCAAGCGTAGACACACACACACACACGCAGACTTGCTGTCTTCTCATCTCTCTTTCTCTTTTCTCCCTCTCCCTCACAGCTACACACACACACAGGGCCCAACATGAGCCTCCCATAGAGATGGAAGAGGGTAGAGAACGCTGTCACACTCTCATCCATCTTTGCTGTAGCCGAGGCCAAGTTTCCTTTCTACAGCATAGCACTTTGAGGCCAACAGACCTGTTTGTATACACACTCTTGATATGTTATATATCTAGAGTGCTTGAACTATTTTTAGGGTTAAAAAGTCTACAGAACAGTACTGAGCTTCTCCACCACATCAAATGTGTGTTTGGGTGCAGGTCTTTTACCTAGGCCCTTGAGAGGATAATCATATTCATGAACCCATTCCAACTATGTAATTGTTTTAAAATGACCTTTACTGAGTCTCAGGTTCTCTTTAAATGTTTACAGAACAAGAATAAAAATTTGTCAGATTAATTATTTTCCCTTATAGCTCCTTTATATATACTGAAACTATTTATACAAAATTCTTGTTGCATAAGAAATTGATATTGCTGTATGTTGTCTTTGAAATACAGGCTTACCCAGATTGTTGAATGAGTCTAATCTTCTGAACTGTTACAGCACTCCTATTAACCAATCATGTTCTCTGCCTGTGGATAGTGAAGACATGATTGGCAGGACGACTTAAGTCTGCATGTCAGTGCCTAGTCCTGTAGACCTTCACTGGTGTCATACAATCAGCATGTGACTGGCTTGCACTGCCCATCCATCATGATAGGGCTTCTGGTATGGAGAGCTCAGACACTGAGTCCTCTTCCCTGTTTGTATTGTCACTCACATGGCAGTCTTGTTTATATCAAGCAGGCATGACAGACCTCTCTTAAGACTGTTTAGTTATAATCTATTTCTAAAAAATCTTAAATCTTAATTGCCACTCAAATCTTAATTAGTTCATTGTGAGTGAATTGTACAACATAATTTGTAGTTTAAACCTTGTTTAAATATTCAAAAATATAACCATAGTGGTCCTTACAGTTGACTGTAAAAGTTTGCATCCCGCACAGTTCTTGAATGGAAAATTTTCAAACATACCTCAATATATGATGTCTGGCAGAGTTAGAACAAATATGTCAAGAAGAATAGGGAGCGAATATTAAAACTGATACAAAAGCTGTTCTGAGGATACGAAAGAGGTTGGAGGCAGTTATAAAGGCAAAGGGAGCATAAAGGTTATTAGAGAATATTTTATATCACATTCAGAAAAGGTAATGCAAATGTTTGAATTGATATCAATTAAATTTTCTTACTATTAATATTTTAACATACACTATTTGACTATTTGTGATAATGAAGGAACACCCAACACACTAAATGCCTTATTGGTATAAATAATTCTTTTTAAAAAGCAAAAAAAAAAAAAAAGGAAAAAAAAAAAAAAGAGAGAAGGAAATCTACAAAGGTTTTCAACCATCCAGATTAAAGTACAAGGTTACTGGATTTGTTTTAGAATCTTGAAGATGTTTCGCCTCTCATCTGAGGAACTTCATCACTTCTGATCTTAGTCCATTTCTTTGACTTACCACCAGACATTTATGATACCCAGCATGAATGGGCTGCTCCTCTGTGGTAGACTATGCTATGCACGCTGTCACTGTCTATCACTATGACTGATGGTGTCTGCTGTTCACATGTGTGCATCAGAGAAGATAGACAAATACTCTGTCAGCAGGACATGCGAGAGGGCCTCTCTGCCAACCCATCTGCTGCACTTAATTGGAAATGCAAACAGAAAACACAAATTTGTCAAGCTTGCGAGAGGTTGACAAGTCGGGTGAGAGATTATGCGCTCATCCTGCAAGATCTTTTGATAGTCCAGACATATTTATTTAACACTGGACTGAGGCTGGAGCGATGAAGTGCCTAGTTTGTTTGTAAAGCAAAG
Source organism: Olivaichthys viedmensis (assembly GCA_028565825.1). Classification (NCBI taxonomy): domain Eukaryota; kingdom Metazoa; phylum Chordata; class Actinopteri; order Siluriformes; family Diplomystidae; genus Olivaichthys; species Olivaichthys viedmensis. Next base: position 4,087,007 of record JAOUQW010000028.1, on the reverse strand, counting down.
TTGGTGCTGGACCACCAGCATGTAGAGAATAACTGTGCCCCCAAACATAGATAGACACACACACACACACACAAAGCCCCAGGCTTAGAGCTCAGAGGTGAGTATGTGCTCACAGTCATTATGTCAATGTATAGCTAAACACTACTTCGATTAAAATCCTCTGGAATGCAAGACTGTTAGTGATGAGTCTCCATAGCAGGAATGAATCCTTCTTTGTTGTTATTAATTCAATTACATTTAGTCAACTGGCAAATGCATATCTTTTTGTAACAACTAAGTCTGAAATGTCATCATGCACTTATTAATTTACTGTATTTTAATATATTATTGTCATTTTTAGAAAGTCTGAATTTCCTCAAAACATAATCAAATGCCAGTTGTGTCAAATGTCAATTTCTGAACTCTTCTTGATCTTAACCCCTCAAACTCCTAGGGCCCATTGGTGGATACAGACTTACATTCCTTATTATCATAACTGCATACTTTTCCTATTAGTTTAACTGAATAATTTATAGTAGTTACTTAATAATTATGCTACAAGATGAATAACTGAATAATAAGCCGGGAGTTTAAGGGGTTAAAAGTGGAAATTTCTGTAGCCTCCAAAACGTACAACCTACCACCTCTATATCTTAGCTATTCCATTTAATGACGACCTCATCGTAGATGCACACACACACTCTGTGATCATGCCACTCTGCGTAAGTGCCAACATGCACTTCCCTAGCCCAGACGGCATGGAGCACATGTGAATAAAAACCCAGAGATGTTAAGTTGTATGGATCGAGACAGCCAGATAGGAGTGATATTGAGTGTTGGAATCCTAGAGTGCTGCTTTCAGCTGAGTTGAGTCATGATCGCTGCTCTGTCCAACAACAGAGGGTCAGGATTTCAGTCTGTAGCGGAAAGAAATTTTATTGAGAGCATCAAATCACACATTGGTTTCATCAAAAGCTCCTTGCTGTCTTGCGTGGTGTGCCAAGGCATTCAGACAGCCCAGAGAGTGAACCTTCCAGACCCCCTGCATTTAGGGAGATCGATACCCCTGAAAAAACAGCTTGAACAGTGTCGAGGGACATGCTTGTATCGACCTCTGACTGGTATTAATAGAGTGAGCAGATAGAGTTGGCAGGCCTGGTGTTTTCTTTATACACTACCGGGTTTTACCTTTTTTGAAAACAAATGGTATTGTGAATTTATAAAAAAACTGCAGTTGGTAATGGTGCTTTAGTGTTAATATTAAGAGCAGCATTAAGGAAGTTTAGTTTGTATTAAAGCATTCAACCTGTGCCCATGTCTGTAATGCACTTCATGGCATGGAAATGGACAGACTTTCAGCTGAGGAAAGTTATATCAACTTGCTGAATAAAGATTTTTCATGTCTAGAGTAGATTTTAATTAGGTCAGAGGGAAAAAACAACAGTGAGTTAATTGATCATGAATCTAATCTTTGGTTAAGATACTGTATGTCAGATTCATCAATAATAATGGCTGTCCAATATGAGTGTTTTGTGGGGGTTTTTCTTGAGTTAACAATTTTGCAATATTTTCATGATGCATTTTTAGGGACATGGAAAAGTGTGATAAGTGTATAATGTTACTGCATGCTACTACTATGAGACATAGAGAGTTGAATGAAGTCCAGTAAAGCATTCATATTTTTCAGAGACGGGGAATATATTGTTACGTGCACATTTAATTTCTCCTTACTGGTTTTAAATAGGAACATCTGCTAATCACCAGGAATGCTTAAGGATAAGTAGTTGTGGGCCTACATATCAAGAGTGTGTATTGTTGTTATCATAATTGCTAAAAAAACAAAACACTAACAACAATAGTAAAACAACAAAACTAATTTAAAAAAAGTATAATTAGAATAGCACTTATTTCTAGTGTTTATCCATTGGTAAGAGTGGTACCCCATGGTGATATGGCTAGACTCATTGACCTGTGTTGTTGACGGTTCATGCTCTCTGGGAACTCTGTGGGTCATCAGGTAGTATATTGATCTTATGGGCTGCATACACAGGTTTCCTGTTGGGCCTTCCAGTTCACAGCTGCTTTTCTCCAATAGCTCCATACCCCATTCTCAAGGTGCATGCACCATGCTAGACAGACACTTGGATGATAGACAGCTCAACAGCCTGTGCACCCCTTGGCTCACCCCCTACTCGTGTGGTCTTGTGACCACATTACTACTGCCTCGTCTCTAATGACCACCAATCGCGAACAGATCTGTCCATGTCTATTCTGGTCTAGTTTGTTGTGTTCAGTCCAAACATAATAAAATTGAGTGACCACATGCAAGTTTCAGGAACCTGAAATAGTCAACAGTGTAAGTTTTAAATAATATATGATGTGGTAATGACTTTTGGTATGAAGGATACCAGAGATTTTTGATTGACAATTGGTGATGCTCCCAGAATTTACAGGTTGATTTAGTGTTTCAATTATTCCCAAATTGTTGTCCTAAGTAGGTGCATATTTGATTCAACCAAGACAGATGTAACAATGCATTAAAAAAACATTGTTCATTGTTCAAGTTTCTTATACCAGAGTGACTGAAGAGGTAGTACAGTGATCACCTTTTATCTAGTATATACATACCACCAAAAATGTCCCAGCTGCACCTTTATAAGAATGCGTGACAAGAGAATAGCGAGTGAGAGTGATGCTGTCAACAAATACAGAGAAAGACAGTCTGAAATGACACAGACTCCCTACGTAATACCCAGCCACCCTCCAAGTAAGGAAGGAGCCTAAATGTCTTCCATATGGAGCCCAAATGCAGGTGAAAGAACTAGCTGGGTGTACCAGAGCACCCGACAGGGCGCTTACCTTTTCCCACAGGCCGCCTAAAGGTGGAGGGAATGGGGTGCCTTATCAGCTCTAATGATTAGACAGCTGGAAGCCATTTTCCAGGCCCAGGGCTAGATTAAGCTTTGAAACCTTTACTGGCCCATCCAGCCATCCCATGACAAGGACGGATGGAGACACTCTGACATGCATTAAAATCTGATATGACTGCATTTTACATCAATGCCATTATTTCACCGATCCTGCTCTGACCTCATAAATCATGTTGCAAGAAACTCAATGATGAAATGAATTTGTGATTAAAGGTGAACACTGGTGCATTGTGATTGCTGAGATGATGATGAAAGCTGATAACCAACTTAAATTAATCTTCATCATACCTTCTTTATGGGTTATCAGAGTTTGATAATGATTCATTTATTATGCAACATTTGTATTGCATTTTGTTGTGTTAAAAAGCTCTGTATTCAGCTTAGAACTGAATTAGAACAACTGAAAACATTGATGTTGTTTATAGTCAATGGTTTATAGTACACTTTGTGCAGCAACATTATGCAAATCATGTTATCTTAGATTATTTCAGCAGGTTTATTTATTAAGACGAGATTCAACCTTTTGCATTGCCTAATGCCTAAATATTTCCATCAAATGGAAAGGACTTTTCATCATATCGGTTCCTTTTTTCTCTTACAGCTCTTGCAAGCCTCCCAATCTCAGCAACTCTGTTTCTCACTCTCTCAGTACCACTGTTCCTCCAGCTCCTGGCCTGTGCTGGGTGCTGAAAGACTGAATGTGAGAATCGGTGGAGGGCCTCTATTCCCATCTAAGCATTGCAAAGCTAACTCTTGATGCAGATGCTGCATGTCATCCGCATGATGCATGTCTCTGTTGATATGCTGAACATCTTTACATGAACCAGAAAATGTGCTGTCTGCTGGAGGCTTGGCTTAATTCAATGCCCCATGCTCACTCAGTTTCGTGGTCTGGGTGAATGCTGGTGAGGCCTTTCTCCAATCCTTTACTCATCAGCCAGCCAGATTTTATAATGGGATTGTTACAAAATGGACAAATATTGTACCTATATTCTGTTAACATACAAACGTTAAAGATTTATGAGTTAGTATGTTCGTATGTTAACATGAGAGGAAAAGAGCAAACTAAGAAAGCTAATTTTGTTCCTAGGCTGCTTGTATGTATCTGATACATCTGTGTGAGAGGCCGGATATATCAGGAAGTGAGTGATACTGCAATTCTAATAATGGGGTTTTGGCTGCTACAGTTGGGCCCAAGCTAATTTTGTTAAAGAAGCTGTGCGACTCCTACAGCAGATAGATTTGTCTCCTCCAGACTCTTCCTTTTGAAACTAGTCATCCATCACTGGCTGGCCGCATTTCCGTGCATCTTAATAAAGTAATCCCCCTTCTCTCGTTTTTTCCCTCCCCTTTGGAATGCTCTTGTTCTTTCTGTTTCTCTTTACTCATTCAGGGCACCCTAGCAATGATTTGTTTTCTTTTCAAATTCTAGGTTGAGAAGGGCCATGGCTTATCATTACTCCAACCTTACGCTGTACATCTTTAAAAAATCAATGGTTTGCTTGATGCATGAAATCTTGTGTGTAGCAGCTGAGCTTGAAGCCTAACCAAAAATTATCTACAGCTTAAAATATTTATATAAATAGGGTACCATATTAATATATGAATAAAATTAGTGGGACTGTTACCACAAAAATACACAAGTCAAAAGGCAGGTACAATGACATTTCCTTAGTATCACTAATGTACATTTTTGCACTTCATTTGTTTTCTTTGAATTACTTGCTTGTGTCATCTTTAACTAGGCCTATCCAAGACCACTGTAGGTTCATTATTAAGAATGCTGATTCTGTATGCACAAAATCATGACTGTTGAACCAGACAATTGAACCTATGTATTGGAAGACTTGATTTGAAAATTGACCCTGGCTTAAAACATCTTTAAAAAAAAATCTTTGGTGTAATCTGTCTTGTCTTACACACAAATGTTCAGCTGATTGAATGATGTGTGGGGTGGACATGGCGATAAATCAGACATTAAGCAGCAGGGCCAGAGCTGCGGGGCTACAGGGTTAATGAATTTCTCTGGCCTGTGGGGGGGTGGACGTCAAGGATTTCAGCGATGGATAAGGCTGGCCGCGTAGGAGCAGGTAGTCCAAAGAGGCTCCATCTATCAGATCAAAGGCATCTGTAGGGAAGGTCACCACATTTGGCCAAAGACCTGCTCAGAGAAGGAGAAAAAGGGAGGAAAAGCAAAGGGGGGAAAAAAGCAAAAAGGGAAAAATGGCCTTTCTGCAGTTCTGCTTTCACTGCTGTCATTCTTCACTTTCTTTAAGCATAGATAAAATGAAGCCTCTGAAGCCTTTGTGAAAGCCTGTGTGAAACGTTCTAGGGTGTTGTGTCATATTGTTTGTGAATAAAGTCCTTGGGTTCACTACATTCTGTTTATACTGTTATTGTACAGGTAGCGATTAGTCTCTTTGAAAGATATTTGGCTGTGTATATCACTGCATGTTTTCTGAGAGTGTCTATTTATGTGTATGTAAGAAGATATTGAAATACTTAAATATGTTTTTCACCTGACAATACAGACAGCCTGGGATATTAATACATCTGACTAATCCACAGGACCCAGCATCCACAATGAAGAACTGGCAGTCCTAGCTCTTTTGATAATGTGATTTTAATTATAATTTTTTACTCATAGTCAGCAGGTATAAATACTTGTATTTAATGTGATATTGTAACTGCTATGTGGCCTTTTTTGATTTGGCAAAGGCCTACACTGTGTTACTTGTGTGCTGGTCCTGGTCAGGGTCACGGTGGATCCGGAGTCTATCCTGGGAACACCCTGAATGGGATGCCAGTCCATCACATTATTATTATTATTATTATTATTGTTATGCTATATCATCATCATAATTGTTATTATTACTGTTACAATGAGTATAGTATATAATACTATTAACAATAATATAATTTTCTCCCCAAAGAACCGTGGGCCCTTGGCTGACATCTGGTAACTTTACTACCTCTTTACTGTCCTCATCAGCAGCAAAATGTTCGGCTGGCTGTTCACATACTACAAAAGCTAGCAAAATGATTGATCATGTGAACCTTATGAATTTATCAGAGCAATTATTTGTAAACATGCCACCATGTCATTCTTGGACACTGAACTTTATGATGTATGCAATGCTACACTGTTTTATGCTTTGCACAGCTCCAATATTTTTTAGCACTATACTATAACTATATACTATACCGCTATACTACTCATTTCCAACAACGCTGTCATTAATGTCCGGGCCATAACTCGCCAACTGTGAGCTGGTTTGAACTCTAAACAGATCAGTGAGTTTGGTACATTTGGATTCTCCATACTCTGAAGCCTTTAATTTCTTAATTATTGCCACGCATTATTGTTTTTTAAGCCTCAGTTCTAGGCAAGGCCTGCCTTAACTTGTTTTTGATTGGTCAGTCAGTCAGAGCATTCCAGTTGTTACTGAAGTTGTGAGAATCTCGGAAACGAACATACTAATTTTCTGATGCTAAGTCTTGATATTTGTGGTGTAACAGCAATAAAATGTAAAGTTATTCTTTAAGCTATTAATACAGTGCTATTTGGGTGATTTTTGGTATCACATTTGAAGTATTATCATTAGAAAGTTGTTTAAAAATGAGGATTGTGTTACATAGGATCGTTTAATGTCCTTGCTGATGTTACATTAACCTCTGCTCCTATTAGTTAGGCCTACTTAGTAAAATAAAAATTGTATAAGGCCAATAAGACCCCAAGGTAAATCTGTTTTTACCCATTATCAAGTTACATCAAACTTGGCATGTTAGATCAAACCACTGATCTATAATAAGGAGCAGAAAAGAATGGACCATCCTGGGAGGATGTCTGTGGCAGTGTGTGTTACTGTAAGGCATTGAAAGCAGAAGTCACATTACATGGGCCATGCTCCATCAACATCAGGCTACACAATAACACACTTACAAGATTATTGCATGTACCGACTCCGTCACCAGCTCAACACCAACAGTAGCCCACCGGGAATCTTCTCACTTCTCCTGAATACCCACCCTGTCACTGAATACAGACCTTAATGTAAAAGCATTAGCTACTTTTATGTTTTTCCACACCTAAAGAAAAACTTGATGAATTTTGTCTGATTACTCAACATGTATCCCAATATTTATTATTTATATGTGTCATATCTGCATCTAAGAATTGATAGCCCTACCAAACTTGAAGTCACAACCAACCTCAGACACCATACAAGCTTTTCAGTCTTAGAGTTACATATAGTTTAATACAATGTGCGCATCCCTTGAGATCAAAGGATCAATGGTGAGCTCCGTTTTGTCTCAGAGTTGGCGGTTTCTGAGGCTTGACACACTTGAAATTTAGTATGATGATTTAGAAAGATGTCCGCCACTTACATAGCAGTATTGCAGTAAGCGCCCCTATAATCCATGGGATTTTCCAGTTAGGGATAGTCATAGTTCAACAGACAATATTATAATAGCCAAAAACAAGGGAAATATTGCTATGATCAGAGCAGGACTCTTTACAGTGTATTTGTAGTGTTGCAACCCTTTTTATACTTTCGGCTCAGGTATTATCTCCAGTAGTCTGGAACTCTACAAATCGCATTATAAGTCTTTAGATGTGAAAATACTGTACTCATTGTTATAGACATTACAATTAACAGAGCTGCATGTTATGCTTCTGAATCATAGCAAAGATCAGCTATAACTTATAATTGGTAATAATGTGCAAAGCAAACTGCAATTTCAAAGTAGATCTTTTAGATTTATTTCATTTCTGTTTTCTATGTACATTTGTATTTTATTTACAGCCAAGTAATTTTTTATACTGTTTCTCTTCTG
>JAOUQW010000028.1:4061676-4072756 GCA_028565825.1 Olivaichthys viedmensis | reverse complement strand
ACACACACACACACGGCGTACTCGTACACGGCGTACTCGTACTCACCCACGGCGTACTCGTACTCACACACACACACGGCGTACTCGTACTCACACACACGGCGTACTCTTACTCACACACGGCGTACTCACACACACACACGGCGTACTCGTACTCTCACACACACACACGGCGTACTCGTACTCACACACGGCGTACTCACACACACACGGCATACTCGTACTCACACACGGCGTACTCACACACGACGTACTCGTACTCACACACGGCGTACTCGTACTCACACACACACACAGCGTACTCGTACTCACATACATGGCGTACTCGTACTCACACACGGCGTACTCACACACACACACACACACACACAGAGACAGAGAGACACAGAAGTCGCATCGCACCACGGAGAATCATATAGCATTTTTTTTTAAATAGAATTGAACTCTTTTGTCTCGAATGAATCTGCTTATTATGCATCCGCATAAATGGCATTGCAGCTAAAATGGATGAACTAGACGTTTCAGAAATAAATGCACTATAAAATGACAAGGTTTGAAGAAAGAGACGGTTTTTGAAACAAATAATAACGTCTTAAGAGTGAAGGCTGTCCAGCTCCGAAACTGTTAGGAGGGGTGTAAGAGGCTCCCCCGAAATAAGCCAGGCTTTCCTTGGCAGGTTAGTTGTTGGCGGTGTGGTGTGTTCCTCACCGAGTAGGGAACTTTAACTGCGTGTTGGCTCTCACTTGAGACCCAGTAAAAGATCTTCATGTCGGGACGCACTTTTAAGCTCTCGTAAACGCACTAAAAACTTGGCAGATAGACAACCTCTTTTAAGTATGGTGTTTTTGTCTATGCTATGCTTAAGAGTTATTTAACGCAGAATGCTTTGAAAGGATTGAAACCTATTTTAAATATATTTAAAAACGCAACCAGAGGATTGCCGAGAGAGAGAGAGCTTACTTTTCTTTTCTTTAAATTACTTTTCTTACTTTACTTTTCTTAAGGTTAAAGTTTCGAATCAAGGTATTTATTTTACATATGCACATTTGACATGTTATCTATAATTAATTTCAGTTGTAGCTTGCACCAGATCAATTCCAATCATCTTTATTCATGTATAGCCTACTCTCCAAGAGGGACAGTTGTTGTTTAATGAATAGTCGAATACATCCACTTAAACAGCTGAATGAATGAATGAATGAATGAATGGATGAATGAATGAATGAATGAATGAATGAAGATTCAAACATACATTTGAGTAACATACCTAATATTAATGTAAATTCATGGAAGATTTTAAAGCTATCGTTACAGACTACCTATCCAATTTGTTTTCTCTTAAAGTCGCCAGTTAACTCAGTGAATATAATCATTGTGTCTCGTGCAGTGAGGGCCACTTGGGTGGATTTCCGCTTCTGAGAGGTAGTGGGTTTTGATTGGCCCATACATCATTACTACTGCTACTGCTATATTCCTCGTAGTGCGCACTAGCACCTGACACGAAACGTCCTTACAGCAAGGATGTGAAACAGACCCATCAGGAATGTTTATTTAAATACAGACTAAAGGAAGTCTGGAAAAAATATCGGAGAGAATTGAAATGTATTAAGAACCAAGCCAAACAACACACTTAGCTATAGTAAAAAAAAAAAAAAAAAAAGTAGGATATTAAGCAGTATTGCACAGGTCTCGTTAACTGCCTCTGGTCGAGAGTCACAGATCACCGTAAGCTAAGCATTTAGCTGTTTACTTAATGGCTCCCGGAACAGACAGCAAAAGACCTATTGACTATTGGCCCCTATTACAAAATGATGCATACCCAAACACTGTTTACACAATGCCGCTTATATTTGTATTATTATAGTGGCCATCGGGTTAAAAATGAGCCGGGGTACGACAAAAAAAATCATCATGACAGCATTTTTGGAAGAAGGAATTTTATTAAACATACGAGAAAGAAAGCACAGTGCACATGAATAATGTAGTAAGTGATTTTTCACATTTTTCCAGTAAATTTTTTATTGACAACCAGTGTCATGATTTAGAAAAAATACAGTTGAATTGGTTCTCGGTAAGCAAAAGAAATTAGCCTTATCTGATGTGTAAAAGAATTTGTTCAAAATACTGGTGGTGGAGTAGGATGAGCCACCGGGCCCCAGGGCAAAATGGGTGGATCATCTACTCGTGGAAGTACATTATGTTTGTTGTCAAAATTAGCTGCATATATGCCATACAAAATACCATGCAGTTTAAGTTACACTTAGATGGTTCACGGTACAAGATTATTTTTTTTTTATAAGTCACAAGTTTCTTTAACTTTTAAACTATTTCAAGTTCTTTAAATAGAGATATGATCATTGATGTGTGTAAAATAAATCATTTGAACCATTCGCTTTTTAGAAAGTGATATTAAAATATTTAGTTGACGTTAGTTGCTTGTTAAAACAAACAAAAAATCTTTTAAAAGTGTTACATAAACGAGAGGAATGAATGTTTCCAAAGAAATCGATAGCTTAATTAGCTTTTATTTGCAACCATTCAGCGCCAGGTCAACACCCCACTCATCGGCTAATGGACTAAGTGGACTTTTCAGACTGTATGTCCATGAAACTATTTTATCTAAATATAATAATGTATAGAAAATCAATTTGAGTCAATGAAAATAGTAATGAAAAGGGTATAAATAATAGTCATCGATTTTGCAAATATACCTCATGAAATCACATGCTACAAAACGCGCATTACTCTGCGGCAATCTAAAACGATTTTAAGGAATAGATTTTCAGTACGCCAAGAAAACTTGGTAATGTTGCCGCTAAAACTTCGGTTAAATGCAGGAAGGTTTGAATAGTGCTAGTGACAGCCATGGAGCTACAGGTTGCATTAAAGGTCTTGTCATCCCTGTAGACTTTAAGGACATAAGGCACGTGTATTGTGCTATTATTTGTTAATAGACAATACGGGGACATTGTTATAACGAATAAATAAATAAATTTGACTTATTACCAAAGAAAATCAAACGCTAAGAACGTTTAAACGAACGAGGTTCTATTATTTATAGCCTACACTGGCTACAAATTTGGTCGGGAACTATCCAGTATTAAAACATGTTCAAACTCTTGAATTTCAAGATATTTTTGAACAGCTTGCATAGCTCTATGTCCAGTCTAAGAAACCTCACAACACTTGAAGACGTCTCTTCTATAAAGAAAAAGTTGGCCGGTCCACTGTTATAGGCTATTATAATAGAAATCACTATTGCACATACAACAGGTACAAACATCGTTTTTGCTTATAATGTATTGGCAGGCAGTAATTTCCTCATTTGTGTTAATCACACATCAACGTCTTTGAAGTATACAAATAACACAAATGATAGATTACAAAGTAAGACTCATGTCATAGGAATATTCTGCTTTTTATTCCCTTAATTACATATAGTCTAAACACATCATTAAGTATAAAACAGACTATACGAAATGCTTTAGCCTAAACGTGAAGCCTAAACCCTGTAACAAAACCTATTGTGAAAAATTACCAAAATCATACCAACGACAAGACTTAAGGATTGTACGTGATCCTGATTGCAGCTTTTCATTATGTAGCAATGAAACAACGAAAAAGTTCTCAAGTCGGTTAGTAGATATTAGGCTAAAAGTATTTCTTGCATAAATAGTATATCGTTGTTTAGGCATAGTTGTTTAGCCTAATGATCTTTATTAATTCCAGAGGCATCGGTGGTAAGATTTGGATTGTTGCAAATGATTATGGAATGACCAAACTTGACCAGTGTTCAACCAGTGTTGAATTGTGACCTAATCCTTCATGCCCTTTTACTTTAGTGTCTGTATTAGTGCAATGCCGCATCTGAGCCAACCAAAGGCAAAGATAATCGTGTAAGATCGTGAATAATATATATAAGCGCGCCAAAAACTGATTTTCTTGAAATGCGCACACATCATCTGCTCAACTTACCTTGTGGTTCTGGTAAGACGTGACCGCAATGAACGCTGTTTCGGGGAACACATGGGTGCAGAAGGCGGTGTTTTTGGAGCCGAACCCGTTATTTTCATCCGCCTTCACGATGTGGATCCTCGGTTGGTATTTATGCATAGAGTTTAAAATGATCTAAAGGGGGGGTAACATTAAAACATGTTAACATTTGATCAGGTTAACATTAAAACATGTTAACTTGGAAAGCAGTTTTCAGAAAAGCTTAAACGTGTAATGTGATCGCTGATATAATTTGATTTTTTTTTAAATAACCCGCTTGGCATATCAAGTTTTTACTCCCAAGGCATGGCACAAAAGAGCTAAATAAACAAATCTTGTGACGATGTGTATGCATGTACAATGCTTTCTATTCCCAAGTGCGATGTGTGAACACCCTTTCCCTTTGCTTTCTTTTTGACCTGCTGTGACCTTGTGGGAGTAAAATACTCGGCGCTGTTTTGCGGCATGGCATGGCGACACGGAGACGCTGCTCGCTCAGTTGAACTTGAGCCCTCCACTCGACGCTGAAGGCCCTGTTCTCCGTAGGGCTAAGCCTAATTGTACTGACACACTCAGGAGTCATGGGCATCAGCCGTGAGGAATCTAATAATGCCTTATAATGTCCACTTTAACGTAGAGATAACAGAACACGGAACTACTAGATTCCAAGATCTTTAATGTCTGTTCAGTTTGACTTAATTAAACTTACAAGAGGACTGTGAACTGTAGCAGCATTCTCAAAGATTACTTCTAGAACTTATTAATATTCTTCCTCTTCTTCTTCTTCTTCTTCTTCTTCTTCTTCTTCTTATGTATTTATTGATTGATTTATTATTAATTATTAATTATTAATTATTATTATTATTATTATTATTATTATTATTATTATTATTATTATTATTATTGCTCGCTCCGCTATTACTTTCCTGGCATAACTGCAGAATTACTTGATAAATCCTTTTCGTGAAATGGTTAAAGATGAAGAAATGGCACATCTCATCTAAGTGATTTGGTGAATATTACTCTTGGAAACATGTGTACTGTACTGGCATTCATTTTCCAATCTAAATGGTAGCTTAACTACTCCCCCCATTCATAGACCTTATGGAATGGTTACAAAGTTATATTGTTAAAATACATTGTCCTATCTTATAATATGGCACAAAAAACAACAACAACATAAAGGGTACAAAATGACAAGACTGCCTAACAGAGCAAGAAAACACACGCAAAAAATGATTTACATCTAGTGATGTAACAGCATACAATTTCCAACGGAAATTTACCACAGAACTCCATCACGCTGAGTATTTGTAAGTCTGAATTGTTATCAGGCAGAAGACAGTTTTTCTGGCATGTTTGTGGTGAGACCACCCACTAGGAGAGCAGCGTTTGTCTGAGTTTGGTGCCCTGTTGCTCTGTTGCTACATTTGCCGCATGTCTGTATGATAGTTTTTAATGATAGTGAGGGATCACGGAGAGCCCTGATTGCTTGCCCCTCTCTTTCATGTTCCTGACATCACAGGGATTTTGAAATCCTCCAGATTAACAATCTTTGTATATCTTTGTCCATCACTCATCTTGCACTGTCATTAAAACATAAACAGTTTGCAGCACTGATATCCAAACTCCACCCTTTGACTCAAATATTTCTAGATAGTTGTGAGAGTGGAAAGAATGTGTAAGCCTATTGAAGAATGATGGTTGGTACTAAAAATGATCAAAGCTTTAAGTGGGTTAGAGGAGAGAAAACAAGACAGTTTTAACTTGGAAAACTCAGAGTAAGTCTGTTCTCCCTGCATAACTATCACCTTTCACTAATGTGATCTGCTCTATAATAAATAATTGTTGTTTCCCATCAGAAATCGTAATTAATCCTAATTCAGACCAACTAATCCTAATTAATTCAAATCCTAAATCAATTCAATCTCAAAAACATTGGCCCATTTGATGTATTTCCTTAATGAATCCAGTCTACAATGCTGCATATTCCACTTACATCGCTGAAGTTAGTAATTGTTCATTGGTCTGAAATTATTTCAACCACCTGGAACAACAAGTCGATTGATTGCTATTTTGGTGGAGAAGCCATACTTCAATTATAAATCCCAGGTTGCTCTTTCAGGATATAGAGGAGGGAAATGCCAAGAACCACTGCAACCAATCAAAAAGGCATTCTGGTCAGAAATTTACAACACTACTCACATTCCAACTGGAGTCCAATTTCACTTTGCCAGCTGGGGTTTGGCAAGACAACAAGCATGATTTACTTAAATGCCAGCCAATGGAAACTTGTGATCAGCACTAAATAGTGACATGGGATGATGCTTCATCTTCACTGTGTAACAGTAAAGTCAAGCAACACAAATTTAAGTAGGCCCATCTAAGCAGTATACTGGAAGGCTAAACACAAAACTGAGGACTTTTTTGAGGACTTTGACAGTGTAGTTCATCATTTTACTTTTCTTAATCTATGTATTGTCTCCACCATAAAGCTCCATAGGTAGATGTAAAAGGTAACTATAACACATAAGCCTACAGCGTGGTACATGATGAGCTGACCGCAATTGATATTAAAGGCTACAAAATCATTCCTGAGACACCCAATACAAAAATATAAAATGTGCAAGAGACTCTTCATAAAGGTGTTATTATAGTATAAATATGTAGGTATATTTTTAGTTTACCTTCTGTTTAATTTCACCCAAAATTGCAGGTACATAGAGTAGAGGCACTTTATTTTAGGTCAAGTATCTTTCTAAAATAAATGTATCACACATCTGCCCGTGCTTTATCCTTTTAAAACCCAAATATACTGCATTTATAATGCAGTATTTCAAGTACATTAAAAGTATGTGGTCTACATCAGAGGTTATTTTAATGATCATTGCCGCTTATTGTTATTGCCCGTGCTCTGGCATTTGTCAGTGACACCTGTTAAGAGTCGTATTCACCCTCTTCTCGAGTTCCGATGCTTGCAATTGGCTCGAAAAGCTTGCCTACCTAATTGCACCTACATATTCTTAAAACCTCGACAATGCACGTTTTATGCATTTTCTTGCATGTTCAGCTCCGAGGTTAGTCATTATAAATAGGTCTAAAATGCGTAATATTAAAATATGCGTGAAGCAACAGGAATCACATTAGCTAGTTTAAAAATACAGGAAAAAAAAAATAAAAAAAAATATATATATATATTTGGGAAAAGCAGAAACTGTTTACTTACATGTCCAAAAGGATCGAGGTGGTTGTTGGTGAGTTTGAGTTTCTGGAAGGAGACGAGCTGTCGCATCCAGTGCGTGCCTGTGGCTGGAGAGTCGGGATGCACATAGAGCCTGCCGGGCATTGCGGGCTCTGCCTTTCCAGTAACTGACCTAGAACACACGCCAAAAATATATAATTTTCTATCAATCTATAGTCCACCAATATTCAAGTTATGTTCTTTGAAGAATATTTTTTTCAGTTTGTATTTTGATAATAATGACAGTGTCCTTCTAAAGTGTCAGCAGGTGTTTTAGAATTCATATCCTGCACTTTGAAATAGGATGTTTTCCAAATGTAATCTAATTGACACTAGTGTTTTGCATGCCTCATTAGCCTGTGTAGTGGCATGCTGACACGAATTTTTGAAAGGCCCGTTTGGTGCTTAAACAACTGAAACGGATAAAACACCAGATGACCGAGAGTGCCATTAGTTCCAGTGCTTGCACAGAACGGATAATTATCAGCGATATTGGCATGTGCTCGTCCTTGCTGAACCACCTTACATTTAAAACCGCTGACTCAGAAAGGAGTGTCTCAAACAAGTTTAAATGCAGAAATCGAACAGGCCACGTCCTTTTCTGTGTCGTTTCTGGGAGCAGAGAGGGAGGGGAAGCAAGGGAAGTGTTTAAAGGCTTCTTTTCATAATCCTGTGGCCAATTTCTTCTGACAAAAATGTAAGTCATCCCGCTTGTTTGGTAGTCACAACTCGCACCAAGACAGCCTCTTATACTCACCACGCACACACACCTGAGTCTAAAACGGTTGGCCAAATTGACATAAAACTACTAGCGTTCATGTCTCCATGTTACATCTCGGGGAAAAAGCGGCTCTCAAGATTTCGTCAGTTACCCTAACAGCAATAATATGTATTGTATTTATTGATTTGTATAAGTGTGAAATTCTGAACAAAATTAATGACCACGATTTTCTATATTTCAGATGGAGCACAATGCAAGAAATACACATGTCGTCTGAGAACTACATTTGGGAAATAAGCTTTTGATAGTATTCTGCATAGGCCGTCGTGCAAGTAGCCTATTGTGGTCTAAAATGCGAGGCAGTAAGAGGTTAAAGGGGTGTTTCATGGAATAACTAAATGCGGTTGAAACAAGAGAAACAAGAAATGCATGCATTTTTCCTCTTACGAAGCAGGCAGCCACCGAATACTAAGCATTAGTTTAGGACAAAAATTGGCAAGCCGAAAACTTTCATTTCTTGGCTCGAATGTGTCTCCGGCTTCCCGAAACTTCCACAAATATTCTGCTAGCCTTCTCTAAAGAGTGAAAACAATTCTGTGTAAATATACAGCGGTCCTATAGTTAATTCAATCGTGCATAAATAACTTTCAAAGGTGTCCTACGAACCATTTATTATCGGCGAATTTATAGCGGTGGTCGTCCGCTGGCACGACATCCATCAGAAGAATGTATTTCGTTTTGGGGTTCAATCCAGTGACCTTCACTTTGAAGCTCGGGAACATTCGTCTGTGGATGAAAATGAGAACATTATGGCATTGAAAATACGCCTGCAGTGATTAAAAACAATGGTTTAGGGTGGGATTTCCCTGTGTCCGTTGTCCGAGTTGCAGTTTATTTGTTTTTATTCTTAAGACATACAGTATAATCTATTAGCAATAGGCATCCGATTGATGTAAATAATAATCCAAACATATCATCCATCTTAGGCTTTGTTTATTCATTTAGTCGTTTAACTTTATCCTATGAAACATTTTTTTTTTTTTTTTTACCAGGCCAGTCATTTCAGCCCACGCATTAGTTTGTTACTCTTTTATGACTAAGACATTCTGTAACATAAAACGATCATAAAGGAGAATACAGTCACCATGAAAGAAATGGGCTGAAGTATAAATAGTTTTGTAGCTATGGTGGTGCATGTGGGCCTAATGTCTGTTAATAACCAACAATTCTTCATTAAATGTGTAATGCATGGCACCGAGTTTATGCTTTTCCATGGTGCATGTCAATCCCCTTTTTTTAGCATATTAACGAGGCAAATGTATGCAGAAAAGTCCATACACCAGGTCTTCTTATTACGGTTTTGGAGGAGCCAGCTCCACAGTGTTAGTACGCCAGGCCTTCGTGAGTTGCTTGGATGATGTGGGGAGTGGGATGGCAAATGCGTTTCAACAAAAACAGAGGGAAAACGAGCTGAGTATAAAAGCAGCTTTTTGCAGCTAAGTGTGGTGAAGTAAATTAACATCTCTCTCTCTCTCTCTCTCTCTCTCTCTTTCCGAGGTTTACTGCGACGTGACCGTAATAAATAATAAATACCTGCAACCCAGAAGACGA
Source organism: Olivaichthys viedmensis (assembly GCA_028565825.1). Classification (NCBI taxonomy): domain Eukaryota; kingdom Metazoa; phylum Chordata; class Actinopteri; order Siluriformes; family Diplomystidae; genus Olivaichthys; species Olivaichthys viedmensis. The sequence goes on along the minus strand of JAOUQW010000028.1, from coordinate 4,063,190 downwards.
TTTTTAAAACATGCACACGGACCACAGACTTACGGAGGCGTTCAGATCGAGGCTGACATGCACACAATTATCAATATTATGGATTGATACTTTATTTAGTGTTTAGATATATTTTTTATCAGATAAAGATTGAGTTACGTGTAAAAGCGCAATCCAAACGCAATATACAAAACCAACGAAATCAGACGATTCTAGTTCATTTTAACGCGTTTATTTGTATATAGTATGATCGGCAAGAGGTGCTCCTGTGTACGTTTTGCACTTAGTTACGTGATTGGAAGGCAAAGCTGACAACCAACTAAATATTGCAAAGAAAAATGCTGTTGCCGCAAAATGGAAACTTTGAAAAAGTGTACTTCTTCCAAGCTTCACACAGTTTCTAGATAATCCCATAATATCTTTGCCCAACAAAAATAAGGAGCGAGCACATAAGGTCCCATAATATCTTTGCACAACAAAAATGTGGTGTGAGCACATAAAGGAAGAAATTGGGATTATGGTTAGGTAAACCATAGAGTAATATATACAGTAAAATATAGAAAGCATTCGGACATTGTGCAAACACTTAAAAGCCCCTGGAGACAAGATCGTATGGAGGACAGCCTAATATCTAAAAGAGAAACAAATGATCTCGTCCGAGATGATATTCGCTTTTTCAGTTGGAATGGGCCCATTTTATCTGCAGTCTTCACGTCTCGTTTTATGTTGAGAGACCACTGATGCATAGGCCTACGGCCTAAAATGTCCTTATAACCGCTTATTAAAGAAAACAAAAACGAGTGGCTTGTACCACATTATTTTTTTGTGTGTATACTTTGGAAATTATATTAGTTATTGTGAAAAAAAAATAGACTTAACATTAAGCGACGTACCTCCCTGCTTTGGTGATGATCATTTCGGTTCCTACTTCATGGAATTTCATCCACAACTCTCGTTCGTGTAAGTAAACCTTTATTCCCTCCATTCCCTGCAAAGGTGCACAGTTCAAAATGGATCATGAACAAATATGGCACGGTCATCTGCTGGAACCACTGAACACCACACTAAGCATTACAAAAGTAGACTGTAGTTGCGCAAGATAAAAATAATCTAAAAGAAAAATCTGACGTTTCACACTGTCCGAAGGGAACTGAGGAAAGCACATATTTTGTACTGGAGGAATAAAATAAAATAAAATTAAATTAAATAAAAAGGCAATCTAGAGTGTTGGAATAATATTACGCCAGCTAAGAATGAACAGAACGTATGTAGAATATATACAAATATGTATAGTCTTATATAAAAAGTCTTATATAAATAGCCTTATATTAAAAAAAGAATAAGAGCACGTCTTTAAAAATATATAAACTTCAACTATTACAAAGAGCCAAGAAACTGAAATTAGAAGTGCCCGTGTGTAGTTATTACACACTTCTTTTACGATTTTTGCTGCACGATTTTGAGTTGTTTCTTGCTGGCTAAATGTCATATTTGATTACTCCATTACTATCCAATTAATGCTTGTTATTTGTGAA
>JAOUQW010000028.1:4038272-4049420 GCA_028565825.1 Olivaichthys viedmensis | reverse complement strand
GTTTGAGTTTGTGACATATGTGCTATGACCATTTTAAGACCTTGATGAACCCTACTCAGGAAAATTACCTGTTTTAATACAGATTGTCCATTGGGATGCTTTTGCCACACAGATCTGGCAAGCCTGGTCATAGCACATATGTCACAAACTCAAACTTAAATTTCCTCATATCTACCCTGCTGAAACCCCCCCCAGCACAGACCAGCATTAGCTGGTTGCTGGTTTAAGATGGTTTCTGCTAACCAATACTGGTATGTTGCTGGTCTAAAGTGGCCAATTCTGGTCTTTTTGCTGATTTAGCTGGCGAGTAAGGAAAATCACGCTGGGAGACCATCTTAACCAGCATGAGCATACTGGAAGACCAGCAAGACCATTCTGGGCTTTTGGTTGGGATAGCCTGGCCATGCTGTATGTAATACTAAGTATTAGACTTACCTTTCAAGTTTCATCATATTTGGCCAACGCAAAGACTGCTGAAAGATGATTGGTCGTGTGGTACTTAATTTCAAACAATCAAGTAATTATTTTACAGAATTTCTGAGAGACACAATGATAGGCACATTCTACTAGGATCAATTTAGGGTCGGATGGGCATCGCGGGACTCGGGGAAAGAAAAGAGAAAAAACCCCAGAAGCATATGGAGAGAGATTAGTCTCAATACAACGGACAAATGTGTGTATCACAATCCATAAATCAGAGCCGATACATAAATATGCTTCCCTATCCACAAATAAATGTCTCCCAACTTGTGTCTTGTTAATTGTCATTTAAATCAATATGCAATGATTGGTGCAAATATATTGTTATTTGTGAATACATGTTTTCCCTTTTTGTGCAAATGCCTCATGCTTTGAATCAAATTTTTTGTTAGAAACTACATATCTCATTTTCCTGTGTGTTTTCGTAAAATTGGTTTGTGGAGTGTCGAATCTGCGTTTGTGGATCAAGTGCACTCATTGGAGTAATTTTGAGACTTTTTCCTTGCGCTGTTCCGGCTGTGGAGATCCCACACACACCAAGAGCAGCTCCCAATCCACACGCAATGCGAGCAGCCCCGGTTCGCCGCTAGATGGCGCCGTTGTTCATGTGGTGCTGACGGAATTCCGTTGATTGTAGAGAAAAGCATGCGCATGTTTCTTACGTCATTTAAACGTCTAGATAACTAGCTGGGCCGAATAGACATTTGTGGAACGGAGCATACTGAAAGCAACATACGAGCTGGATGGGTAAGCACACTAAATATGACGTTTTCTCTTTTTTTCTATGTAGCTGGCAATCTTGACCCTATTCCGAAGGCGCTCCTCCAGATCTCCTGCGGTTGAAACAAGGTTCATTTAGCCGCACGTGAAATTTGAGGTGCGCAGCATTTAGACACTTTGCGGTAGTAGTGCCGCACGCTGAGATCTTGAGAGGAGAGCTCTTTGGAGCAGGAGTTAAACGAAACCAAATCAACAGGTTCACGGTGTCTTACACGATGTATAAAGCATAAATAAACTCACAATATTGCAGCATATAAAAGTGTCTGCCCAACGAAAATCAGGTCTGTTAATCAAATGCAATCAGATCTCATATTTCAGACGCTACAAAACGGCATGTTTTCAACAGTATTGCATCAAGTCAGCATACAGCGCTCTCTAAGAACTCCTGTTTCGAACTGGAAGAAGAAGAAAAAACGACCCTCCTAATATTAAACATGCAGTATATGGGTAGGAAGCGTGCGAGATAATGCAGTGTTCTTAAAATGCACTGTCTATAAGCTGACCCATTCCAGTTGAAATCGTTATGAGTGAGAGGCATGGTCCACACGTTCCGCGTTAAACAGGGTCCCGAGGAAAACGCGCAAACCTCCGACTCATCAGGGCTTGTTTTTATGCTTGACGCGCCGCGAGAGTGCGCGCGGCCGAAATGATGTCATAGTGAGAGACACGCGCCCGCGCGGCCGAAATGATGTCATAGCGAGAGACCCGCGCCCGTTTGATGTGCACATCAAACGTTTTCTAACCACTCGGCGGTGCGGACGAGACAGAGCGATACATGAAGAGAGGTTTGTGGCGGAAATCTCGGAAACGGGGGTCCGATAATCGGTCGCACGGACCATCTCCTCCTTTTTTGTCCCTTAAATGTAACAACACATAGAGATATATACACGTAGATACCACATCCGGCTTGTGAGATGCGTCTCTGCCGCCCCCATATTGATACGGGGTTCTGGTCAGTTGAAATAGTGCGAAATGCCAGACTTTTGTGCTGCTTTTCAATGTTCTAAGGAAAGAAATGCCAAAAACCAAGCAACAGGGAATAACATTGCACAGGTGAGAAGTTATTTGACAATACTTTACTATTGCAAACGTGTTGAATGAGATATTTCACAATAATCCTTCTTTTAAGATAACATAAAGTGAAGCGACTGTCCTGATGTTAAGTAAGTTAAGCAGACTTACGTCGGGTAAAGAAAAAAGATTAACATTATTATTAAAGTACTATATCAGTAAGATGCTGAAATTGATATTGATCAATCAGCTATGTCGCTCTATGTGTTATTGTGTTCGTAGTCCTAGATTATCTACTTTAAAGGGTTTTGTTTTAGAACTGTTTCACGGCGCTAACGTGACAAACATAATGTATGTGCCTGAATTGTAGCTACAAAAGCAGGCAGAATTGCATCGTGTTTTTCAGATGGACTTGTTTCGTGTATAGGCTCCCAAAAGATAACGTTTAAAGACAGGCATGGACAGAAGCACTGAGGAGAAGGGACGTCTGTCATTTCAAGTCAGAAGACTTCGACAAGACTGGACAGAAAACGCGTTTTCTAAAGGAAGGAGTGATCCCGTCAGTTTTTACATTTCCTGACCATCCTTGCAAAGTTAGTGTTATTGTGAAATTATTTCTGAATAAATAAGGACACTTTTTCATATGATCTTAATCTCGCACTAACACATGCGTAATGCCCACTAAACCTAACAATACAAATAATCTGTTAGAAATTGTACATATTGACTTAAATTGTTTTTACTTTATCTCCAGGTGCCCAGTACATCCAAGTGAAGCAGGACCTCACAAAAAGTGAGGCTTTTTATACATTTATATGAGATTAGGACTAAATTTGTATTGTTCATCTCTCTTGTGTAAACATGCAGCCCTAAGTCATTTCCCTGGTGGGTTTTTTTCTTCAGTTGTACAAAACTGTAAGATTGATTTATCAGAATGTGTAACTGTTACACTGCAACTCTGCACAACCCTGCTGATACACTGTATATATCATGCTTGTATATAATGTGTGACATAAAATGTAAATGAGCAAAATATGAATATTTCACTAAAAGTGTAATTAAAACCAGAATTGTGAAGCCTGCCAGAAATTTACTTAATCTTTCAATAAAATAATTCTTTAAATAAATCTCTCAATCAGCTGACACAAGGCAGCAAATGCATGCCACTTTTCCTATGGCAATGCCACACTTTTAGTATTTTTCCTGTCAATTATTCAGGAGGACAAGCAATAATACAGGCAAACCATGCAAATATCATTGCAATTGTACTCAAAGTTTCTCTTACATTGCACCAAATGAAAAGCTTTAAACTCCTAAAATGTAAAAATAAATAATGTGGGGGGTGGGGGGCTATAATGTCTCATAGCCCCCCTTACCAAAGTGCGCTAGAACCGGGCCTGGTTTGGGCACATCTGCAGAGCCGTGCAGCTGGATTAGGGAGGAGATGAGATTTTTTAGTTTAATTAGCCAATAGAAAATAACGTGACGTCTTTATTTGATGGGAAACTACAGCACATTGAAAGATAAGTTTCTTGTAATTTTATGTGACAAGTTGCCGTCGTCTTATCGATGTTGTTCACTGTGGCAATAAGAAGCTTGATGATATTAAAATCAGTGCACTGCAGATCAGGTCTATTCTGTATGTTCTGTTCTTGTCACTCGCATCAGGAAGCGAGAGAAAAGGCAAGGAAGTTTGCGATCCATGAAAGTCTTTATGGAAAGTGTTGAATACAGCTTTGTTCCTACCAACAAAGCAAAAAGCAGGGTTTTTGGTAGAAAGTGACGTCATTACGTCGAGCATGTTTTATCACAAAACGTCTATTTAATGGAAACCAGCTGCTGACAAAAAAGTTCGCAAACTTTTTTTTAACGCATTTTCATTTTATCGCTTGCTTTATGCGCACGAAGGGAGTGGGAATACCCGCCATAAAGATTACGTTTCAGCCCAATCAGGAGCCTACTTCCCTTTGCACAACACAAGACCCGCTCTGATGGGCTGACTGACAAGTGGACGGCTGTGAAAATTAAAATGCAATCGGCTCGGAATGCATTTTCAAACAGAGTAAGCGCTGCAGTAGCGACATTATGTAAATGCAGATCGGTCTGTGTTTTGGCAGTTGGGTCAGACCAAGCTGGATTTTTTCAGCAGGGCAGCTGCTACTAGGGTGGGCTGCAGCCCCGGAAGCACCCCCCTTCCCGCGCCTATGCTAGCAGCTGGCTCTACTTCCTTGGTGAGAGTATTAAAACTGAGCATCGTGGTTAATAACTGCTTTTACAAGCTGGAGAGTTGTGTTCCTTCATGGTAATATTGCAGAGGGAATGTTTTGATTGGTTCCATATTTCTCAATGCTTCCTTCATTGCACATGTGGTATGGGGTACACTGAAGTAAACGGCATCCTTGCTTTAATTAGTCTATATCTAACGACAAGTTGTAATGAATGTGCAAAGCAATCTACGCACTGCTACTGGTTGCTTATCTGGATAGACTCAGCCTGGAAATTCTCTTCTAGGTCTGGATTCTCCAAATTGTCACCATTGACTGTAGACTGTATCTTGACTAGCTTCTGAGGGAAAGAAAACTACAAAGGCCTTAATTATGTTTGTTGCATTATCGCAAATAATGTAGTGGTGGAGCATTTTCGTCATGTGAGGGATGTGTTGGCGAGGTTGCTGGAACACAGACTATATGTTAAGTTAAAGAAAGGCCAGTTTCCTTTACCATCTGTCTCTTTTCTACGGTATGTGCTGGGCCCAGAGGGAGTATGCAGGGAGGAGCACAAGGTCCAGGTGGTGCTGAATTGATTGATCCACATAGACTTTCCTTTTAATCGGCAGCGTTCACCGAACTAAAGAGACGTTTATCCCCCGGACCTGTCTTTGTTCTTTGTAGTGGAAGTGGATGCCTTCGAGGTGGTAATTAGGGCTGTGCTCTCCTAGCGTCAAGGTAATCCAGCTAAATGATGTGCTGTTGCCTACTTTTCTAAGAAAGGCCAACAATGGTGAGCCTGAACCAAGTGACAAACCTGCTGAGAGTATCTACGTCCCTGCAGCACTTTACAGGCAGTTGATATCCTGGGCCCACCTTTTTTTTTGCTTCTATCTTCTGGGATATCAATTTCAATATTGGCCAAGCTGCTGATGGTGACCCTGGACCAAATGACAAGCCTGCTGAGAGCAAAACCTACAGTACATGATAACGGTTCAAAGGCTCACACCTCACCAAGCCAGGTGGGCCAGATTTTTTTCTTTTAGATCTCTTATAGACCTAGGTCAAAGAACATGAAGGCCGATGATGCCTTATCAAGGATGCATGAACAAGCACCCACTAACACTGCTCCTAGACCCATACTGCCTACCTGCTTGGTTGCTCTCATCCTCTGGGATATCAATCGCTAGAATCGTGAGGCTGCCGACAGCGACCCTGGACCAAGTGACAAGTCTGCTGAAAGTATCTACATCTCTTCAGCGCTCATGAACCCAGGAACCACAAAGTAAAGTGAAGATGTGCATGAAAATGTGAAATTTTGTTCTGTCTGTGCTCAGTCTACGGTACCACATCGGTTTCCCTCTGGAACACTCGAACCACTCCCTGTACAATTCCAGTAGTTGCATCTCTCAGTAGATTTCATCACTGACCTCTCAGTCTCAGAAGGTAATAACACTATACTGATGGTGGTCAATCGTTTTTCAAAAGCTTGCTGTCTAGTTTTCTCCCAGGACTTCTCACTACAGTTCAGACAGCAAAAATATGTCTTCTGTCAGTACGCATTCCTCCTGTGTGCTGATGCCCTTTCGGTGTCACCAGCAACTCCTCTGCCCTTCGATTTCCAGCAATGTGGAGATTCGAGTAGTAGATAACTAGTTTAAGTATGGTCGTTAGCCCATGTACATCTGAAAGAGCAGATCGATCAGGTAATATACCTTCTTCAGCTGCCCACTGAATACCATCTCCCAACTGCCTTTCATGTCTCTCTCCTTAGGCTAGTGGTTTTGGGTCCCTTGGCAGTAGCCCTCCCCTAGAGAGGTATCTCCATGCTTATGCTGTGAAGGCCCTTCTGTGTTCTATGCGGAGAAGGGGCCAACTACAGTATCTTGTTAGTGTACCACTAGCCTGTGTATTTATACCCCATTTTGCGTAGTCTTACTAGTTCGTAGCTCACGCCATTATTCTTCTTTCTGTCCTCGAATTTTGTTGTTTTGTTTGTTCACCAATTATATTAGCAAAGTTCTTGTGCACTTGTATTCACCGTGTTCAAGTCTTTAGTTTCAATGTCCATCACACTGAAAGTTTTTTTAACCAAAGGTTACAAAGGTGCATGATAGTCATGAAACTGACAGGTAAGCCACACACTTAAGGTCAGAAAAGAGGTATTATTTATTTACTGCGATAAAGTTGATGGTCATTATTTAATAGTTTTTGTTTAGATTTTTATTCAGGCTGAAATTTCACAGGTCTAGAATCAGAGTCGAGTAGCAGGTAAGTAAAGTGCAAGTCTGAGTCAAGCTGCGAGTCAGTCAATGGAAAACGTATGAAACCACTCTGGGTTGATATTTATCTCCTCAGCTGCCAAAGTGTTAACCACAGATGCAGAGGAAGATAGCAGTTGGTCAAATGCAAATGTTACATCTTGGCTAGAAGAGCCAATATTAACTGGTGGGATGTGGATGCCTCTGATAGGCCTCTTCCCTATTTTTATTGGTTTCTGTGCTTAACCAATCACGATAATTTCTTCTCCCAGGCTTGATATGATTAAAAGAGAGGAACTCTATCTGTGTTTTTTTTTTAACTGACTATAATACTTTTTAGAAAAAAAATGCAAATGTCAACAAAACAACAGATTTCCACTGCAGCAGTAACTGCACACTCCTCAATTTTCAATCAGGCAGGCTGGTCGGCTGACTGCCCACAATGTCTATCAGAGAGACAACCGGCAAGGAAATAGACTGTCTCACTCTGACTAGGAAAGCAGGCAGGGACTATAGAACACACACCCAGAATCCAAGTGTAGGTGAATGTGGCAGTGCAAATAATATAAATGAAAATGAACCCCACATTCCTCCTGCAGCTAGCACGTAGTTTCAACATGTTCCAGTTTAATGGTGTACTGTCGCATGTCGCATGTACAGGAGGAAGAGAGTGAGTTGCTTCAGTGTCACCAGAGTAGACACGCCAGATTTCTATACCGTGCCTACGTGCCTTAGTTTTCCTGTCCAAGGATGGTTTATTTTAGTTAATTCTGTAGTAAGTAATTAAGTAATTTACCGATAGGAAGTGGATTCAAGTCACTGGAAATGTTGAATTCCTTTGAGCGAATAAAGTTAAAATAATATTTTTTTTTACTTCAGAAGCTGTGTGGATGACAAGATGACTCGCGTGCCGAAAACCTAAGCGTGTACAAAAGGGTGGAATTTGTGAGAACACTATAAAGTTTTTATGTTTTGTTTGTGTACACCTATGTGCCATTAGCTTCCATTGTTTTGTCAAATTATATTGATCAAATAAGGTTACATAACACTTAGCCTTACATAGCCTATATTAATTAACTAATATAAGTAAAAAAACTGAACGCAGTAGCAATGATAAAGTATCTAAAATTCTTTAGTAGTTTATGATAAATACTGAAATAAAATCAGTTATTTGTAGTGGACTGCTGTAACTGTGATTTTGGAGAAAATTGGATGAAAAGAAAGGGAAATTAAAGTTATTTTATTATACGGATAAGGAATATTACATGATGATGAAGCAAAGGTTCTCAGTGTTGCTAGAGAAGAGAAGGTTTTCAGTGGCATTTTAAACAAACAATTTCCACTCCAAAAACTGCTGTATACTGCTGACATTGCTGATCCGAATATAGTAATGGTGTAGCAGGCATTTGTGGGTGTATTGGCATTTTTACATGACTAGATTAATGGTTCCTTTTAGATTTCTCAAAACCCCTACCATATTACCACGTTTTCTGGAAGTATTCTCACCTATTTGCAGCCTTATTTTAATCAGGTGCTAAGTTTTCTCTAAGAGCTTGCTAAGACTGTATATCTTATAAAAATGGGTGTTACTATTCATCAAATAGGCTGCCTGTTGGCGCATTGGTTGTTGGTTGGTGGTGCTTTTAATGCCACGTTTTAACGTTAGGGTGCTTTTGAGATGAAAGATTTGGAGATAAATAATATTGATCTTCTGTGAGTTATTCAAAGCAATACAAATATATCCTGCATCTTTCCCCATCCGAGTATGACATGGTGATCAGTAACTTTAACAAAGTCATTTCAAGATTATAAAAATTATACCAACCTCTTCAAGATTATACCAAAGTCCACTAGTAACTAATACTAGACAATTCAATGACGACAGAAAACACTCTTAGAAAAATCAATAAACTTATTGCGTCAATATCTATAGTATAGTACCTGTATGCGTACGCACACATAACGCATAGCAGCGCATGGACATGTTTGGGCTCCTCGGGTTTATAGAAAAATACAATTTGTTCTCCAGAACATAAGAACGCTTTGTGAGCTACTCTATAATGTGCCACTAGATGGCGCGCAAACCACGTGAAAAAGCCTACCTCGTTTAATTTGTTGCGAAAATCGTCTGTGCGTGAGAGTGTACACACTCACAGTCAGTCACTTGGGTTAGGGTTAGGGTTAGGGTTAGGGTAACCTAACCCGACTCTTATCCAGATGACTTTATTCCCAACTCAATTCAGATCCTCTAATATTGGCTCAGCTAATACTGCAGTAGGCTTATTTCCATTAATTAAACATACCAAAAATTGTAAGAAATGTTTTATTTCAACTGAGAAATAGAATGTACTCTACTAGAATTTATATTGCACTAACCCCCCCGTCGTTATTTTATTGTGGGGTTAGAGAGACGCCAGGCAAAATTCCCGCTGTTGAATGAACAACTACATTATTGAATTAACACCTGTTGTATTACGTTGAATTACGTTAAATTACTTCATAAAGCGTTCACTTAAACATGTAGGCCATACTTGTCTATAATTCTGTGACCGTTTAGGAATTGTCTTAAAGATGAACAGCTATCTATTATGTGAAAATGATCGCAAGATAGTCTTTAGTATCAGAGATGGTCTACTTTCAATCGATTTTACCTACCTCCAATGGATCTTTGACCCCAGCACCGCCTAGAGAGATATATCATAACAAATGACTTAAGGTAGGCTATTACAGTATCATAAAATAGCCTATTTGCACGTTATGTTGGGTGGGGATTTCACCGCCCGAAACACTATTACAATAACAAATGGGCCACTCTTACTTACTGATTTTTGTTTTTGGTAATGGCCATTTTATAATGATGTCATGATATTGTACCTTTAATGCAAATTCATTTCTATACACCTTAAATAAATGCTTTCAATTAAACACTGACAAATAAATATAGGACTATTTCCTAAATTGTGATAAACCGACAACCTACACTCCTAGAAAAAAGGTCAAATCTAGAACCCTTAAGTGTTTTTCAGTTTTCCCTCTGGGGGAACTGTTAAGGTTCTATGTAGAACCCGACAACAGTGTTTCCCTGTGAGAAAGATTTTTTTAGTAAGAACCCTTTTAGTAAGCTAAAAACCCTTAACTATCCAAAGAACCCTTTGATAAACCATCGAAGAACCCCTTTTCTAAGAGTGTAGACATCTAACCTCACACACAGGCCGTGGTGCTTAGCCTATAGACCTAAATCAATATGTTCATGAAGAAAACAGAGCAACATCTGTAATCTGCCTTTTATTGAAAAGTGACCATCTAATTTACCAGAGTTACAGCTTCCCTATCAAACTAATAAACCAATTGAAATTCGATTTTATATCTTATCTCAAACAACGTTGGCCAAATGGCTGTTGTTCGTTCATTGTGAAATGAAAGCCCAAATGTCTAATCTCACCAAGGCCAACCCATAGAAGATTTAAATGTCGTAATATGGTGAGGAGGATGTTACTCCAATACATGATCCAGTCTATGGCATCTTTAAAAATGGTAGTTTTAGGAAGAGGGCAGGTAGCACTTTCTTCCTAGTGTGTTTAGTTGCATGAGCACCAGTTCGAAAAGATGCGGTGGCAGTGCTGCACATGTCTCGGAGGAAGCATGTGTTAGCCCTCACCCTCCCCGGTTGGTAGTTGTCGTGCGATAGAGGAGAACTGGCTAGTGGGTGGTAATTGGCTCTGACCAAAATGGGCTTAAAATCCAAAAGATCTGTGGACAAAATATTCTTACATTTTCTTTCTCTAACAGTAGGCGTGTCAGAGTAATCGCTTTGCTCTTTGACGTGTACTTTGGCCTGGAACCACTGGGTGGCGATAAGCAGCTGACCTCAGCAGGAAAACACCCTTCCAACGTTATCCGGCAGACGCACTGTCGCCTGTCGAGTAATAAAATCGGCTAAGATATCGAAGGCGCCAGGTGAGCAATAGAAGAAGCAATTGAGACAGTTCGCCTTATGTTTACCTCTGTTCTCCAGCGCCGCCGTCGTTACTTATTAACCGTACTATATACAAATAAAGATAGGTGCTTTGATAAACCTGTGACTCCGGGCGCAAGCGAGTGGGCAATCACGTTATTTTACATTCTTCCAGGTTCGAAATAAACATCGAGTTTGCTGGTGCCACGGTGGCCCTCATAAAGCTCAGTGGCTCCATACAGCTGCATACATTAGTCCAGGGAAGAATTCCGCCCATGACGGGTCGAAAGTGGATGCTTTCGCTTTTACCCCATTCAGGACTGATTGCGAGAGAGATTTCGTGACTTTGTAGACAGCCACCTGTATCATAAAGATTTTCTTTCAGATATCTAAGGAAAACAAGAAAGAGAGAGCGTCAAATAAAACCCCCAAAAAACCGGTCTACTTCCAGTAG
>JAOUQW010000028.1:4003859-4020191 GCA_028565825.1 Olivaichthys viedmensis | reverse complement strand
CTGTAGTTCTCAGTTGTGAGACCCACTAAAGCTAAATTCATTTTCTTATATCGTTATTGAATCATAATTGGGACAGGAATCATGTACCCAGCTTAATTCTCAACAGTTATAGTGTACCATAATAAAACTCAATAGACATAGAAACAATAGTTATAGAACAAGTTTTGTTCTTGTTTTTATTGTGTATCTGAACGTTGACAACACTGACAGTGTGTCCGTAACATTATATGTACAGTGGTGATTTACAGCCCCATTGTACTCAGAAGAATTTCATGTCCTATGCGAACATTTAAAAATGTATTATAACATGAGTCAGTGATGAACCCTTCAATGCCTAAGCATTATAATAATGCACCAAACAAGTTTCTGTAGAACTTGAGAAGCCTTCCGTTCTTATGCGCTTGTATAACTTTTGAATGTCCCAATTACTGCCAATATTGCCATTCACCTTCACCTGACCGTTTATGGAAATTTTTCCAAAAATATATGGCACATAGTCTACCGCATTTCCGACGTAACCATTGGGCACAACCGCCCATAGTTTTGATTAAATCCATGATTTAAAAAGACAGTAGACTGTTTTTTTCTTAATTATCTTTATTTATTGTGGGTTCTTTGCTACACAAAATAATTGAGCATTATTATTTCCCAAAATGTCTATCACAGACAAATATTCAAACTGACCAGGTTTGTCTTGAAATGTAAGTCAAATACAGCGATGGTATTCAAAGGGATTTTCTTACAATTTGTTATATAAATGCAAAAATAATCATAGTTCATTCGTTCATTCTCTCACTCAATTACTCACACAGTGGAGTTCCATGTCTTTATGTCTAGATTATCATTTTGCAACAGAGTGGTTTGCATATAACTTGTAAATAAAGTATTCCATCTAAGAGAGACCAATGGGGGAAACAAGAGCAGACTATGAGAACACCAAGAAATTTCTCAGGCTCAAAAGAGGCCTGCCGCTGACTGACAATGCCCGGGTCCACTGTCTCCACTAAAAACATTAGGAAGAAAGGAGGGAGAAAAAACACCAAATGTGATTTGTTGTCGAATCCGGCGAGGGACATCAATACTAAATTCATTTCTGCTTGTTGGATTTAGAAGGCATTGTGTACAGGCCAGTCCCGAGAGAAGATTGTAGCTTATCGAGAAGGTCTGGAAAATACGGATGCTTTGATGAATCTTAGTGGGTTTTTTAAAAAAATAAGAATTATTAGGCTATATTTGTTTTTCATCTGCTGTTTTAATTCAATTCAATTTTATTCTGCTTAATTGGCCACGCTGTTGATAAAAAAAAGAAAGAAGTAGGCCTATCTATCCACACCCACGTGCGTTTTTATTTAGACCATATTAACTTCTTTTTTGAAGATGACTGACGTCTATGGAAATAATTGCTCATAGTTTTTGTTAAGTAATAGGCTACCATTCTCCGTGAAAGTAATCAGCACTTAACACGTATATCGAAGTTATACCGAAGTATTTACTCCTACACATACGTAAACAGTTTGATGACCGTTGCTTGATTAATCCCATTAATATTCGAATGAGGGGACCAACTTTAAAGCTGTGCTTTGGTCGTGCTTTTAACCTTTCTTTCTCGTAAATAGGCAACGCCTCTGTGACTGAAAAAAGTAAAAAGTCAGTCTGAGGAAATAAAGCATCCATGCATGTTTAAAGGATCGCACGAAACTGATATATGCGAGTAATATGCCATAGGTCCGTATAGCCCCTCGATCGAGTCTGCATTTTTAACATTTTGCTATTAGGCAAATGCGTATGTAGCGCATGCGTGAACCTCACTCTCGTATGTGACAGAACATCATAAGTTAAACTGATCTCAAAAACCGTATCGATGAAAACTATTTGAATTGAGCTTTGTACCATTCTCATCTACTGCAGCACTTTGGCTGACTCAATAGTGTTTTAAAAAGATAATATTCAGCATTCACTTTTATAGCTTTATTTAAATATATACTTTACATTTCAGGACAATACATTGATTAGCTAGATTATTTAAGTTAATTGTGGGCTGGAATATATTTAGTTGTTTTGTTCAAGTAGCCTGTATGGGATCCATATTTCACTGACATCCAAATGAGGGGATCTTACAAACTAATCCTGTGACAATGCATACTTTCTCTGTGCATCCCAAAACACTTGGTTTATCCTTCTTACTATCATAGTCATGGTACAGCAGCAATTTACTGCTTCTTTATAGAGGACCTTCTCCATGTCAGGAGGTTACATAAACCACATGGTTGGTGTGACCAGAAACATGAGCCAAACATCATTCTTTGGAGCCTGTCCCATTGGATGAGGGGAGGGGATGGGTGCAAGTTATGGACATATAACTTTGCCATTTGTTGGACCCATCTGTGTGTCTGCTGTATGACTTGCTGCATGAAATATTTAAGGGCCAGTGAAAAGTGATCTGATGGTCTGTGTCAAGACTTTTTTCTCCCTTTTCTAGTGGTCTAGACCAGAGACCCACCATCACCAACTGCTTCTTAAGGCATTGATACATTCTGTCAGTGTCCCAGCCTCCATGTCCCAATTTCTTAGCCTTTTCTTAAACCACCAATTTAAAATTAATTTGGTGATATTCAGGAATATCATATATTAAGTTCATATTTTCCTCCAAATATGATCATGATATATGATATTTGTATTACCATTACTACTATTATCAGTATTCTACCTCTTTGCTAAAATAATAAAATGTAGAATGAACTGTGTGTACAAGTCGGTGCAATAAAATGGTTTCTTGTTCACAAATGGTTCGCACAGTGCAATCATTCTTGGGCTATATTATTTTGCTGTCATCAAGATGTTTTAACGTGAAATACATGGACAAGCCTCCAGTAATGAAACACTAATTTGAACATGCTCAAGTGTCCACTGACACAAACAAACAAACCCCAGTTCAACCAAACGCTGCTCGAAATCCTCTCACAGCATAATATGGTTTTCTAAATCGAAGACCTTGTTTCAGTGAGCTTATTTCACCTGGATTTCTGAAACATTGGCAAGATATAACCCTAACACACAAACACACACACACACATTCTATTGTCCTCATACTGTATAGCTCCCTGAAGTGCTTGCAGCCTTCCACCTTACCTTCAGAGTGTGCAAGGCACTGCACCCCCACTGCAGGAGAAACAATCTGAGGAAACTGGGAACAATCATAGGCAGGCTCCAGCATGCTGCCATAAAAAAATGCATAGGTCCATGAATCCAGTCTACTCTGTGGCCCAATGGTCTTGCCGGAGCTGCCACTGCACCATCCAGAGCAGCAGAAAACAGTCTACAAAATAGCGGTGAAAGCTGAATATTCTAAATTATTGACTCATCCCTAGTTCCTAGCCATACGTAAGTAAGGTGCTTGTAAATGGTGTAGATGGTGCGTCATTAGGTTTGTATCTGAGAGGGCTTAGCTGGGGCATTGCATTGCCCAGGCAAACAAAACAAGTAAACTCTTGATTGCTATTGCTGGCAGAGACTGCATTGCTCCAGCATCCAGAAAGAAGGGTGGATGAGCTACCTCCATTCCAATTTGGTGCAAGATTGTGCGGCTCCCACATCATAAACTACCACACACTATGGTCTGGGTTGCAGGCAGCACTGCTCCTGCTGGATGGAATGCATCAATGTGTGGATATAGGTGAATTGTTCGGCCCTTCACAGGAGAGTGTCACAAAACAAACCTCACACCCCTAATCCTACCACTCAGCACCATTCGCTTTCTCAAAATCACTGCACAGGGATTGAGCATGAATGCATCTTCTAAGTGAAGAATGCCACATTACAGAGTACTAAATGAGTCACAATAAACTTTTCAGAAAACCCAAAACCCAAATGACAATCAAATGTTAATTGTTACATTATTTGTTACAGAGCAGTATGTATTATATCTACACATAATACATTCTCAGCTGTGTAAGGAAGAG
This sequence comes from Olivaichthys viedmensis, assembly GCA_028565825.1. Taxonomy (NCBI): domain Eukaryota; kingdom Metazoa; phylum Chordata; class Actinopteri; order Siluriformes; family Diplomystidae; genus Olivaichthys; species Olivaichthys viedmensis. The sequence continues at coordinate 4,016,232 of JAOUQW010000028.1, read as the reverse complement.
TCACAACATATGTCACATCATGTTAAAAATTTTCTTCCCCCACATGACCCTGTGATGAACTGAATTTCATTGTGCCCCTAAACCCTGGGCAAAATTGCACGTATGAAATCTACAGACAGAAATTCCTGTGTAACCGATATGCAATATTTCTGTTCCATGGTCGTAGAGGAGGACATTTATTTGTAATGTCCATGGAGAGGCAACTCTAATCTTTGGATTGCATTCCTGTGTGCTTTGCAACAAGTTCTTTATGGCATTATGTCAAGGCGAAGAACAGATTTTGTCAGGTGGAGATTGGGGTTCAGAAGTTCATGCGCCGTTCATGCTGGAGCATTCCGCACAATCTTTACATTTCCATTCAACCCCACCCGTTTCATTTTTCTTGCAATTTGCTTTCCTTTTTATAGGTAAAGTATTTATTTGAATTCTCCATTTTGAGACACAAACAATGCGTACATGAAGCTGCATAACTCATTCTTGTGATTTTTAATTTGTAAACCTCAATTCATAATTTAGATAATTTAGAGATTTTTTTTTCCTATTACTGGTTTGGATTTTTGCATTACTTAAAGGATGAAATCCAAGGTGTTTAAAATAGCGGATATTTGGTTTACGTTTACGTACAGAATGTTTACTTACCCAAACACTAATGGATCAGACATTGAAAGCTTAAATAAAGTAAAAAATAAGAATGTACAATAATAAACACAAAAACATGAAAAAGAAAAGCACTTATTTAATTGGTAGTAATAATAATAATAATAATAATTAATCCTTTCTGCAACAGCAGGCATTTAAGTGCACCTGTGCACTGTTTTCCTTATGTAAATCCAGCACATGAAGTTACACTTAAATTACAATAGAGGTTTTGCTACAACCGTCATTTCAGATACTACTGAAAAAATATTATTCTTGGGAGCTGTCCATGTAGGCAGAATTGCCTTTTAATGACCTATGAAAAAAATTAGCTGGCACAGAGCCATTTCAAAACCCTATCACTAAAAAGCATGATGGCAGGCATCAGTATTTTTTACAAGCTAATTGCAGGCTCTTGGTTGTTTGAAGAAACAGCACTGAGCTTTAATTGTACGAGCTGAGCAGGCTATCCATCCCTTGATAAAAATGCCATTTTGATTTCCTCGCCATTTCCGATGGAAGATTGCAGCTATAGAATTATTTGCTCTGTTTATGAAGACACGCTGTCCAGGTCCATTTGGAAAGGACAATTAGGGAATGAATACCTCAAAAAGACTCACCATGTATATTTTACAATGTAAGGATAAATGCCCTTCAGAGTGCAGTGGTGACTTGTTTGAATAGATGATCATACATATGTACCATTATTATCTAGTTCCATTAAGGCTAGGTTTACAGAGCTCCACTTCAAGACAGCTACATTCAGCTGGGCAAGTGGTGTATTATTTGCCCACATAGTTTTGGTCTCAGCAACTCCCCTTTCTAATTTATAAATAAAGTCATTAGTTCAGTTGCCTTCCACAGACAGCATGATTATTTAAAAAAAAAAGCCTTATTGAGTTGGCAGACCAGATGTGACTTGGTGAGTGTCTGTATAGTGTCATATCATTCTTCTATTCATCTTCTATTAATTTCAAATATGAACTACTATCCAAACTAATGTAATGCCACAGCACAAGGAACAGATATTTGGGCTTTTGTATTGTTCCACAATGTGGCTCACAATATTCACAATGTTTATCCACATTGTGGAACAATGCAAAAGCCGAAATATTTGATCTTTGTGTTGTGGCGTTACATTAGTGTGACTAGTTTGAACTTGAACCTAATAGAAGAGCTGACACAGTTCTGTCCTGGTTGAGGTACCTTAAAGATGCCATATGTATCATCAGAAGAGGGGAGGAAGAGAGGATTTAGGGAGATCGAGTTGAGATCTTGATATTGCTTTGAAGCACTTGTGATGCATAACGTGCAAACATTTTTAAGCTTCTGATATGAATGCACATCTTTAAATAATTAGTCATAGTCAATAGTTGTTGACCCCAGACAAGTCTTGATGTAGTCTTGCCTTAGTTCAGTTACTGAGATCACTGGCTGCTGGTTACTGTCTTGCTATTCTACAGCAAAGTTCTATTAACTGTACTGGTCCATAGAGACAAGGTACATTAACAACTATGAACAGGACGAAAAGCTCTTACAAAATTAAATAGTGTCTTTTGACCTAGTAAAGAAGAGCATTACAAACAAACAACCTTTCATTATTGGTGTGTTCCCTTTCGGGCCAAAAGCAATACTTCTAAGAGTCATGTAGCCCTCTGATTCAGCAGGCTGCGTACTAACAAGATAAATGTGTCAACATCAAAGAAAAAGATGTGCCTGTCTACAGTAAATCAGCAGAGTACGGCAGATTTACAATACACTAAAGCGGAGTGGACAGTGATGTGCTCTTTGTTTCTGTCCGTTTCTATGCCACAGCATTCACCATAATATTCACAGGCCTTAACAGATTATCGAGTGCATAATTATTTTGTTAAGTCTTAGGCAAAAGACAATGCACTCATCAGTGGCACCAGCAGTTGAAGTCCCAGCCTTCCGTGATGGTTGAATCCTTAATGATTGGAGCACTTAACTGATGATCAGCCATCAATATGAACCTCATAGCCTCTTTCTCTCTTGATTTGTGTACGAAGAGTAACCCACTATAAGTTGTAACAATATTCACAGATGAAATCCATCTAATTGCTGAATTAAAATCCTTCTAATAAAATTATCCACAGTATAGCGAAGAGAGCTGTTGTTCTTGGCCACTCCCTAGCACATAGATAGAGATGAGCATTAGCATTGCAGACTTTGCTGCAGATGTGCCACTTAATTGTGACTCCTGCCATACAGACACTGGTCTCCGTCAACCCTTTCAAAGCAGCTTAAATAGGTGTCACTGCAAGGTTAGTTTACGTGTTTGAGTGGATTATATCTATTTGTGAAGGTCTTGTGATAACATAATCCTCTTGAAGTTGTAGAAATGAACATGGACAATGAGTTTCAATTAGTCTTTCTTTGAAAATGTAGAAGTCATGATCTCTTTGGAAATAATTTTTCATTAAATGTAAATCATGGTGTACTACTTAGAACCTTACAGCAACCTGAAATCATTCTAATGGTAAATGATAATGATAAAAAAAATCATAATGAGCTAATGATAAAAATGCCATCTGTGTGTGTGTGTGTGTGTGTGTGTGCCTGTTTATGTGCTTACTGTATGTGCTCTTAAAAATTAATGAACTCTTACAAACTAAAAAGGGTTAAAAATTGAGTTGTATTAAAAGAGTTTGTTATGTCTTGTATGTTTTCACAGTGTTAAGTTTATAAAATCAAATTAAGTTTGATGAATGAGGCTTAATGTTTTTAATGAAATGCCTAAATTTTTAGAATCAGACTATCATACTATTATGCTTATATAATGCTTGCATCATATTTGGAGTCCACAAATAATTCTCATTCTCATATACCCATATTTACATTTTATATGTTTTGCAAGTATTTGATGTTTCAAGACTTATATATAGTTAGTCCTAAGCAATAGAATCCATATTACTTGAAACAACTGCTGTGGGGAATTTATGTGTCTTCGTTACAGACTTTTGACAGTGGCTAGTTTGAAAAGAGGCATGGTGCTACCCAGTCAGCAGTAGGCACATCTGTTTGTCATGTTATCATGTTAGCCCCTGCAGGAGCTCTACTGCCGCAAACTGGAGACAGACCTGACTGCTTAGTTCCTAATCACATTTATTCATTAATTCATTTTCTGCCCACTTCTCTCTCTATTTGTGTTTTTATTCCAAATTTCAGTTGTCTTTTTTTTCTCCCCTGCTTTCTGTTGACGAACGTGAGAGGCTTGACAAGGCTATGTTGCTTTCCTGCGAGTCCCCTACATTCCCTCTACAGTCGTCTTCCCCTCTGACAGAACCTAATGCAGTTTGTGTAATGTCCTCTCAGTGGCTGTTATTAAACTGATTTGGAACTTTTATTTATTTATTAATTCTTTTGCAGAGGCCACCACTCAGCCTTGCCAAATGCAGACACACACATAAGAAAAAAAGGGGTAGGGGGTTTGAGTCACCATGGTGGCTGCAGACAATCTAATTGGTATTGACATCTGTGTCTCGAAGGGAATTTGACATCTAAGGGCAAATCATTCTATTTAGTTGCCTGAATACTCACAGAGCCGGACCGGCACAATTCAACAGCGTGCCATTCAGCTGCCGGCGCGCTCCAGCCCAGCAATCGATCCTAATCTGATTCGGGGACGAGGAAGAGAAAAATGAAAATAAAATCAAAAGCACTGTTAGGGTAATATTAACAAGGGAGTACAATCTGGAGGCACCCACACTAATGCACTCCCACTGCAGTATTGTTAATGCACAGCCCACTGTAATTCCCCTTCTGTAAAGGTGCCTGCGCCTCAAAGAAATCTGCTGCCCCAGCTAAAACTGCAAGTGGCTGCCAAAGGGAGCTCATTCTCTGAGAGCCCCGGCGTGGCCCAAGCTTGCGCTACCTTGGACGTTCTGATTTCATTATCCTCACTCCCTGGAGAACACATTTCTCTTTTTTTTGTGAGAGTGGACCATTGAGGCTGAAAAAGAATGAAGTGGTCCATCAGAGCACAGAGCTTGCATATGAGACCTATGGTCAGAAAAGGGGAGTGATCACTAAATACACTCTGTTAGGTTTGTCTATATGGTGCATTTCATTTTTAATGCCAGTATGAAGGCACAGGAAACATGAATTCTTGTTGGAATGTCTCTATGCAATGCTGGAAGATCCGACATCCGACACTTCAACAAAAATGTGTGTCAGAGATCATTACAACTTATTTATTAAAAAAATAATAGTAATAAAACATCTTGCATCTTACGTCTTTACAAGGGGACCATGACATGGATATACAAGAACTTGTAGCTTTGTGATTTCACGCTCTTATTATATATATATATAAAAATACACTAAGAATCACAAATAACCTCACAGACTTTCTTGTGCTTTCTTCAAGATCTCACTTAGTAGCCCTTATATCAGATAGATCGCTCAGGTCAAGCAGACTTGGGTAATGTTCAAAGTGTCAGTGATAGGGTTTGATTTACACAGGTTGAACTGTAGAGCTAGTGTCTTCTAGTCTGGGGGGATAAACAGGTTGGCCGGTCTCCGAGGCCTTTTGAGTTGATCAGTCGCACAGATAGACGTCTATAAACGTCTGTCTCATGGCCTGTGGCTTTTTCTGCTTGGTTACTGATGTTATCATTGAGACCAGGATAAAGATGTGGAGACATTCCTCCTACTGGCTATTGACAGGAATGAAGGCCTGTTTTTTGCTTTCAGGATATATCAGGCTAATTAGGTCTCTGGTCAGTACAAGCAGAGAGTGGTGCAGATTTCTAGGTAGATAATAATGCCTGTACTATTAAATTCAGTAAGCAAATTGGCGTGTCTAACATCTCATGCTTGTGACAAATACAAGAAATATACATGAGACAAGATGTGATGACAATGAAAATACCTACAGGATATGTTTCTATGACTAGCCATGCTTTATACACATCCATTTTCATGATAAAATAATAATTTAGTATAGAACATTATTAGTATATTTTTGTAAGATACAAAGGAAGCGTGCAGTGTCAAACATGCTTGTAAATGTTTTAAAGCGTTTCTATGTATTTATGTATTTATTTATTTTTTAACAAATTGACAGAAAAGACAAGCTCAGAACAATACACACATTAAAGCCTAAAGGCTTAGCTAAGAGCTTAAGGACTCTTTTGCTTTCTTCCGGTAATTAGAAAATATCTTTCTGCTTGCTATAGTTGGCACTTGCATTCAACACTTCCTCATCTGACTACATAAACACACAGTAATTATTTATCTGTTCCAACCAGTTTTATATAAATATAATCTCATACCTGCAGCCATGAAGGCATTCTGTAAAAAGCGTTGATTAAATTCAATTAAATTCAATTAAATTCAGTCAGGTTGCCCCCTTTTGTAAGTTTTATCCATTTGTAGTTTTCCATTGTTGCATATTATGTGGAAAAGCTGTACTGATCCAGAGACAGATGCAGTCTAAAAGTACGCTTCCATTCAAATGTTGTGCAAAGTTGGCAAATGCATATTATTATATTTTCCTCAATTACTGTTATGTGAATTTACTAAATAGTATGTGGTTTTGGACATAGCCAAAGGCAGTGGCCAGTAAAGATTGGCAACTGGAAATGCTTAGCGAGCTGCCTCACATTGCTTGCTTAAAGGCATAGACCACAGATAGCATACTCTTTTGACATACTGTTTAGTAAGGTAGTATGCGTTTTGGACAGAGAGACTGGAACATGTCAACCTATATTTAAAAAATCTGTTTCCATCACCCTGATATCTTCTTTATCAATAGGCCCACTTTTCCACCTCATCTAAACACAATCCAAATGTTCTTTGCTATATTTAGGTACATTCTACATTTTTATTGTCTGTCATTTTCAGTCAGACTTTCATCAGCGCAAATACAACATTTTTATTTAAAAAAAGGTGGTGAGAAACCCCTATTAATTTGTCGATATAGCCCTTGCTCTGCACAGGCTCTATAACTGAGTTGTAGATGTGTATGTAATCCAGGGGCTGAGTGAGCAGCAATTCATCCGACACTGTACCTCCTAATCAGGCAGCCAAGCCTATCCTGTAAGTCTCCCATCCTCACTCCTACCATGGTAGCACATAGCTCAGCTCTGTGCCGTGCCCACATTCATCAGAGGGCATCATCACCTCTGCACTCAGCTATGCCAGCAATTGTTCAGGCCAGGATTAGTTTTGTGGATAGTGTTACGGCCCATTTTATTTCTGTGGAGTCGGTTGGTGTGGAGTGTGGCAAGCTACGGAGAGAGTAGATGATTTACAATGCGCTGACTGAACGCAGCAGGTTTACGCTAGGTTTCCAGGGAGAGACCCCCAGCTTGGGGCCTGACCTAAAACACACACATAGCATTCAGGCAGGTTTCATTTAGAGGGGGGAAAAAGGAAGGAGAATGTAAATATATTAAATTACACATTTTTTTGTTTGATGTCATTAGGTAATAGGTGATGTGTATGAGAGGAATTGGTTGCTGTAATTAAAGTTAATTTATTTGGTGCCCTAATTATCTAGACAGACCATGTTAAATTCATTTAAAAGACATTTTGTTACTGTATGTGTGTGCTAATGATATTCCGTGCTGACATGCCTATCACAGAAACTATTCTGACAGTTGACAAAATGACAAATATTTTACTTTCTCTAAAACTGTAAAAAATTTAAAATAAAGGAAAATAAATCCCTGGAGTTTTACCACTTGAATGAGATGTTAGGATCATTATGCATTGCATTAAACTAGCTCCATTATTCTCTCACTTCATGTTTTTCACTTTGTTTTCTTTACCTCCAGCTCTCCACGGGCTACTGATCATGGTCTGCTGCCTATGGCAACAAACAAGGCAGCAAATTTCAGTGCTATCATCATGAAAAATGACCTCATGAACAATCCTTGCAGATTCTGTTCTAAGCACATATGTGTGAAATGTAGATGCAGTTAAAATTTTGTGTTGATGAGACAAAACAATATATTAGTGCAAAGCTGAAACGGTGGAAGCAAGAGGGTCTAAATACCAAAAATGAAGTAATTTAGTATAGCTTTAACCAAATTACAGGCATAAAATGGATCAAATATGTGGAAGACTTAATGGATATTTGGTTTGTTTTCCATTTTATTTTGTCAGAGACAATGGTTAAAAACATTTCTTTAAGAAATAGCAACCTTTAAAAAACCTTAAGTAAGCGCTTGTAATCTAATCCCTGTTCATTATCCTTTAGGCACAGCCAAAAATGTCTCCATAATGATTTTCTTTTTGTAATATGATGTCTTAAAGAAGAATCAAATATACTTCATAGCAATTTTCTCCCAGGATGTATGCAGCAGCTGTCTTTGGCCTACTTAGCCATCTGGATGGTCAGTCCATGGAGATGTTAATGCACTTTATGATGAGGGGAGGATGAAACCTTTGACCTTCATAGCCCTTTGACCTCTCTGAACAATATTCCATGGGTTTCTTATAACTAACATATGCTTACTAGTCCGATATGTTAAGAGAAATTTATAACCACAAGTCTGCCAATAAGTCCTTTTACCAATATAATCACTTTACCACTCACTGGTTATGAAAATAAAACCCTTAGTTTTTCAGTACTCTTAAAGCAGAGAGTACTAGAACTAATATCAGTTATGCTTCAATATATTGTGCACACAAGACCCATTACAATTTCCAAACTCTGCAATGCTTATGCAACTGACTGGTAGCTCTCAACATTGGCATGTATCAAGTTCTACATAGCTAGTTTGGAACTGCATCAGGATTGTAAAAGGAGGGCCTGACTGTCTGTTCCCATGGCAGGTGCTGCGATGATTGGAGCAAAAGTTAAAAATGATATAGAAATCCTTATACATTTGCCTCTGTATTCTATCATCTCTCCGTGTTCCCTCCTCATATCGTGCCATCTGAGCACTGACATTTATACAGCATTTCCTAGGGCATTTCTCTGCTCTCTGCCAAGCCATTGCCTTATGTGATAAATAGCGCCAGGGCCTGCTTCCTTGGGTCCTTTCAATGGATGGCTGTGGGTAATGACAGATAATGTTCTTAAATTTAATTGGATACCCCAGTGCAGGGCACATATGACCTTGGAGGTTGTACTGTATTAATCACAGTAAGAATTTTTAGTGTATTCATGGATGTACATGAAGTGGGTCTCAGTCATCTAGGACAAAAAGTCAGTTTTTTCATTAAGCTGTCTATTTGTTGCTATAAATGTTGTAAAGAAACTATGAGGGTTTTAGTAGATGAAAGTGTTATGGTACAATAGAATGACATGAAAGAAAAATATTTTTTGGGGGCTATGAATCTTTTGAATATGAAAAATTAACATAGTAATATATAAAGTATGTAGTCTTTAGGGCATAGAGTTGATAGCTAAATATCTTGATTATTTATTTGTAAAACAAACACAGAGGTTAATGAATATGTCTATTGGATTCATGTTCTCTGATAAGCCCCAGCCATACAGTGTTAGTACAAGACACTCCCCATTTCATCTGCCACTGCAGTGTCCATTGACCTAATGACCTTGGGATTCTGACCTTCAACCTCTGATGTTGACCTCTTCCCCCGGCCTCTTATTTTTTGGTCTAGTTTCGCCATTGACTACCTGCCAGGCACCTGCTCTGAGAAATGAAACAGTAGGGAATGCGTCTCTGGGGACCTCTTCAGACCCTCAGACAACAGGTTAGCTCAGTCCTAGCTTCTGAATGGACCTTGAGTGGACCCGGTAAACCAATCTCCCTAATTATCTATTGAAAGAACATTCTTTTTCCTTTCGAAGTCATTACTCCTATTTCAATTGCTGGGAAGTAACATGGAGGAGCATAAAAGAAGGGAGGGGAAAAAAACACTCCACAGATACCATTCCTGATTTCCATTAAGGTTAAATGCTGGGGAGGTAAATGGGGAAGAAAACATAATGCTTATAAAGTTTATGGAGAAATTCATTGAGGAAAAATTAAAAAATAAATCCAAACTTTTAGATGACACTTGTTGCCTGCATAAAGGGGGAGTATGAAAGGAGAGGCATATGCCCAGCTTCCCATGACAGAGTGAAGGCACCGGGAAAAGAACAGCTGAAATGTCTTTGGGTTACTGCCGAAATTTTGAGGTCTTTGCTGGCATGCATTGAATGATTAGCAAGACAACTCTTGCTAGACTGTTGATTCAGTTTTCTCAAATGAGAACACCAGAGACACATATTTTATTTGAATTATTCTAGAACACAGTGGCATATTGGAGAAATTTGTCACTTTGTTTAGAGGATGTGGGTGCCTCTGGGTTAAGATCAGGGTGTTCGTTGTTTGGGACAACACTGCTGTGCTGTTTTCTCAAAATTTTAGATCCATACTCTGAGATCAAGAGGAGTGTAGCACTGCCAAGTGAAAAAGAGGTAATAGGATCTTCTTTGATTTCAAAATAGACAAAGATAAATGCAGCTGGGGTGGTATGACTTTTAAAGCATTAGTCCAATTTCCACCATTACTTCAGAAGAAATAGATAGGTGTCAGTCTGTGTTGGTTCATTTTTTTTATCTGACCTGTTTCTTTGGTGCATCAAAAATCTGCAGACACCCCTTGATGTGATCCTTAAGAAGTGAAATCTTAAGAATCCTTCGAGAATAGTGACCAGATTTCTTTTCCTGGAAATGGATCCATCAAGCATGTTTTATCACTCAGACTTTTGTATCACTGTTCAACATTCAACCAGTGAGTTTCTCATTCCAAGAATTTACTGAGATTCCACAAATGTCTCCACAGGATGATGGCTTTGAACTCAACCGTTCTTACAACTCATATCCTCTCAGGTCTCTCTCTAGCAACTACAAAGCCTCTGTAAATCATCCACCACCACAGCTTGTGATGACTGTTTTGCCATAACCTGTTCCTGCCTACAGAAACATGCATATTCCATCATCAACCATTGATTGAAGCATTTCACTCAGTAGCTCTTTTTTTTGCCTCCTGACATGATATTGATATTAGCATTTCCTTTTGACCTGTCTTGTTTGTATTTTACTACTGTATCTACTATCTAACTATATAACAAACTCTACCTCATTCATTATGCATACATTCTATTGACATGGTAAAATTGATCATAACATAAATTCTTTGTTTATGTGTAAACACGAGTACTTCCCATGACTTAATCCGGGTCGACAAGAAACCACATGACAACAACTGCTCCTTAAGGGGAAAGCATGCAGAATATCACACTTTGCCAGAACATGACCCTACTTAGTGCCTTCTTTGGCAGTAAACGGTAAAAAAACCCAACAACGTGAAACCGTCTGGTTGTTCTTCACAAACTGTGAGTTTTGCCACCGCCTCAGTGTGAAAGCTGTCACTAGTAATAAGCTGTAAACAATCTGGCGCTGGCCTGCTGGCCTCAGCCTGTCCTCTGAGTGCTCATTTAAAAGTCTATGTGTGAATGCGACATCATCGTTGACACCGATCATCGCAGGCAGGCTGCGGTGACATGGGTACAATCTCCCCAAAGACTTTGATAGCACTGGAATGCCTTGGGTCAAAGGCCTTGACGGCCCAGGCAGGTTAACGCTTTGGCCTTCCAATCCCTAGCAAGCCTGACCTCCTCTTCCACTCTCCAATAAGCTCACAGTGGCTCCAATGTCATGTAATCTGTCATAAATTGCAGGCTGACGCTCTGATGAAGAGAGGTGCACTGAGTTAGCAGGGAGGAAGGCGTAGGCTACCGAACTGCAGCTTTTAGCCACTGAGAACAATATTTTTAAATTGTGGCCTATGCTCAAAAGTTGACTATTTTGCTACAATTTTGGATGCCATTCATTTTCCCACAATTTTAGATGTAATTTATTTTTTATACCGAATACAGAATATGCTGTACTTTGGCCATTTTAGTTCTGATAAACTGCTTTAAGAAATAGTTGGTAGTCATTTAAATATGCATATTTAATCATACATTGGAATATGTTTCATTATCAGTGTATCATGTGTGCTTACAAAAAAGAAAAGAATAATAAAAAATGGGAAAACAAACAAAATAAGATGTAACTAAAAGATTTAACGTTCTTGTGCAACATAAATCAAGCTCTGTGTTTATTAAGCAGATAGGCAGGTAAGATGCAGGTCTTGGCTATAAGATGAATGATGACACTCGCTGGTCTGTAATCTCCCCACATCTGTTTCTAATTGCTAACATAAAAAAAACCCCAAAGCTCTTGTCCCTGTGGAGTTCTCTGGAAACTTGAGGAGACAAATTCAAACAGCTTCTCATGTTACCAAAGTCCAGTTTTCCAGTCAACATAGCCAACTGAGATACATCAATGACCCCACTGTGGGCTGGTTCAAGCTTCTGCTTTCTATAACTGAAATTCACAATATTCAAGTTCAAAATGTAAGTTCATGTTTACCTGGAGTACATTTTAGACCCTAAGGCCCCACAGCTGACTTCATAACTTTGTTCTTTAGAATATGCTATTATTATTAGGGGTGATCATAAGAACTGTACAGAAATAGACCTTTTTCAACCAGAACAGATAGTACTTTATAAATATACGGCACGTATGTAAGTTTTTTAATCCTTGTTTATTTTTTCTGAAACTCTATTATGCATGCCCTCAACTTTTTACTATAAGAACCAACCACCTCTACATCTTATTTTTAAACATAAAAAATAGTAATACTTTTTAAAAAAATTTTTATGGTTAAAAATAAGATGTAGAGGTGGTTGGTTCTTATAGTAA
>JAOUQW010000028.1:3972812-3993461 GCA_028565825.1 Olivaichthys viedmensis | reverse complement strand
TATGCTGACTCGTCATTGTTGCTGATGAGGCCCACCACTGTAGTGTCATCAGCAAACTTGATGAAATGATTCGAGCTTTGCAGCACAGTCGTGAGTCAGCAACGTGAACAGCAGTGGACTGAGCACACAGCCCTAATAAATAAATTTAGAATAAATACCTTATCCTTATGTCCTTAGTTACAACTGCATGAATGCTGTCAACAAATCTGTCCAATGTCTGGGATTGGACAGATTTGTCTGGAATCAATGTCTCAGTGGAGGCGCAATAAACAATGACACTAGTATTACAAACACATCAGATGGGAGTAGACAGAGTATGACACTGCTTCTGGCAAAATCTGCACATCACAATTAGCCAAATGGTGTATTTAAAAGATTTTACACTGTTAACAACTCGTTAACGCAAGAACAAGATGATAAGGTGTTCTATAACTAAAGAGAATGGTCCCTCTGTGCATTGAAAGATTGATCTTTTACATTTGATTTTAATAACTTAATATTGTCTGTGGTATTACCTTCAACACTATGGTTATTGGGTGGATAGAACATGAGCAATGCTTCTTTTGGAGCTGCCACACCAAAAACATTCCTTTCTGCACCACAACAACCTCCATATTGCATCAAGCTTTTATCTGCTTAGAGCAGTTATCTAAACATGGAAATCTTCATTACTGAACAGAGATGCCAACCTTGCTTGAAGGAAAAGCATTAGTGATTAATACAAACAATATATGTTTTTGGATTGACTCACATAGTCTGTGACTAAATTTAGCAACATCTTGTAAATCAAAAAATGAGGCAACCAAATGTGCTTCCATGAACATGGCGAGTGTTTGCTGAGACTTTTATCAGAAGTGTTGATGGACGTCCAGGCCCATGCTCCCCTCAGTGTGATGCCCATGTCCTGCTGGCTGGCTGCAGGCTGATTGAGATGAATGAGGCAATAAGGCCCCTGCCAGGAGTTATCTCTGACCCGCTGAGCTGACGACACACAGCACAAGTGGGACCCTATGAGACTGATCTCTCATTCTTCTGCCCCTCAAACACCTACCCAATGCTTAGCGTACAAAGCCTGGCCTGCTGAGAGGAAATCAAAGCCTTTCACTTCAGAAGTTCGGATCTGTTTTCTTTGACTGTTTTCTTTGTGTCTTTGCTGCCTGTTGGCTTGGTAAATTGAAATGCTGTGTCTTGGCCATTGTTGTTTAGGTACATAGAACAGAGTATCCCCTTGCCCTAGAAGTAGTGGATACCAAAATGAACCAATCTCATGATACCAAACTGAATCCCAAATTATCCTCAATTGATGGACACTCAAAAAAGGCATTCAAGGAAGCTATTGCATGTATGTTGTAGCCTGATGAATGATATGCCTTGCCCTAAGGCCAGGGGTCACCGTTGACTGCCTTGTCTGAGATGGTCGAGCCTGGCAACATGGCCCAGAGAGCAATGGAGAGGCCCAAAGAAATACTAGTGGTCTGACAAATTACTCCAAATCCCAGCATGTAGCAAGGGGACCCTATGGGTTACACCATAGACTATTTTGGGTGTCAATAGCCAATCAATCACTAAACTTGTGCTTGTGGCTGGAGGGTGCAGCCCAAAACAAAGCGTTCAAGACTGAAGTAGGAATGAACAGTCTGGGCCGAAGCTTCTTGACTGGGTATATAACAAAGTTTGTTCTGTATTGCTTTGCATTGTGTATTATGTTTGTGAGGTGGTTTCCATTTGTGGCCATGTTAAAGATGAGTAACAGGAAGAGGAAGCAAGCTAACAATATCACAATAGCAGCTGAATGACAGTGACAAGGAGCAGACTTTACTGGCTGTGATTTTCACTCACCATATTGACTAATACGATATGACAGTATGGAAATGTCAGGTATACATGCACATTGTTGCCTCTCTGGTTGCACTAAATAAAACATTGTTCTAATCAATAAATGATATCTCCTTATATACCATCAACAGACCTTGGATTTTCATCTGAGAAATGATCTTCAAGGATCTGCATTTAAATCTATTGCATGTTTGAAAATAGGTTTGCAATGCATATTTTTCCTTTTTAGGACACAATGACAGTCAGTAAATTGCATGGATGAAAGTCCAAGGCAGATATGTTTTTATAGATTTACTACAGCATTGCAATGTACAAGCCAGCAAAATATGCGTCCAAAATTGTATGGGGTTCATAAGAGTTTTGGAAACATTGACTTGGTAATATTGCATTTCTATAATGTTTCCTAAAAGTTTGTACAAAGTTTATTTTCATATTTTAGGGTTTAGCCTTAATCAGCATTCTGAGAAGGTGGCAAACGCTGCTAAGTTGAAAACACAACATCAAGAATATTGTGTAAATTATGTTTTATGTGAACTATTCACCAACATTAAAGATGTATTTTTTTTTTGTCTGCATCATCCCCCAACACTACTGCCAGCACTTTACTGTAACTAGACTATTAAAGTTTCCAGTAATTTACAGATTAGGCCTTCTGGTATATTACTGTAGATATCATTTATATTTACAGTATTCTAGTTGCAATTATGTTTTACAATAATATAGGTTGTGCTGTAACTTACACAGAAATGTAAAACAGTTCCATTAACTAACCATTAGCATATATAAATAGAACTACTACTTAGCTACCACAACATTAAACAACTAGCTAACTACTAAAGGACAAACTTATTGAATCAACTTACTAACAGTTACTCAGAAAAAGGCTATTTAGACTAAAGTCACAACACTAAACTACTACTACTAAAAACTGAGGAATTGGCAGTGGTTTAATATTTTAATCAGGCTTACAGTTTTCATTGAAAAAGCAATCTATTACCAATGGCTGAGCATGAATGAGGCAAAGACGATAGCTATCCAGGTATTTTAGCATTAAACAACTAGATACTGTAGTTAGCGATAACAAACTAGTGATAGCGATAACTAGTTAGCTAGCAATAACGAACCCGATTCTTTAGTGAGTACAGTATCCCCTAAGTAACAATAACTATTTGGTATCTAATTAAGTATAAGTAACCAAGCCTCTCAAGACTATCAGTGACAGTGGTTTCGCTTGACTGTGTGATGAAGCGTTGTTTTGTTGTTGTTGTTGTATTTTTTTCACTTGTCGTGGCAGGTGAAGATTTAAGCAAGATTTGAGTCTATGTGTGTGTGTGTGTG
The DNA here is from genome assembly GCA_028565825.1 of Olivaichthys viedmensis. NCBI lineage: Eukaryota > Metazoa > Chordata > Actinopteri > Siluriformes > Diplomystidae > Olivaichthys > Olivaichthys viedmensis. The sequence goes on along the minus strand of JAOUQW010000028.1, from coordinate 3,990,287 downwards.
TGTTAATGTAGGTACTGTAGGCTAAGTTGTCTGCCTTTCATGCTTATTTTCATGTTAGGCTACAATGCAGTAGTTTACTGTAACCCATACTGTAATATACTGTTATTTTCAAATAAAAAGTAATGTACTGCAATTTCAAAGTGACATAAAATAGAATTCCTATGATGCCACACATATATAGTACAGTTTGGTGCTGTATGATAACATTACAGTCTTTCACTGCCTGTTATACAGTTAGCAACTGTGTAAAATAGAACAAGGGACAGTGTTGCGAATTGGGGCTTTACTGGCAACTCAAACCCCCCCCAGCCATTGATTGACCTGCTTATTCTGGTGATTGATGTGGATTTTTATTAATAAGGCTTTATTTAGCACAGGACAAAGTTCATAGTCTGGACCAGGAATGGGCCACGGCAGTAGGGTTCTAGAGCCTTCTCCTTGCCCCTCCCCTGCGGGTCCACACGCTGAACGGACAGTCCATAGGAAAGGACTCCATCACGCACCGCACCATACCCCTCACCCTGGAAACTAGCACCCTCCACAGCGAGTCCATCTCCCTCCTTTTACCTCCTCTCCCCGGTACCCCATCATACTGGGGCTCCCCTGGATACAGCAGCACAACCCCCAGATCACTTGGGCACAAAAGGAGATCACGGCCTGGTCTAACCACTGTTACCAGCACTGTCTCTCACACCCCTCCATCACCGCTGTCTCCACGTCAGTGGAAAGCCCTGACTGACCCTCCCGAAATCCCTGCCTGCTACGAGGAGTGTGCTGAGGTCTTCAGCAAAGCCCGGGCATGTGCCCTGCCCCCTCACAAGCCCTACAACTGTACCATCAAGCTGCTCTCTGGCACAGTCCCTCCCCAAGCATGCATCTATCCTCTGTCAGCCTCTGAAACCATGGCCATGAAGGCATATGTGGCAGAAGCCCTAGCACAGGGCTACATCCGCCCCTCCAATTCCCCCACCTCGGCCAGCTTCCTCTTCATTGAAATGAAAGGAGGGGGACTACGGCCCTGCATCGACTATCGGTGGCTCAACCAGATCACGGTCAAGTACCGGTACCTGCTGCCCCTCGTCCCCTCGGCCCTTGAGCAACTCCGGCGAGCTCGAATCTTCACTAAGCTTGATCTCCGTAGTTCCTATAACCTGGTATGCATCAGGGAAGGAGACGAGTGGAAAATGGCATTCAGTACTGCCACAGGGCACTTTGAATACTTGGTCACGGCTTATGGACTTGCTAATGCGCCGTCCATAAATGACGTGCTCCGTGAGTTCCTGGGCAAGACGGTGATCTCATACATCAACGACATCCTGATATATTCGGAGTCACGTCGAGCGCACACTGGACACGTCAAACAAGTGCTACAAAGGCTGCTCGAGAACGTGCTCTTTGTCAAGCTGGAGAAGTGTCAATTCCACGTCCCCCATCTCGCCTTCCTGGGCTATGTCATTGGTGTAGGCGGCGTAAGGATGGACCACGAAAAAGTAAGAGCCGTCACCTCCTGGCCTTGCCGTCGCTCCATCAAGAATGTGCAGCGCTTCATAGGCTTCGCCAACTTTTACTGAAGGCTTATCCGGGGCTTTAGCACAGTGGCAGCGCCCATCACCTTTCTCCTCAAGGATGGTAAGGGGGCACTCATCTGGCCCCAGAGCGCTGACAGAACCTACAGCACCCTGAAGGAGGCTTTCACCATGGCATCCATTTTCAAACACCCGGACCCAGCCCAACCATTCATTGTGGAGGTAGATCAATCTACCTGATCTCTCTCCCGGCTCTGCCAGGAGTGTTCCGCACCGCCGAGTGCCTCTTTGAGCACGTTTTCAGGCACTATGGAATCCCAAAGGACATTGTCTCAGACCGAGCATCTCCAAAGTATGGACGAGATTCATGGAGAAGCTGGGGTTCACGGTCAGTCTCACGTCAGGGTACCACCCCCAAGCAAATGGCCATTTTCTCCTACAGCACACAGCGAGCCGGTCGGCTCACTTCCGCGTTCGCAATCACCGGCATTCTGATCGTTTTCACCTGTTCCCAATCCCATCATCCTGACACACACACACACCTGATACCAATCACTCCTTCCCTATATAAAGCCCCCAGCCACTCTTCTCAGTGCTCAGTATTGTTCAGATGTGTCTCAACGTACCAAGTGCTTACTGGACAGATTACCCGTGCTCGACCCCTGACTGGATTCCTTGACCAACGTCTCTCTGCCCTAACCTCCGACACCCTGTCTGCGCCTTGCCCGACCCAACGTCTGCCCCCTGACTTCGCTTCTGCCAAACCCCCTTGTACTCTGTGTCTCGTGCCTTGGCGCTGGGAGCCCACGCTTGCATCCTCCCCGCCAGCTCCGTAAGACATGGTTTACTGAGGTCTTTCATTTTAGATGGAATTTTTTGGAGATATATCCATCCGAATGAGTCAGAGACGAGGAGCAGCTGCATCATTGCACTGTTCCTATTAGTCCCCATAACTAATGACTGTGTCACAAGCTGAGAGAAAGGAGAGAGATAATGACTGAAAATATTGATAAATGCTGTCAAAATTGGAGATGCTTTGGTGCAGCTGGGACAAAATCAAAACCGGTTTAATCAAGATTGAAAGTAATGGCTGAGGCAGGTGGTTATAGTGGAAAGAAATCAGGAACATAAAGTTGTTACGACCCAATCTAAGGTTGGTGCACAAAAGTAAAAATACTATGGAATTCCCTTGTCCACAGCACTTCAATGAGCAGGAATTTTTTATTATTATTTAACCATTTTATTAAACAAAAGGAGGAAAAGCGAAAGAAAGGAGAGCAATTGAGAAAGAAATCGACACCCATTCCCAGCAGGCTTCTCCACTACACTACAGTTACACAGTAACACAGTACATTTATTTTGTTTAGAACATGAATATGACAATGTTCTATGTCTAGGGTAAAAGAGGATGGCATTGGCTTTTCCTCTGGATAATAAAGAGGTTGAGTTTGACTGTAGGAAGTCAGATGTAGCCCAGATGAGACAGGTATGTGCTTTGGGGAATGTTCAGGTTACGTGTTAATTCTTCCCTCTAACTGAAATATAAGTCCCTCATAATTCAGTGAAAGAGATGGATTGATTGTGAAACAGAGTGCGCTCAGACAAAACACCTGATCATTAGAACATAATGATATATTGCTAATTATGTGTGTTTCCTTTATACTGTTTCAGACACGTAGGACTGAATAGCAAATTGGAGAGGGCAAAAAACCTAATATGGCAAAGGAAGAAAACAATCCCTGCAGTGCCCAAGTGGAAGGCCAGGCTGCCTTGAGCAACAGCTGTCTGGGAGCTAATTGAATATTGCCGCTGCCTCTTAGACAGAGATGCCATTGAGAACATAGCAGTCCAATCTATTATTAAAACTGACCCCAACAAGAAACTGATTATGTCCTATGGGAAATGAAACAGTGTGTTGGCATAGCCTTCTAGATGTCTGTGTATGGCCTGCTTCAGACTTACATGTTCTACAGCACATACCCCCGAGCCAATTGTGTGGAAACCATGATATCTTTGCACTGCTAGGAAACAATCAAGTGATTCCGATTTTGGAAACAATGTTGCTGAGGACCAGTGTCACATTTAGTCCCGACACTGTCACTCCAGACACTTCCACTCCATGACACCAGAGGTCCCCATAGCCCAAATACTGTACACTCATTGGCCTCACATGACTCACATTACTTCCTCATTAGCCCCAGTGTTTATAAACCCCGGTTTTCTGCTAGTTCTTTGCGAAGTCTTGCCATTTCCTGAATAGGACCTGAATTTTCCTGCCCAGAACCTTAACCACTGAGCCACCACTGCCCTGGCACTGAGCAGCCAAGGTGTTCACCAAACTTGACCTACGCAGCGCATACAACCTTATTTGTATCAGAGCCGGAGATGAGTGGAAAACCGCTTTCCTGACCACTAGGGGGCACTACGAATATTCTGTGATGCCGTATGGACTTGCTAATGCGCCCTCCATGTTTCAGGTGCACGTGAACAAGGTCCTGAGGGATATGCTGTCATCGCCTATACAGACAACATATTGGTCTATTCAGCCTCGATGGAAGAACATGTGCACCACGTCCGGTCAGTACTGAAGCGGCTATTGGAGAACTGTCTCTTTGTCAAAGGGGAGAAATGCGAATTCCACTGGACGACAATCTCTTTCCTGGGCTATGAGATTTCTCCCTAAGGTGTAGTTATGAATAACGCCAAGGTTCAGGCAGTGATGCAATGGCCCCAACCTTGCAACATCAAAGAGGTGCAGAGGTTTCTAATGTTTGTTAATTTCTACCGCCGGTTCATACGTGGTTTCAGTTTGGTGGCGGCACTCCTCACTCAACTCCTCAAAGGGAAACCCAAGAGACTCCTGTGGTCAGCAGAGGACACAAGAGCATTCTAGGTGCTTTAGCAACGCTTCAGCACTGCACCCCTACAGCATCATCCTGACCCAGAAGTGCCTTTCGTATTGGAGGTGAATGCCTCCGAGACCGGGGCAGGAGCGATACTGTCCCAGCGCGTAGGCTCCCCACCATGACTACATCTATGTACCTTCTATTCCCATAAGCTGACACCGACTGGAAGAAATTACGATGTGGGCAACAAGGATCTCCTCGCCATCAAATGGGCATTCGAGGAATGGAGGCACTGGTTAGAAGGTGCCAAACACCCCTTTCTGGTCCTCACTGATCACAGAATATGTCAAGGCAGCCAAGAGACGGAACCCACGACAAGCCCAATGGGAGTTATTCTTCACCCAGTTCAATTTCACCCTAACGTACCGACCAGGGTCTAAGAATGCCAAGGCGAACACCCTGTCCCAGCTGCATGAGGGGGAGAGGGACTGCACCACAAGTCCCTGAGCCCATCCTCTCTCATGCCCGCATTATTGCCCCGGTTCGTTGGGAAATTATGGAGGACATCCACTGAGCCAGCATTTCAGAGCCTAGCCCATCCACCTGCCCACCTGAGAAGGTCTATGTCCGGTCATCCCTCAGAAACTGGGTGATCCAATGAGTCCACACATCAGTAGCCTCCGGGCACCTCGGTGTTAGCAGAACACAAGGGCTGGTGAGCAGCACCTTCTGGTGGCCGACACTCCGAAGGGACATCATGGAGTATGTGTCGGCCTGTTCCGTTTGTGCTCAATCCAAGTCAGACCGATAACTACCGGCAGGCCTTCTGGAACCATTACCGATCCCCCAACGACCCTGGTCCTACATCGCTATGGATTCCATCACTGACCTCTCTTCGTCCCGAGGTCACACGACCATCCTGGTCATCATTGACCATTTCTCGAAAGCCTGCAGACTACTCCCACTACAGAAGCTTCCCACCTCGTTTGAAACCGCTGAACTGGTCTTTGAGCATGTATTTCGGCAGTACGGGCTACCAGAGGACATTGTGAAAGACAGGGGTCCCCAATTCACCTCACACGTCTGGCAAACCTTTTGTAAGGTGCTCAACATAAATGTGAGTCTAACCTCAGGCTACCACCCACAGGCCAATTGACAGGTCGCGCGGCTCAATCAGGAAATCGGCAGGTTCCTCCGGCTTATACTGCAATGCCTCCCAGGATGATTGGAGTCACTTCCTCCCTTGGGCCGAGTATGCCCAAAACTCCCTGGTCTCTGCCTCCACTGGACTCACCCCTTTCTAATGTATCCTTGGCTTTCAGCCTCCCCTTTTCCCCTGGTTGGGAGAACCCTCGGAAGTGCCGGCTGTCGATGCCTGAATCTGGCGGAGTGAACAGACCTGGATGGCCACTCACGTTCACCTCCAAAGGGCCATTCGTCAACAGAAGATCCAAGCAGATAGGCGACACCAGCCTGAACAGAGAGTTTGGTTCTCCACCCGGAACCTGAGACTGCATTTACCATCCCGAAAACTAAGTCCCCGATTTATTGGTCTTTTCCTCATTATCCGTCAGATTACTCCGGGGTCATATAGATTACAACTGCCTGCTGGTTATTGTATCAATCCCACCTTTCATGTGTCCATTCTAAAACCCTGTCATTCTTGCACACAGGTCGGGAGAACTGGTGAGAAGCCCCCTCCGCCTTTTGAGAATGAGGGTCGGCCGGCCTACACCGTCCATGCCCTGCTGGACTCCCGGCGCCGGGGCTGCCAGCTGCAGTACCAGGTTGATTGTGACGGGTATGGTCCTGAGGAGCGCTCATGGGTCCCTGATGCAGACATCCTCGACCCTATGCTGCTGCAGGACTTCCATAGGGAGCAACCCAATCATCCCGCCCCCAGGCCTAGGGGCCGGCCTCGGCGTCGGAGGGTGAGGTCGTCAGGTGCCGACCCTAGAGGGGGGGTTCTGTCACATTCAGTCCCGACACTGTCACTACGGACACTTCTGCTCCACGACACCAGAGGTCCCCATCACCCGAATACTGAACACTCATTAGATTCACATGACTCTCATTACGTCCTCATTATCCCCAGTGTTTATAAACCCTATTCTGCTAGTTTTTTGCAAAGTCTTGCCATTTCCCAGTGATCTGCATTTCTGAGCATTCTTTGTGTATGGATATCTAGTTACGATTCACGTCTGTCTTTGGATTACCTCTTTTGCCTCACCCATTGGATTTGTTTGCCTCGTGGACTGATTTACTGGTTTTTGATTGTTTTGCCTGTTTAACGAATTCGACCCTGAATATCCCTTTGTGCAATAAAGCTCTGCAATTGGATCCTACCTGTGACTTTCATGTCATACGTTACAACCTGCAAATGTATGACAAGCTGTTCAAAGTGAAACCTGTGCTGTCCTCACAACTTCAAAAGCATACCAATGGATGTGATGCTCAGTGTAGATAAACAAAATAGTTCCTTTCGAGGAAAAGAGCCAGCTGAAACAATACATCCCAAAAAAAAAAAAAAAAAAAAACATTGGTCTTTGTTCTAGCTGACAAAATGGAATTGTCTACAATCCTGAATTCTGCACTGACTCTATTTCTGACGACGGTGGTGCACCAGATATTGGAAACGTCGTCCTAAACCACAGGTGTCAAACGCAAGGCCTGTAGGCCAAATACGGCCCTCTACCTCATTTCATTCGGCCCCCCGCAAACTTGCAAAAAAATATACTGAAATGGCCCGTGGTACACTACCACCCAACAGAACCTAGAATTCACACCGGACGCAACGCAAAGCGTATAGCGCTTAATTATTTTAATGTTGGCTTGCGTTTTACGCGTCTCACAGAGCTCTTGTGAATTGAAACACTGGTTAAAACAGATGCACGTCTAAAAACGCTTCAGAAACGCGTCCGGTGTTGGTCTTTGATGTAATGATTGACTCCAAATGGTTATAATAATACATAATCGCTTTATTTTATGGCCCTTCAAGGCCTCACAAAAATGTTGATATGGCCCGGGCAGAAATTGAATTTGACACCCCTGTCCTAAAGCTTGCTTTTATTATCCCTGCCTACATGTCCTACAAGATCCTTATGACGACTGGTTCTGTAGCATTGTACGTCGAGTCATCTTTGAGAAATCTAAAATCCACATTGACGGTACCTGTCCAACAAAATCAGAGGACGAGGCACCTTTGATGAGATGGAGACCACAAATAATGGCTGTAAAATGGTTTGACAGTCACCCTCCTGTGCACAAACACAGCAGCAAAACCAACCACAACAGTTGGAGAGGTGAGACAAGGGAAAGAAAGAGCTCAAAACAGTGTTCTGTCCAAACATTGTTGCATTCTATAACAAGAGCATGGGTGGTGTGGATCTAATTGCTTTTTACCTGACCAAAATAAGATCAACAGATAACTGGTACCATCAGGTAGTGTTCCACATGCTGGCCCTCACTGTGGTAGAAAGATGGCTTCTGTACCACAGGGACTGCAAAGATTTAGGCCCTTCACAAAATGTAGAGTCCCATGTCATTGAAAAGCACCACAAAGAACCTATGGGGTCACTTTCTATCAAGCACCACACATTTGGACTGAGTTGACCACTGGACTGAGATAGTGGTAACAAAAGGAAGGTGCAAAAACCCTGGCTGTAAGGGGATCATTAGAGTGAAGTGCTCCAACTGCAGCATTCTTCAATAAGAAGAACTGCTTTGTGATTTTTCACACAGAATAACACACACATGTTGGATTGTTCTCTTGTTACAGTATATTGTCTAATTGTTTTCTCTTGTTACAGACTGTTACTACAGAGTGTATTTTGTACATTAGTGTTAATTCAGTGCTTTTAAACAGATTTGTGAAGAAAACCACCTTAGGTTGTAAAAGTGAAAATGAAAATGGAAATTTTTAGTATTTCCGTTGTATGATGTTTCCGTATGGCAACATATGCCAAAGTATGTAACGTAACATAACATTTTGTTCAATGACAGTATTATAATATGTGCAGTAGAGGGATATTATTGTTGAAGCATTTGCTTGGCCTAATAGAGTGTTTCCTGTCTTTATATGTTTTAAGTGTGTTTGGGACTGCACATATGCATGTCTGCACCTTGAATGTCTTCTAAGGCTACTTAGAAGTCCCATTCCCTTTTGTCTTCACCTGTGACACATGTGCCTGGGAGTGTCATCAAACACTGTGCCTGCCCAGGCCTGGCACCTCCTAACCTGTGGCTGTGCACCTTGTCCATATTCCTGATTCTTCATGACAACTGTCACTCACCTGTCCTCTCCTTTATCAAGCTCTGATGATCTTCAGTGTCTGCCCCCACAGAGGCTGTGGACCATGAGACTAAGAGACATATGACTGCCCTTATGTCTTAAGTATGTACAATATTAGATGTTGACTGAGAAACCGAGCCAAAAGCCTTTCTAAAACACTGTAATTTATCTCTGTTTTGCTTTTTTGTGCATGTTTTTCTGATGCACTTTTTGGAATCCGTTTTGATTCTGGAATTGCTTCTGACTTTTGGTGCATTTTTCACGGGTCGGAGAGTCTTAGTAGGTGTACACCTTAAATGTCTGTTGGTCAATTAGATTTTGGAACGACAAGTTGTCTGATGCCTAGCCAAGACCACTTAACAAGCCATGGCATTTTACCCAAAATGGCAGAACAATCTGGAGTGCTCAGCAGGAGATATCATGAGCCTGGAATTGTAGCTAGTTACTTGTGTAATCAAATTACATAAACACTGTTAACAGAATTATGTTTACTTTCTATTTTATGATTAGCTATTGCCTAATTGGTAGATGCACATATAGTAGTTACATATTTCATGCCCAAGCTGGGGCTTCAATTGGAAATTAGTGTTCAGTCTAGATTGTTCACCCATATTGGGTGAAATGCCATGCTTCATTATGTGGGCGTAGCTAAGGGTCAGGCCACTTTGTAGTCACAACTTGACAAATAGACATTTTAGGTCTACGCCTTCTTGTAAGATCCACCCACCCATGAAAAATGTGGCAAAAGTTGGAAGCAAACGACAAGTTCCAGAAGAAGTAAAAAAAATCCCAGGACCAAAAAATGCATTAGCAAATTTCTCAAACAAAAAGAAATGATAGTGAAGAGGTTTTTTTAAGCTTGATTTAATTCTTATTATTTGTATTTGTACAATGTACTTTATTATTATTATTTTTAATTGTTTAGTACTTTTAGAACAAAACTAACTCCATAAGCACAGATATCCTAAAGGTGCACCCAGCACATTTTAATATTAGGTGTTCTCATCCTTGTCCAACTTTTATATAGGATAATTGAGCATAGGTTTAATTGCCTCAGCCCTTATTTAACGCACATTATTCAATATTTGAATCACATGTACTTTGACTTCACTTCTCATTTGTTGTCTCATATACTTTTCACACAAGCTTTTCTTTATCCCTTTGTCTTCTAAAGGAGGATAAATCCAAGTTAAAGAATATAAACATACCCTTGTAGAGCTGATCAAAAACTGCATAAAAAGAAATGATCCCTGAAAGACCAATGGTATCGCCTTTCGTAAGTATACACTCAAAAGGGCAAACTTTTCATTACAGCATGGTATATTCATTCCCAAACATCAGATTATTATGAGTATGGTCTGAAATATTGGGCAAATATAGATCAGTTGAGCCATGGCAGCACTGCAGGCATGCACTTTGTAGTCGGCCTGGTGACTGAGGCTAGACTCAGACTACTTCACATATTTGTGAAAAATTGGAGAAGACAAAGAGAGAAGGGAATCCGTACATAGTGCCCCTGGCCACTGCCCCAACCCTCCCTGAATTGCTCTGGCCTTACTGCCATGTGGCATATGGTCTGAGACAAACTGTCAGACCTCCACTTTCTGGATGCCTTGGTGCTAGGGGAAGAGGGTCATTCGTTTCTCTGCAGCTGGCATCACATTGACTTAGTGCTGATTTGAAAGAGCACTGGGGTGGTGCCGCTTGTGTGTCTGGATGGCTTGGCTCGGGGATGGAAGAGTAGAATAAGAAGGTGAGGTGGGGAGAGGGGGAGCAGGTCAGTGCATTGCTGTGGGAGACAACATTTCCAGCACTGTACAGCTGTGGCAAATTGATCAAATTGTGGAAAGCAAGACTTTGGGTCAATTATATACACCATGTCAGTGTCCCTTTGGTCTTTGTCGGTCAGTTGGGGGAATCATCTGTATCGTGGTGTGTGTGTACTTTGCAAGTTTGTGTGTATGTTTTAGCTGTGTGCTTCTAGCCGTTTCCAACAAACACATTCCACAAACAAGGAGGGCAATTGTGCATTTTCAACAAACTGATGCTTTTCTTGGGCTGGTGCAAAGGTTAAAGCAAGTACAACAATATAACAAAACGTACAACAATAATGACTGCTGTATAACGGTTTCTTTGTGAACAATTATGATATCCTTCTTGATTCGCCTTCTAATTAAAAAAAAAAATTGAAGTTATGTAGTATGCAATAACACTGACTGATGTATTTCCTCTTCCTACTTTGCTAAAGTCCAAGACTGAAACAGCCCACTGCTGCCATTCCTATCATCCTTTGTCACTGTATGTTTGTTATAAGCCCCATGGATCACCAGAAAATTAGTTATGTTCTGAGTGCTAAATTCTCTAATTTTCCGGGCTTTGCACACAAGATCCCTTTCTGGATAAATATGACATTTTTAATATAAACCATGTTCATTAATGTTTATCTTAAACACTGTTATTTATATAGTGATCATGTTTCTAGCCACAGTTTCTGGTAAAATTGTCTTTTAAAAAATAGTCACCTTTTATAGTTATTAAGAGCAGGGAAAGAAGACAATCCTATGGTTCACAGTAAAATACAAAGAAGAAACTGGACCAATGGTGAAGTGTCAACTGAGAGCTCTACCACTCCCTCACTCCTCTCATGAGACTACGAGATAATACAATATGAGCTCCTTTTCCACTGAGTGCAGAACAGTAAAGCTATTTACTCAGGCAAAGCATATAAGCAGCCCCTACATATTTCATCTTGAATCATAGCACAACATCCTCTAGCTTGGCCTTTTAACCTATTTGAGTCTTCCCCATAAGCCAGAGCCATGCAGGTGTGGTTCCATCAGTTTCAGGTGCACCAACCATACTGAGATGATTATTGCTTCATGTCTGGACCTCAGACCAACGGGCAGAGCAAGAAGCCTATCTCTAGAAGTATCAGATGTACTGCAGTAATGAAAACCTCATTTGTCCCCCTGGCTGTATATTACCATGGAACTGTTGCATAGTGTCTCTCCCGGAAAAAATGCAGTGATTTAATAATGGTTCAGAAAATGAATCCCTAGACACTTCTGTTAGAAGAGTATATGTGAGACTTATATGGCAAAAGTATAAATAAGACATAACGGTTTGTCATGTAGAGCTAGGACGTGAAATAATGTTGATGTTTTATGCTAGGCAATATCATGATGATATTCAATTCATATACAGTCCATAAAGTATTAGGACAGTGAGAATTATTTTACCTTTTATAGACAAAAGAAATAGCTAAAATCAAGAAATTAAAATTCTGGCTTCAATGAATGCAACTGGAAGACGTTAGCCAAGTAAAACCACAGTTCAGCCAGTGTTCCCATAAATATGATCACTAATACTCATGCTAATGTTAATAGATAAAATAGATAAAAGTTAACATTCTATAGATACCTCATATTCATTTTTATACATTCTGTAGGTGCCTCATATTACTATTGTTTTTTTAAAATCTTAACTAAACTTAGTATTACATCCAGATTTAACCATTACATTTTTTCATTTTTGCTTCAGTTTTCTTTGTAGGTTCAAAGTTCATCATAACATTCACTTTAAGTCTAGTATGTTTGTTTAGATAGGCTTTTGTGCTAATACAGGGATACATCAGAGTTAAGGCTCCCCGGTGTGTTAACTGGTGCGATAAGTAAGCCAGGTTCCTTTCTTGTACTTGTGTGGCCGGCCTGCCACTGTGGCCTGCTGTTATGAGCTGGGTACTGTTACCTGCACCAACACCTTGTCAAGCCACAGTGGCTGCATCTGGTCAACTGCTCTCCATACATTTCCATAGTGGCTGATCAAAGTGGGCTGGTGATCTTAAGCCTTTGAATGCTGTACACATTCTTCTTTCTGTTGACCTCTGAGCAGAATATGGCCCGCTTAGAAATCCTTGGTAAAGTAGAGAAGAAAAAATATTCCATCTTCACCACTTGCCACCACCATGGCTTGTGGTAGGACCTCTGTAAACTCACACAAACACTAACTCTCTGACCACCCTTGCAGCACTCATTGTGAAGGTCTTAAAAAATCCAGGCTGTGCAATTATCTTTTATGATCTGCTATGCAACACTGACTGTGGGAGGCTAGGGAACGGCTTGTGCGAGACAGGCCACTCTAAGACCCCTTCTGTCCACATGCCTTCCATAAATGGCCAGCTTTTGGAGAACTGCAGCCTTTTACTATAACACGTTGTTCTACTTTCCCAATTTGCCTAGCACTGGATACTACATAAAGCGCATGAGGGATGGCAACAGGTAAATTGCTTGAGAAAGAGTTGCTTGCTGCTACCTCAATTAACAGTTATGTTGGGACAGATACAAAAGGTTCCCAGTACAAATGTGAAGATTAAAGAACACGATCCACATATTTTATTAGATACATACTAGACCTGTTGGCTCTGCAGCTTAGAAAAGTGAGTGAGTAATCACACTTCATTTGGGTTTAAACTGAATCAGTGGTCAAAGAAACATTACTCTTGTAAAATAGTATTTCTATGTAGATGTTATTAATTCTTCCATTAAGCTGTCAGTAAACGGAACCTGCTGATAAATGTGGCATTTTGGCTGTTAGTATCAGCTAAGTAACTAATATAGTGTGTTCACACATAGAGTCTTCTTGTAGTGTTTTTGCTAGATGTTCTAGATGTAGTGTTCTAAGTTCCTAGATTTAATGTGAGTCCACTCAATTTGTGACTCCATTTGACACACTGTTAAAAGTGGATTGAGGGATAATTACTCACACTTTCCTCTGGCTATGAATGCATTTCTTACCCATTATAGTGCCATCCCGAAGTATTAGCATCTTAAATTAATGTGATTAAAATAGATATAATTAATTGTATTGCTTATCATATGTTTTCTACACTCTGTGCCTTGAGAAAATTTATTAAATCATTCATTAATCTTCAGTAAGCGCTTAATCCTGGTCAGGGTTGTGTTGGATCCGGAGACTATCCTGGGAACACTGGGTGCAAGGTAGGAATACACCCTGGATGGGACGCCAGTCCATCGCAGGCCACCACCACACACACACACTCATTCACACCTAGAGGCATTTTGGAGTAGCCAATCCACCTACCGGCATGTTTTTGGGAGGTCGTAGAAAACTGGAATACCCAGAGGAAACCCACCCAGACATGGAGAGAATATAACAAACTCCACACGGACAGTAACCAGAGCTCAGTATCAAACCCTGGATCCTGGCGCTAGGAGGCACCAACACTAACTGCTGTGTCACTGTGCTGCCCTTTGAGACATTTGCTTAAACAAAATGTTAGAACTTTTTGCAGGACATACACCCCTAAATATAAGTGTGCCACATTAGAGACGTGGGGGACATGCAGAGGACTGTGGTGCCAGCCTATCCAGTTACCAGAGATGTAAGTCTGCTTTCAGTAGTGGATCCAGCACATCCTTAGCAGATAACCATGATCTTTCTTTCTGTCTATAGCCCAGAGGGCAGTCCAATGAACTGCATACTCTTGGAAGTTGACTTTCATATCTTCTGAGATACACAGGAAGAGAGGAGGCTGAAAACTAAGAACCCCAGGAGGAACTCCAGGAAGTACCTTGGATGGTCATTGGGTGTAGCACTGGTTGTACCTTGCATGCCTACATGTGTACCCCATACAGTGACAAGATGTTCCCTAACAACGAGATAGATGTTAGTTGGAATTGGCACTTCTCAGCCTTACAATGTGTTCCAATACTGTAGTCATTAATTCACTCACATGACAGGGGTGATCCTCCACATTTGCTAAGTAATTGAGGATGTAAATCCTCAATGTAAATCACAACAAAACATTTCAGCATATCACATAGGACCTCATACCTGTAGTCTTCCTCTCTGACAGCAGGTAGACCTGGGAATTCAGTGATGTAGCTTTGGACAGCAGGTCTATGGTACAGTTCCCCAAATTAAGAGGTGGGGCCCTGACCTTGCTAAACATCTCAATGACGGCCTGATATTCTGTCAGGATGTTAATGACGTCCATGGATGCCAGGATTTTTGTGGAAGTTCAGGCACTCTGTAGCTGGAGCCAAAGATCTTTTCAGGCTGATTATAGATTATTCTTGCAGGTCCAAGAAGTATGTGTTATGTGTTGTGTTAACCAGGGTAACCCAGGAATAACTGCAGTGAGTCAATGACAAAGAGAGAGATGAGCTCTGTATGATAGAATACCACATTTATTTGTAAAGGCTGAGCTTATTCCTGGACCGTCCCTGAGGTAAAAGCAGCTCCATACAGACCATGAATGTAAAGAGGTGGAACTAGGTGCAACTCCTCTTGCCACATGCAGCAAAAGGTGTAGACAAGGGCTCTCTCATTCCAAAAATGCAATGACTGAGACAAGGGAACACTGGGCGCAAGGCAGGAATACACCCTAGATGGGATGCCAGTCCATCAGAGGGCATGTTTTTGGGCAGTGGGAGGAAACCGGAGTACCCGGAGGAAACCTAGGTGGACACGGGGAGAACATGTAAAACTCCACACAAAGAGTAACCACAGCTCAGGATTAAACCCCTGACCCTGGAGCTGTGAAATCAGCACTACCTGCTATTATTTATTTATTTCAAATTGGAGATTACATTTCCTCCATATTGTGAGGATACTATCAAGTTGTTGTTTTTAAATAAAAGATGTGAAAGGCATTATAGTTTAGTCTGACATGAGATTTCTTAATTGAAGATCAAATGTCCCCCATATTTAGAGTATATCAAGCTAGGTTTTTTTTAGTCAGTTTATAAAAGGTGTAGATGGCACTATAGTCTAGTCTGACATGGGATTTTACCATCACTTTAAAAATGAGGACCTACTGCTATAAGATGTCATTTTTGCACAAGTGGTGATTCCACTACCATATAATCCACAATTCTACAATTTTTTTTAACAAGCTACATCTAGTAATATGGTAGATATACTAGGTCTCTGCCGTGGAGAGGGAGGTTGCTATTTTATTTATTTGAAGCAAGCCCACCAGTTAGCCTGCAGAAACTGGTGCCTGCTCTCCTCAGTCTGCAGCTCCATGTCCGCAGACACATCTGAACTGGAGACGTCTAGCAAAAAAACCCAAATAAGATTTGAGTATAAGAATATGGAAGCTGACAGAAGCAAACATAGGCTTGGGGAAATAACAATGCAAATAGGTCTGAGAGGAGGCAGCAGGGCCCCGTGCATGGTTCATCTGAAGTGATGATGCTGGCATGGTGGCCAGAGGCCTTTTGGGTGTGCTATCTTACTTTCATGCACACTGGCACTGGAGAAGCATCACACTGGAGAAACAATGTATGGACCTGTACGGCTATTTGCCATGACAGTTTAGTTTGTTGGAAGCACAGTGGTCTTGGTTTCCAAGTGGTCTTGGAGTTCATTGTTGGCTAAGCAGAGGATAAGAAAGTGGCATTTGAAGACTACAGAATATATGAAGGACCATTCAGAATATTATCAGTATTATATAATAAAATGATACAACAACTATTATTAGAACTAAGATGTGCTCTGTTCTATAGGTGTTAAAAGCTGCTTCTAAATATACCCATGTAATTAGAACAGAAGTATCTATAATGAAACAATGTTCTGACATCCTCATATTACCTGTAAGTGAACCTTTGGGATGAACTACCAATGTTATTTATCATTTTAAAGTAATTACTCCCTCCTATAAAGGTGCTTTAACTGAATATGGCTTCTTTTATATGACATACAGCTAGCTAAAATTTATAAAATACACCTTAAATACTTAAAAAGCAATATGCATCAGGCCCTACTGGGATGGCCAAATATGACAGCTATGACAGCTCCGTTGCACGCTGAGGCAGAAAAAGACACTGCATTAGAATGCTTAAGGAGCTTCTTGTGTTCAGAAAATGCAGCCTCTATCCATCTTTCTTGATCTCTTTTCATGTATCTTTCCCTCCCCTTCCCTTTTTGCTATGCCTGTGTACCTCATGTCTCTCTCTGCTGCATCTGGAAAACGACATGGAGTGATATGAGAACTGTGTGTGCAGGGGCCTGAATGAGAGAGAGAGAGAGAGAAAAAGAGAATGAGAGTGAGTGAGAAAGTGTTAAGAAGCTGGGCCCCTAGTGCCTGTTTTCAGTGGGACACTGCCCCTTCTCGCTTCTTCCTGAGTGAGGAGAGGAGCACTAGAGCAAGGAGAGCTGCTTGGCCACTGGGATGTAATAAACTGACTCTGATTTGTGCCCAAAGCCATCAGTGTCACTTGGCTCAGCTTGTCAGTCTGCGAGAGCATCAAATTGTGCGGTTTAGGAGGCCTGTCGCAAACAGTAATGGATATCATTTCAAAAATGTGGGGTTTCCATTGTTTTAATGCCCACCTTGGTGGTGCAGGCTGAGCACTGACCCAAGCCCAAATAGAAGTAACAGACTCAAGTGTGGGGTTAACCTCTACAATAAAGTTTTCAAATGATTTGCTTGAGACACGGCGACCGTCTGTTTAAAAATATGATGAAACTGATGAACTCTGGTAAATGACTTCTGCCACTGAAAATTCCAATAGTAATTTCAAAGCAAACCTTGAAGTTCTTGGGGAAGTTCAAAATAAACCAACCTCCCACTAACATGCATGTATACTATTGAACTATTGAGCGTATTTATATGCATATATGCTTTTACTAACATACATATATATACACTCACCGAGCACTTTATTAGGAATACTATACTAATACTGGGTAGGGCCTCCCTTTGTAGTTCATCCGCCTCAAGGTTCGACGCATTGTGCATTCTGAGATGCTTTTCTGCTCACCACAATTGTACAGAGTGGTTATC